>CAJRST010013335.1:7157212-7181524 GCA_907169785.1 Menidia menidia
TGTACTTACTTAACTTCAGAGTATAAAAAGCAACTCTCATGAGGGTGGATCTTGGAGGGAGGACTCAGTCGTGGAAAGGGTTAGTTCCAAGGGTTTATTTTCAACAAAAACGCACTCAATGGAGTGGATGATCAGACATGGGTTCAAAACAAGGCTGTGAAAACTATGAGCAAAGTAACAAAGCAAGGTTAACCGGACTATGAACACAAAGTATCAAATAAAGTAAACAAACAAGGCTATGGCAAAGCATTAAATCAAGATTAACAAAACATTGCTATGACAAAAACATGGCTGTGGCAATGAGGAAAAGAAGGCTATGGCATGGCTGTGACAAAATCAAACCTGACGTGGCGAGGGGTGACGAGAACAGAAAGATGAAAACACACTGGCACAGGACATGGGAAACAAGGACTATTTAAACATATGAGGGAGGGGAACTCCAGGTGTACACAATAGGTAATCAAGACATGACGAGACACCAGACATTCCCCCAGACGTGACAGCAACATTTTGCTTGACATACTGAAGCATGATTAAACTGGAAATGAAAGTTTTCTTTCAATCAACTAAAAGTCCAAATCGTAAAGGGAATGTTTAATTCTGTGTTCATAAATTCAGTTTATGTGTTTGGTAGTAGGAGGTCTTTGCTGTTTTCATCTGCACAGGAAGCGATCTGGTCGAGGCTGAAAAGAGAGGGATTAAAATAGTAGATTCCCCCTATGTTATATCCTTCAGTGACACACCAAAGCACTACAAGCCAGGCCTCCCGTTTGATTTCACAGTAAGGAGTTTTATTTGTTCAACTTTGTTTCATTTTTCTTAGAAATAGGAAAAACTAAAACTCTTTCCCATTTCTTCCAGATTCTTGTGAATTACCACGATGGAGCACCAGTTGATGGTGTCGATATCAAGATAAATTTGCTGGACACAGTGTTGAGGGCCTCATCCGGGAGTATCAGAGCCACTTTGAACATGCCCACAGACGGCTATACGCAAACCATCATTGTTAGTATAACATTTGATATTCTGTTGCATTCTGTATGTTTATTAATTCATCTATTTTATCCATCAAACAGAGTTTCAACTCATAACTTAACATTGTGTTTCATGTTTGAATTTTATGTTATTATGAACTGAAATAATTAACAAATTATTAATTTGAGTATGACTGTACTGATGTGCGTTGGTAATTCATCATTTGCTTCAGTTGCAAGTTTAGATGCTTTTCCTTTGTTTCTTTCTTTGCATTTGACTGATGAGCATTAGGAGATTGGTTTGGGGTTCATATGGACAAATCTGTGTATTCTTTATCTTCTTTTTATGCCAGGTTGAGACTGCAGATCCTGGCCTGAGACCAGACCAGCAGGCCAAGCAACAGATTACTGTTCAGTCCTACACCCCCCTTACCGGGCGGAAAAATTACCTGTACATCTCCACGGGTACCAACTCAGTGTCTGTAGGAGAAAGGCTGTCTTTAAAGTTCTCAGTCAGCACCTCTGACCAGTCACACAGACAGTTTGTTAAAAAGATTACGTACATGGTGAGAGCATTTTTTTATGTTCATGTTTCATTCATAACCTTTCTTAAATAAAACATGTATTCATTCCGGACTTTCTACCCCAAACTCTGCAGGTGCTCAATAAAGGGAAGATCATAAAAGCCGAGCGTTTAGATGTACAGAGCCACGTGGTCACCACTGTCGGGTTTATGGTAACATCTGAGATGTTGCCATCTTTTCGTGTTGTGGCTTTCTACAGTATTCCCTGGTTAGGGCAAGAGGAGGTGGTGTCAGACTCTGTCTGGATAGATGTGGCAGATTCCTGCATTGGAGGGGTGAGTGTTTGGCTTTCTCTCAGCTTGCTGTCAGAGGAGACGGAAGAAGCTCCACATATTTAAAAAGGAAAATGTAACTTTTGAGGGAACATCAAGATAACACGAGTTTGGCTTTGTGAGGCTTGGATGATAAAAGAGCCATTTTAAAATACCACACGATTAATACATTTCAAGAAGAGGTCGAGGTAAACCCTGTTTAGAGAATGATTCATCGACACATTCATCGCCAGTCCACTGGTCATGTTCTCTTTTTTACTATGAATACACACGCAAAAGTTTAAATAGGTTATATGTAGAGAAAATAAGATTGGGTTACTTTGAGAGCCATTTTAATTTCTTTTTAGAGATGCATTATATTTCTTGTTTGAATGACAAAAGATGATTGGAAAGAAAATGGTAATCCATTATTTCCCTGGGTTTTCCATTTACAGTTGCATTTTGTCTTATGCTTTGTTGCAGCTCACAGTTGCACCTGTAGGAAACAGATACAGTCCACACGAGCCTGGGAAAAACCTCCGCTTTCAGATCAAAGGAGATCCGGGAGCGTTGGTCACCCTTGTGGCTGTGGACAATGCTGTGTACCTTCTAAATAAGGACAGACTCACACAGAAGAAGGTATGTGAATTTATGTGTTTGTGTTTAAAGGTTTGGGACATTTTAGAAAATATTACAGTTAAAATGAAATAGGAATGTCAACAGTTAGTGCAAGAAAAAATATTCAAAGTGCATGTTCTGATACATGATTTTTAGTATATGAATATGAACAGAATTTGAAGTGAAGATCAAAATTATCAATATCTAGAAAATTGTATGATGTTAGAAGTCAAGAGGCTGCAAAAATCAACCATTTTTGCTTTTTCCCAAATTAATCTTTTGCTCAGATTTGGGATGCAGTGGAGTATGGAGACATTGGCTGCACCAAAGGGGGCGGGCAAGATGCCAAAACAGTGTTTACAGATGCAGGACTTCTTTACTCCTCCAGTGCTGGATTCAAAACCAAAACTAGACAAGGTAGTTCACTAAGGGATATTAGTGTAACAACTGTTTGCACTTCTTTCTGTTGTTTACATTTTACTGTAGGGGTATATTTTCAGTTATTTTAGCAAAATAAAGTACATTAAACGTATTTGTACCTGGATAGGAGATGCCACTATGGATAAAATCTAATAATAAAGTTTTTAACCAGTTTTTTCCCCCCCGCTACTCTGTAGTTTAATACTGAACATCCACAATATTTTGCTTTCAGGAATTTCTGAGATAATTTAACTGAGCACGGTTAGTGCAGACATTTACAACAGTTAAAGATGTTATACCACCCATAACTCTTCATTGACTAAGACTTAAGGTAAATGAATCATTTGTCTGACCTTACAATGGCCACTCTCACCTTCTTAGCCCTAGAGTGTCCAGGCAGTGCCAGAGGAAGACGCTCTGCTGAACAGATGAAACGCAAAGCGCAGCTGGGTGAGGACAGTTTTTTTCAAATCACTGTTATTAATTTTGCTTTGTGCTTCTGGTTTATTGATAGATGCACATTAAATTTTATTGCATAAGTATTATGCTTTATTGATACAGTTACTGCTCATCGTTCTCTAATCTTAAATTGAGCAACTTTTAAGTTAATTCAAATGACAAAATAAATAATCATTTTGCTCCTTTTTCAACAATATCGGGAATGCCTTGCACATAAAAGACAGCAAATGATAGGAAAGTTGGCAGTGCTTTATCTTTCCATGAAAAGAAAATTGTAAAAAAAAAAAAAGAAAACTGTATGTTTCACAACTAAAGCTTTCATTTGCATGCTGTTTTCCTCTTATACACCTTTCTGCCTTCAGAAAATCACTACAAAGACAAACTGCAACGTCGCTGTTGTAAAGATGGACTAAGGGAGATCCCCATGCCTTACTCCTGCACACGACGGTCCCTCTACATTACCGAGGGCTGGGAGTGCATGCTGGCCTTCCGTTACTGCTGTGCCACTTACAGGGGGCAGGTGTTCAACAGAGAGATTCCTACCACGCCACCACCAATGACCACGACACCTCTTACAACCACCATCGTTGATCCCCTTCCTTCTTTTGAAATACTCTCTTTTGATGACGTGTATATGACTTACTCAAGAGTCGAAACAAGTAAATTTCAGTCTCTTTTTTGTCTTTTGTTCCGAATCATTTATATTTGATATACTCAATTCATATTGTTATTTGGAAGTTCACTTGTCAGTTCATAATTTTCCCTGTTTGTGCAGGACGTATAAGTTGTTTTTGTATAAATATTTGATGTATGATTGAATTAAAAATATATATTTATGAATATGTGTTCAAGGTGCCACAAGGCAATATTCATCACCTGGGTTAAGAGGATTACCTGGGTTAAGTGGAGGTGGTAAAATACTTGAACCCAAATTACATTCACTTGGAAGAGCACCAGATGATGGAGTGTCAAGGGTCTCTCTGTATGAGGTGGATGAAGATGAAGGTGAGTACCAGGACAAGAATGAAGTCTATCTGCGTTCCAAGTTCTACGAGTCCTGGATGTGGATCGATGTTAAACTGCCCCAACAGACTGGCAGTGATGGGTATGTAAAATATTGAACAGTAAGTTGTATCTAAAGAAATTAAATTAGAATTTGACGAATACGTCATCTTGATTGTTGAATTGTTTGCCTTTGAAAATGTAAAAATGTTTGATAGGAGTTTTCAAAAATGGCAGAGGTATTTATATTGAAAACAACTGTACTTTCGGTTGGTTTTTTCTTCATTAAATAATTTGTAACATTTTGTCTATTCAGTGACTGGGTAAAAATGTTTATTCAGTTCATTTAGGTCCAGCAACATACAACAAATGTACATTTTATCAACAGGTTGGCCTCCAGTACTCTGAACCAGCCATTACCTGACAGTATCACAGAGTGGGGAATCCTGGCTATCAGCGCCTCAGCTAATAAAGGTACAGCTGCCAAACTGAGGAGTAGGAAGTATGTCCCCATGCATTCATACATTCATCATAATGAAGTGTTTTTCACCATTTTCAAAAATAATTTCAAATTTGCATTATTCTGACCTCTAAAGCCTTTCATTATGTCTTTTTTTCAATAATTTCCCAATTTTTGGATTGATAAAGTACATCTTATCTTATTTTAAGTTAGATTTCTTACATCAATTGGAGACTTGCCTGTACACATAAATTATAATCAAGTGAAGGCTTCTTGTGGCAAAAACATTAGTATACGGTGGTGTGGTGGTTAGAAAGAGGGTTCCTGGTTCGAGTCCCCGTGGCACTTGGATCTTTCTGTGGGGAGTTTACATGTTTCCCTGTGTCTGCGTGGGTTATCTCCAGGCACTCTGGCTTCCTTCCACCATCCAAAAAACACACCCTTTAAGTTAATTAGACACTCCAAATTCCCCTAGGATTGAAGTTGAAGGTGTTGAGTTTGTCTCTGTCCAGCGAAGGACTAGCGACCTGTGCAGGGTGTACCACACTTCTCACCCGGGGATAGCTGGGAACGGCTCCAGCTCCTCCCAACCCCCGGAATAAGCTGTTTAGAGAATGGCTGGATTGTTCAAACCTCAAAATCTCAAAACCCATCAGAAGAAGACATCTTTGTGTTGCGCAAAGCACTTTCCGTTAACTAATCAGCCTCTGACTGTTTGCAGGTTTCTGTGTTGCGGAGCCCTATAATGTCCAAGCAACGAAACATTTATTTGTTGACCTGAAGCTGCCATATTCTGTGGCGAGGAACGAACAGATTGAGATTAAAGCGGTGATCCACAACTACGCCTATGTTGACTTACATGTATGAGAATGACTTTCTTCTTATTTTCTTCCACTTAAAGAAATACTTTGTGTCATCCTTGTCTTTTCTTACGATTCTTTGACTTCTTTTTGTGCAGCTAAGGGTGGTGTTGATGAAGACTGAAGGCATATGCAGCGTTGCTTTTAAGGACAGCTACACACAGGAAGTGATGCTGCCTGCTGAGTCGACTATTGTGCTGCCTTACAGCATTATGCCCCTGGTGGTTGGGAAACTTCCTCTAGAAGTCATGGTGGTTGCCAAAAATTTAATGGGAGGAGACCGTGTCCAGAAATTTCTTCGAGTGGTGGTGAGTCTTTCATGATAATAACGCTAATACGGAGTGACCAGCTTGCAATGTTGACAGTGGAAAATAAACTTTTTTTGGCAGGTTAACAGATTAATCTGTTCAGGTATTAGGAGATGTTGAATACTTCTGAATTTATCATTGATCTTTTCATTTCTAAAATAGGTCGATGGGGTGCAGAAGACTGAAGTTTGGAATGAAGTGTTAGATCCATCATCTCAAGGGGGTACGAGATGCATGATTTTACACGATCTCCGTACAATGTAAATTGTGGGATTTTCATTTCAGTTTTAGTGTAGCAATACCACATTGTAGAGAGGGGGGAAGTCTCGAGAAATCTAAGCTCCGGTGGTACATGTAGTTTACATGGATTTAAAGATAGCATGTTTACAAGAGGGCGGCACGGTGGTGTGGTGGTTAGCACTGTCGCCTCCCAGCAAGAGGGTTCTGGGTTCGAATCCCGGGGGAACCAGGACCTTTCTGGGTGGAGTTTGCATGTTCTCCCTGTGTCTGCGTGGGTTCTCTCCGGGTTCTCCGGCTTCCTCCCACAGTCCAAAAACCTGCATGTTAGGCTGATTGGAGATTGGGGAAATTGCCCTTAGGAGCGAATGTGAGTGTGAGTGGTTGTTTGTCCTGTGTGTTGCCCTGTGATGGACTGGCGGACTGTCCAGGGTGTACCCTGCCTCTCGCCCGTTGACCACTGGGATAGGCTCCAGTTCCCCCCGCTACCCCATGAGGGAATAAGTGGTATTGAGGATGGATGGATGTTTACAAGATTAAAACAATGCAAACCAATCAAATAGAACAGAAATATACTCGGTTGACTGATCTGTATTTTTTAATTCTGGCTTGAGTTCTGACTTCTCTTAATTTCTGGGACAATGCAACAGCTGCATGTTTTGTGAAAAAAGGAAATTTATTTGTAAGTGACACAGTGGCTCATATATCACGTGCCTTTTGCAGGACGTCAGACAATAAATGTTCCTAGATTTGTGCCAACATCAATTGTGCCGAACTCTGAGCCAGAAACGTTCATCAATGTCAGAGGTGAGTCGTTGATCCAGTAGAGGTGAGGCCTGAGAATAAATCCCAGAGAAAGTCCTGATTATTCTCCTCCATTTCTCCTCAGGCCATCTTTTTGCAGACAGCATTGATAACTCCATCAAGAAGGACTCTCTCGCATCTTTGATCCAGATGCCCGGTGGCTGTGTGGAACAGAACTTGGCCTCAATTACTTTGCCACTCATTGCCACCCTCTATCTGGACCGAACCAACAGCTGGGAGAGCGTTGGGGTAGAGCGCAGGGCTGAGGCTCTTGGATATATCATCAGAGGTTAGACAGCAGGGGAAATGCACATCTATTTATAGATTTTAAAGGTGAAGCATAATAATGCTAATAATAATAATAATAATCAATTACATCAGAAAAAATTGAAAATTTTCTCGACAGATAATACAGTATAGATATAAAATAGAATAAGTCTAAGGTGTTTTACATCAGAAAGAATGGGAAAGAAGGTCAGAGGATGAGACCTAGGATTTTTGCTGTTAATTGTGAAACTATTGTGTTTCAGATGGATACATTGCTTCAGTGATGATTGATTAATGCAAATGGTTACAGTAATCAATTAATTACTTGAAGAGAAGATGTTTGGGTTGAATGATATTCAATTGGGTAGTTGGATAAACTGTTGGATTAAGTAGTTGGATTAAACAACAGACAAACATGTGGATTGCTAATTAATATGTCAATTCATGAATGAAACACAGCATTGAGTTGACAAGCTGATTGTTTTAGAATAAGTTATATTTTCATCAGAGATTGAGTTAAAATGTTATACTTTTCTTTCTGACTCTTTTAGGTTATGAGAACCAGCTAGTATACAGAAGAAGTGATGGGTCCTACCCACCTTACAGGAGCCAAGGACCAAGTACATGGTGCAGTCCAGTCCAAATCTTACATTTATCATTTAAACCCCTGAAAGTCATGAAATAATGTTTTAAAATCTGGTTGTACAGGCTAATGCTATAATGTCTACATGTAGGTGATTGAAATAATCGGTTTAGGTCCTTAGATAACTGATATTCACAGGATAATGTGAGTGATAAAATTGAACAACATTTCAGGATCACAGCGTACGTGGTGAAGGTGTTCTCTATGGCCTACTCCGTCGTCAGCATCAAGCAGCAGCAAGTGTGCGACCCTCTGTTATACTTGAAGGAAAATAAACTTAAACATCATGAGGGAACATACAGAGAGGACAACCCAGTCTACACCACTACTATGACTGTGAGGCTCTGACACTGAAAGACAACTACAAACTGAAGTTCCGATGATTCTTAACCCTGAAAAACCTGATCCAAAAAAATAGAGAATTTTTATTTTTATTTGTTTGAAGTCTTCATTAGACACTTTAACAAAAAATGGAAAACAAAGATATAATTTATTAATATTCATCACCTATTACCATGCAATAAGTCACAATTATTGTCTTGTAGTCTTCTGACGACTGTTATCAGTTATATCTGATTGTGCACAACAGGGTCGTGAGCAAAGTTTTTACCATGAAATGATGGAAAAAGTCTTGGATGAAAAACATTTCAGAACCCATAAGTATCAAATATTATACATATACATTATAGGGTTAAGGTTTATTGTAAAACCAAACAGCAAGTAGGATGATAAGTAAATATTATCATTATATTTACCACTGTTTCAAGCTGTAGGATTTTATTGCATTTTTTCTGTGACCCAATCCAGGGTGGTCTTCGTGGTGACGACCCAGAGATAACACTCACAGCCTTTGTACACATCGCACTTGCAGAGGCCATGCAGGCTGGGATCAGATGCAACGGTTCACCTGTGGATGTAGGTTAAGTACACACAGAACACAAAGGGAAAAAGCCCAGATTTTTCTTTGATTTTTGTAAGACATATGCAGATGCACCCTTTAAAAAAAAAAAAAAAACTGAGTGACACCACAGCAATGTTTTCTTATTCCCCATTTCAGATCAATTCTTACTGATTTGGGTCACAAGCAAAGTAACACATTTTGGTAGAACATGATTTGCTCACCAGATTCTGTGATCAATGAACTATGTAAAAATGTATGATCAACAACAACAACAACAAAAAAACGAGCCAATTCTTTCGGGCAGAGAGAGTCGCCTGAATGTGAACAGCAAGAGGCCAATTTAACTGTAATCTCACAGACATTAAGCATGGAAGAAATGAGAGCTTTAATCACCAACAGCGTAGTAACTTGATGATTCAGAGGCATCATTTGTGATTGACTGAAAAGTAGCAGTGGCAGGTTAACAAGGATGACATTAGCAACATGAAAAGCAGATGTGACTGAGTCTCGTGAATTACCTCATAACCTTCGAGAGTGACAAATGTTCTACCCTAAAATCTGAATGGCTCTGATTGACACATTTCCAGATGGAAGGGGTCCAAAATGCAATGTTAAGATTGTGGTTTTGGGTTGGAAGCATCTTGAGGCAAAGGAAATTAATGCTGAGAAGAACTATTAATTTCCTATTAAGTTTTGAAAATATACATTGAGTAAAACTGATGGTAAAATTGTTCATTTAAATCTCCCCTGTCTGTCCACTGTAGGTCACCAACACACCAACAACAACGTTCTTGACTAAAGCTCTGTCGACACGTGGGAGGAGGCCATACACGGTGGCCATTGCTTCCTATGCACTATCACTCCTAGGAAAAACTTTTGACCACCAACCTTTACTTGAGGCTGCATCTGCTGGTAACTTCCTTTACTCAGAGTTGTTTAGTCACAGTGTTTCACACTTTTTGGGGAGATTTAGGCTGGCTAGTCTTTCCTTCCTCTCACTTTTATTCTAAGCCATTCTCTCACCAAAGGTGAACTTGGTTTATGTCAATTTCTGTTTAGTATATAGTAATAAATAGAAAATAGTTAATATCCTTATTTTCTGCAAGAAAAGTCTCGACAGAGTCGTAGAAAATAATTGTAAACACAGGAAGTTGAACGGTTCTATCACTAATATGATATTAACATCTAAAACATTCGTCATTTAAGAATTCTAAATTGAGAAAAATATAATTCATGCTTAATGTTTTAAATTCCTCCTTTAGTTTTTTTAATAACTTTTTCCTGCGTCACTATACTCCCTTGTAGTCCCTGTGCTGTTTAGGCTTACACGTTTTGCTGCTGATGATGCTGTATTTTACGGGTTAGAGACAAATATTATTAAATAAATTCAACAGATGTGTGAGGAGGTATGAAGCTCAGTTAAAACACTTCCCTCTCATTTCCTCTCTTCCCTCATTCTCTCTCTTCTCTCCAGATAAAAGTCACTGGCCTGACCGTGAAAACCGCTTGTTCACACTGGAAGCAACTGGCTATGCTCTTCTGGCTCTTGTAAAAATGGGACGCATGGAAGATGCAAAAGCACCTTTCAAATGGTTGAACAGCCAGAGAAGAAGAGGAGGTGGCTTTGGCTCAACTCAGGTACTACCCATGGTGTCTGACAGCCGAAAGGCTGCCTGTTGATGCTTAGTCCAGTCAGACGGAATCATGTTGTTAAATGAAGAATGTTGACCTTTGTGACTTTGTCTTCTGTCTCTGCCCCCTTGCAGTCCACCATGGTGGTTCTCCAGGCACTGTCAGAGTACATGACCAAAAAACCAATTTCTAATGACCTCAGTCTGAATGTTGATGTCAAAATAACAGGTCGCAAGGACATTCGTTACCATTTCAACCCCCGCACAGCCTATGCTGCTCAGTCTTCCAGGGTGAGGCCCTTTATTAGATGGTCTTCACAGTGACATTGAAGAATATAGAAACATTACAGTGTATCAGCATTGTTTTTCAGATGTGCTTTGAAACAGTGCTTTCTGGTTGTCTGGTGCTTTTTACATTTAGCTACCCGCTGATCTCGATTTGGAAGTGGTGGTTGAGGGAAATGGGCAGGGAATATTAGAGGTAAAGAAATATTTCCTACACAACTGTAAATAGACAGCTTTGTAAATAAAATCTCATTAATATTTAGTTGAACTGTAGAATATAAAGAAAACAGCATCTCTTGTTCCATTCCAATTTTTCCATTCCTCTGTGAATCTGTCCCAAGGTTGTGACCCATTATAACCAGTTGCATGAAGTGGCCGAGAGCACACCCTGCAAGGACTTTGAGCTCAGTGTCGTTATTGAAGAGTCCTCTGGTAAGTCATCTACGAACCATCTCGCAGTTCACAGCGGATTAAGAAATTTAGTTGTTTTAAAATGAAGAGTTCACAGTGTACATTAAGCAGAAAAAGGTTTATCAGTATGAGGTATGTATATCTTTCTCTATCCCAATGACAGACAAACCTCAAGGAGATATAGAAAAGTTATTCAAGATGACTATCAAAGTGAGGTGAGTACCTACCTTACAAAAATCACTTATTTAAAAATCACAAAAAAGTATCACAAAAAAAATCATAGATAATGTTTTATTGACATTTTAGCCAGTTGAAACATTCAATACTGCTGTGCTCTCCCAGTGGTGGAGAAAAGTTGTGACAGTGCTTCTATGATAAAAGTTATTTACCTGAAAAGTCTAACTAGATCAGTGACAAACTTTGCTGTAATCTGTTCCTTTCACAGGGCATTAGGACCCAGAGATGTCCGAATGGTGGTTCTTGATATCAGCCTGCCCACTGGCTTCACGCCAGACAACTCAGACATGGAGATGGTAATCAAACAGAAGTGCTTAAGCTGAAGATTGCATCATATATGTCATCGAAGCTAAGCTTTCATCAGTACTAATCATGTTGACTCTGCTTACATTCATAGACAGATTCTCTGATTTTTCTGCCTCTGGATTTTCTTCTTCTGCTTCTGTTTCTTTCTGTGTTTCTTTGTGACAAGACCAGAAAAAGAGAGACTTCACATCATTTTGTTTATTAGATTTTGTGTATGTTTTTTTTTTAGTTGTCCAACTCAGTGGACTGTTACGTCAGCAACCATCAGATTGTAGACAACTTGAGTGACAGAGGCTCCCTGATCCTACACCTGTTTAAGGTAACAGCATGATAGAGAGCAGTCTGAGTTATTGGATGTATTTCTATTTCAGGAAGCAGGTCCTGTTAAGTAGCAATTTGTTCATTTATTTATTTATTTATTTATTAATGTATTAATGTATTAATTTATTAATTTATTAATTTATTAATTAATTTATTAATTTATTAATTAATTTATTTATTTATTTATTTATTTATTTATTTATTTATTTATTTATTTATTTATTTATTTATTTATTTATTTATTTATTCATTTATTTATATTCCCCACCAAACTCAATTTTTGCCTTGTCTGTAATGGATATTCTTCTCAGTTTGGACTAACAGTTGCTCCGATCCTCTCATGACAGGTTTCCCATAAAGAACCAGAAATATTAGTCTTCAGACTTCAGCAGAACTTTAAAGTCGGCCTCCTGCAGCCATCCTCAGTTACGGTCTACGAGTATTACAATCCAGGTATGCAGACAGCCTGCTTCAGGAAAGGCTTCTGAGACAGAGCATTGTCGCTGTGAATCTCAGATGATCAAGACTCATTTATAAAAATATTGTGACACAGTGTGGGGAAAAAAAAGTTTTATTTCTCTCTTTATTTATTTATTCTCTTCACCGTACTTTAAAATGTAACACCCTTTGTGCATTCCTAAGATCACCGCTGCAGCCGTACATACTCGCCCAGAGAGGACAGGGAGGAGCTCTCTCGGATTTGCCAGAACGACGTCTGCCGCTGCACACATGGTAAAGTGTGAATGTGCCTCCAACAGAGCATGACTGGGTGTGTTTGAATTCATGTTGCCTTCAATGTTGACACCTGTAAACTCTCCTCTGGCATGACATTTCCAGGTGACTGCTGTGTCTCCAAATTTGATTGGGAAAATTTCCTCACGAAACAAAGAGAGACGTTTGCCTGCAAGGGCTTACTCCACAGTAAGATGCAGCCACAGCAACACGGGATGCATATTGAAAAGATCCTTTTTACATTCAAATATTAATTAATCAGGATAGATATACAAAGTTAATGCACATAAACTTAACCAAGAAATTTCTCAAGTAAAGAAGTCATCACAATAATCAAACTATTTCAAACAATAGTCATCAGTGGGCTGTGGTAACATGACAGATTTTTCAGTAGTTTTCATACATATAACGACAGTGATGTGTACGTATGATCATTTGTGTTTTAGTTTTCCAGGTGAAGGTGTTGAGTGTCAATCAGGGCTACTATGACAAATACGAGATGGAGATTACACAAGTTATAAAACTGGGTGAGTCCCACCAACATTTTTATCCAAACCTCTTTGTTTTTTAAGTAAAACCCAACTGCAAACACTGTTTACACATCCAAACATCAGTTTTAGAATCAGAAGTGTTCTGATGAATAAAATATTTGTAAGGTTTGATAACGACAAATACATGTTAATCCTGATTCGTCCTTCACAGTGTCTCTCTTAAGAGGAAGGATTAACCGAAAAGAGGGAAAAAAAAGACTTTCATACTGAATTATTTAATATCAGACTTTTTTTGTTTTATTTTTCACCATGCAGGTGTTGAAACTGGAGTCACAGTGGGTCAGAAGAAGATTTTTATGTCTAATTCGGCATGTAGAGCAAAACTCAACCTGAGGCAAGGGGCAACATACCTCATTATGGGCCCCAAAGAGGACCAGTGGACCACTGACAACAATGGGTAAGAAGAACAAAGAAAATGTAAAACTTTAAGAAATATTGTGCTGGAAAGCAGAAGCAATTTAAGTGGTTGAAATAAACATTTGAAGTATCAAGAATATTCAACTCTGAAAATCATCACTACTGGGAAAACCTTTTAATCACTACTCAAGACTGCATCTCCTGGTATCTTAATTTTTACGCTGAGTTGTTTAGTCATGGTGTTTCACATCACTTTTTGGAGAGTTAGGCTGTCTAATCCTTACTTCAACTCACTTTTATTTTAAGCCATTCTCTCACCAAAGGTGAACTCGGTTCCTGTCATTTAGTTTTAGTTCATATTAGATAGAACAAAGTTAATGTCTTTATTCTCTTTGACTTTGACTTATGATTATTTCACTCAGCGCACAATAAAATTAAAAAAATCAATATCACACTGCTCTTTGTGTCAAAGTTACATACTAAACATGACTTTCATTGTCTCTGTGTCAGATTTAACTACATGTTGGGGAAGGACACCTGGGTGGAACGCTGGCCTTTGGCTGCAGAATGCTCCAAAAATCCTAGTCTGCAAGATAAATGCAAAACTCTTGACGAAGCTGCAAAGGATCTGTCTACCAATGGCTGCAGAAGTTAAACAAATATGTGCAGAATCATGTATGATTTTATAATCATGGATTTACAAAGATCCATGATTACAATTTATGCAAATTACAATTTATGTGTGACCAAGTCTGTATAATGAGAACTTAATATTGCAGAAGAGAATATCTCAAAGTGATGTTGGGGGTTATGGAAAAACATTTGTATCAACTTTTCTGTATACTGTGCTGATATGACTAGAATCAGAAAGAACCAAAACCTGCTCGCAACAACAAATAAAAAAGCAGGAGAACAATTGTTCCCATAATTGGTGTCGGTGTCTTTTATAGAACTGTTAAAAACAAAAAAACACACAATGTCAATAATACGGGATGTTTGACAAGAGGGAAAAGGGAAAAAATATATAATTTTAAAGATAATGGACTTTTGCCATTTTTTTCCTATTTTCTTTTCTTTCTTCTTTCTCCTTCCCTTTTCCCATCACTTCCCTTCTGTTCAATACACTTTTCATGAAAAAAGTCTAAAAATAAATACAGAAATGAAAAAAAATGTAAATATTCGGATCATATGGGACGCACTTATAATAAAATCCAACATTTACAAGAACCAACTACACATCATCTAAACTCTGACAACCAAAAAAGAGTTCATCTTTTCTGTTTCAACTTTTACTTTGCGTTATGGCCTAGATGCTGCATTCTCAGACAGATGTTGTATCCGAAATCCATCAAAATATGCCTTATTCAGTTCATCTGAATTTACGGATTGCACTGTACAGTGAAGCTGGATCCTCCGCTGGTTGATCTTCAGTTCTGAAAGCATGAATGTAGCATAAATTCAAACAAGTGCAAAAGTATGTCGGTCATGGTCTGCGATGTTATATTAGTTAGTAGTTTGTCAGCCAATTATTTAGATTTAGTTTAATTTACACTTCCGAAAAGTGTTCCAGCTTTGAGGGTGTAAAATGTCTCTCTTTAGGATTTTAAATGTGTATCATTTTGAGGTTAATTAGGCCTAATGTTCCATGAAAGAATCTACCTACCTTGAAACAGATTGTGTATTGGAAAACTTGACAACACTGTACTCTACACTTTCATCTTCCTCCTCGTTCAGCTTGTGGGCTCCAACTGGTCTGATGTTGCAATAGATGGGATCTGTCTGCTTCCTCAAGAAATGGACACTGGCATAGCAGACATCCTCATGTGTATGGTCCTGCCTTTTCACGGTACCAGGTTGACCCTGCAGATACACACATGCAGACATGTTATACATATATATATATACATATATATACATAACCAAAACCATCCCTTCTCACCTGTTCACTGCTTTTTGGTCTTCCTGTAGGTTCAGGTAATGAACTTGCAGATCTCCTCTTTCTAGTTTAGTAGAATTAATACCTTTGTTACCAAACTGAATATTTGATTTTCTGGGGGAATTTAGTGCATGAATACTCACCTCAATAACAGGAAGACAGAAAGGAGTATGATAGCCAGGGAGATGACAGATATTATTCCAATTATTACAGTTTTCTGTGACTCTGGGAAAACACCAAGGAATATTCTTTTTATTGTTTTTTTTCTATCATATTTTACTTAAACAAATCTAACAACTTGCGAGAAACATCATAAACCTCTTGAGTCAAACTTAGCATAATTTGCAGCAGATCAAAGTTCTAACAGAAATTGAAACATTTTTTTCTGCTTTCTGTGTAAAATGACAGTATAAATTCACACTAGTCTGACAAAAACAATCAGCCATTGTGGGTTTATAAAAAAAGAAAGAAGAGTACCTGGCACAATAGTCAGATGTATGGTGGTGTTATGACGCCCCCATCTGTTCTGGGCTTCACAGTAATAATATCCACTCTGGTCAAGTCTTGTTTTGGTGATGATGAAGTTGTGTCCTGAACCTTCTGGTAAGCGTTTGCCCTTCTTGTACCAGGTGTAATTAGCTGGTGGATTAGCATCACTACTACATGTCAGTGTAACTTCATTGTTCTCCAATAACTCACCCGAGGGACTAATTGACAGAGAGGGGCGCTTTGGGGCATCTGTGAGACAATAATGATAAACAAATCAGGTAATACTCCACTAATGATAATATGCAGGCATCGTACTAAAACAGCCAATTTGGACTTACACAGGACCTTTATATATATGGATTCAATGCTATGTCCATAGTCATTTTCTGACTTGCAGTAATAGTCCCCAGTGTTTCCAGACTTGACAGAAATAATACTGTAAATACCATGTGGTTCAACAGAAACCACTTTGTCGTTTTTTTGTACCAGGTATTACGCGCTGATGGATTAGCATCACTGCTACAGTTCAGAGTCACTGATTGGCCCTCTAATATGTCTCCAGAGGGACTCACTGAGACAGAGACAGACCTTGGAGCATCTGAAAAAATATCAGAAAGAAAATACTTTAAAATACAGCAGGTATGGTGCAGACACATGATAGTTTGAAGGCATGACTGAAAAATAGCACATGTACATCCATCTACACTGGACTTTGAAACAAAGTCAGCTAGATATAATGTGAAGATTAAGATCAGCCACATCAAAATCAGTATAACTTGCATAACCCTTGTAAACTGCCAGATATGCTTATCATTAGCCTCTTTAAGCACGTCATTAATGGCTGGTAATGAACATGTGCCATTCATCACTGATAATCTTGGATGCAGCACCACTTCATGAAGGCAATGTATTATATATAGTTATCTAATTTGTAAGTAAGTCTTTCCATTTTTAAGAGATTACTTAAAACATCTCATCTTTTATTTTCAAAGTTGTCCACCTATCCCTTTTCTACAATGTTTATTCCTAATAGGGTCATAGGGTGACTGGAACCTATTCCAGATGTCATTGGGTGAGAGGCAGGGTAACCCCTGGACAGGTCACCACACCATCAAAGGGCAACACAGAAACAAACAACCACACGCACACATACAGTATATTCTCACATATGTTCTCACATGTGGGCAATGTAAAGACTCCAATTAATGTAACCTTTATGTTTTTAGACTATGGGAGGAAGCCAGAGTGTCTGAAAACAACTCATGCATACACAAAGAGAATATGCAAAATCCACACAGAAAGGTCCCCAGTGGGGATTTGAATCAGGAACCCTCCTGCTGTGACGCAAATAAACTTAACCACCGCACCATCTAAATATGACTACTGACATGAAAAAGTAAAAATGAAATTGTATGCAACAAGACTTTGAGCTTCCTGTTCTTATCAGAATATAGTTATGATTTCACAGACTGATTGCTTGTTCCTGTCACAAGACCTGGCAACAGTGTTCCCCAGCAGAAGAAGAGGACCTCAAAGAGCTTAACAATGAGCCCGAAGCGTCCAACTGTTCTCCAATCTGCCTACAATAGATCCCAGCATGACAGGCTCTCATCTATACGAAGAAAATCCAAACCACAATGCCCCTGCACACAGGGCCAAAATGACCGATCGCTGAAGTTCTGTATGTTTAAAAGCCTGACGGATCTGATTACTTTACACTCTCTGATTCGGATTTGACTCACATTTCACGTCAATGAATATTTCTTCAGAATTCTTCCCAAGATCATTTTCAGCTGTGCACTGATAATGTCCAGAATCAGTGGATTTGATGGACCTGAAGATAAGATATGGTTCCATTTTTTGTGGAAATGGTTTTTGACCTCTGTCCATCTTGTACCAAGCAAAGGTAGCAGCTGGGTGAGCATCACATCTGCAGGTCAGGTTAACCAACGAGTCCTCCTTTATTTCACCATAAGGAGTCACCAACATATTCCTTGGAGCATCTGAAGGGGAGAAATAAACACAACGACACTTTCAAATCAGAAAGTCAATTCAAATTATTGTAACTGTTGATAGCTTAGATTTTACACATTAAAAATAAACTTTAAATGATCAAATTACTCCCTACAGCAACATGAATCTGAGACTGAGACTATCGTATTCAATTAAATATGCTTTTTTTAAAACTTGTGAATTACAGTCCAGCGTTTCAGTAAGACAAAGAAAACTAAACTCACAAACTTGAAGAGATCTGTGCGAGTGTCCTTGTAAAGCACATTGGTAAGAGTCTAAAAGAGAAGTTTCTCTCAGAATCATGTTCTGTGTTTTTTCATGAAGTGTCTGCCCATTCTTGTACCATTGGAAGACAACATTATCAGGCAGCTGACAGTTGCTGGTACACACCAGCTCAAGGTGGTTGTTTGTCTGCCTCACATTAATGTCGAGACGTAGATCTGTGTATGACCAACAGAATTTAAATAATATTTTCAATTGTATTATAACTGTCAAAAATACACATACACATAGAAATGTTTACGGCACGCTGAAGCAGACTTATTTCTACTGTAAATATTACCTTTGACAGACAAAGTTAATCCAATTGAAGATCTTTCTTCTCTTTGCATTTGGGTAAAAGTAAAAAAGAACTCATCTGGATCATTGTCTCTGAGGTCTGAGATGGACAGAGTACAGTCGTTTTTATCACAGGCAAATTTAACTCGGTCTTTGAAGTCTGAACCTTTTGCCCAGTGAGTGTCATACTCCACAGTTGCGGAGCAAAATCCCGGGTGGCATCTTATTTTCACAGTTGATCCACTGAAGCTACACATTTTAGTTGAAGGCGTAAACTCTCTCTGTTTGAAACTTCTCTCTATATTTAAAGAAAAAGATAAAACAGCCGTAGTCATATTTTTCAATATTGTCTCAAGCTTGATGGTTTATCCCCACTCATTTTTCATAGAACAATTGTAGAAACAGGAAAGTCATTTCAAACTACAACCCATACAGATACAAGCCTGGTGTTGAATGTGTAATTAATGCATACGAAGTGACAGTACACACCAAGTCAAGGAGGATTAAGATACAAACTCACTCGGACTCCTTAAGCCACCACTTGTGACACCACAGGATACAGTGTCTGCTTGATTCAACGGGACTAAATAGTATTTAGACACTTGATGAGAATCCTCCTGTTTATTTTTTGACCAAATGTAGGATTGAGTACCATGGAAATCACAGCTGGCTTGACATTCTAACATAAACCACACAAAGTTTTGAGTCCGACTAGTGATGTATACTCTTTCCTGCAGATTTAAATCTGTAATATAATAAAAAGGAAACATTAGTTTGGAATTTTGTTTTCTGCATAAAGTTGGTTACAGTAAGAGAGGACAAGCAACATATAATCAAATGAAAAGATTACCTGTGACAGACAAAGAAACTCCTGGTACACCAGTATATTTCCCATCAGAATTGTTTGTCAAAAAGCGGAATTTGTAGACGGCTTTGTCATTTTCTGTTATATTTTTTATTTTAACGCTGCAGATTTTGTTTTGACAGTGATATTCCGAACGGTTTGAATAGTTTGGGTCATATTTTAGATCATTATAGCGATTTTCAGGGTTTTGTGTAAACCAAAACGCCCTTTCAACTTTAAAGTCTGATGGATGTTTATATGAGCTTATCATTTCCACCGTTGATCCTTTTACGGCACAGATCTCAGAAGACCCGTATTTCACTTCCCAGCCATGCTGACCATAAACAACTGAAACAGAAAACATTTGAAAAAACAATGGGAAACAATATTTACAATGTTTTTGTTACCAAACTAAACAATGATTAATTTATTGGTGAATCATCAACATCAAAATTAAGCTTTTGCAGAAAGAACCAAAGTTCAAATGATTTCTGAGTACTCATGATACACTTCTTTTCAAATTCACTTTAACAAGATATTTAATTCTGACTTTTCCAGCAAAAGCGCTGTAATTATTTTTTTTCTTCTACTTTATGTTCAATCCATCCTAACAAAAGACAAAGAACACTTTTGAAAAACACGAGAGTCTACGAAAAACATTTAACCCCCTGAGACCCTGCACCCTCACATGAGGACATTGCATTTTTGCCTCTCTTTACCATGAGACTTTTTCTTTTGACTTTGACCTCTCGCCTCATAGTAGGCGTTATTAGACACTAATGTTTAAAATGGTTACATACATTTTCAACAAATCATGTTCTTACTGCGCTATCAAAATGTTGTAAATAAGTCATATGGACCGTCAGAACAAAATGGCAAAAA
This sequence comes from Menidia menidia, assembly GCA_907169785.1. Taxonomy (NCBI): domain Eukaryota; kingdom Metazoa; phylum Chordata; class Actinopteri; order Atheriniformes; family Atherinopsidae; genus Menidia; species Menidia menidia. The sequence continues at coordinate 7,177,554 of CAJRST010013335.1, forward strand.
CATTTAATGAAATATAGAAATAAACGTTTTAAATATGAAGATAAACTCACTGAGCATATGTACAGAAAAACTACCTGTACCATGACCAAGTCTTGTTATTAAACTTATACAAGTAGATGTGCAATACCTGCTGCAGTGAGAAGGATGATAACCCCTCTGGTCAGCACAGTTGAACTCATGGCTGCTCCTCTCATCTTCTTGAGCAACTCAGAAACACATGTGTGCCAGTAAACACAGACAACTCAAGAAGATGAGTTGTTCTGCATGTTAATGTTCACAGAAGAGGAAGTTAACTCAACAAGTGGACTTTTTCCCACGGGACCATATGCAAAAGACAAAGACCGAGTTTTCAAAAATAAGCTCAGCTTCCTTCCTTTTTTCTTAATTTTCATGCATGATAGGCAAGATGTCCATAGATAAAAAACCAAATGGAAAAAAAGTATGCATAAACTGCATATCTTTCATTCAAATGTGTTAGAAGTTAAATATCTCTGTTCATTTGCTGCTTATTGATTCAGGAAAGCTTAATGACCTGTAGATTTTTAGACAGGAAGATGACATGATAGTAATCTTTGTGTAGAAAAAAGGCTTTATGGAAAACCTAACACCAATTTTTGAGTACAGATATATGACCACCAAGGAGAAAAGTAGGCATTTGTTGTGTTTCAGCAAGCTTCAGTTTCATTAAATTAGACCAATAAATGAAATGTGAATATCTTGCTTAGTTTCCTCTTGTGCCTCAACCCTAAAAGGCAAGTTGGAAAGTCCCAGGGTGAGTCTCCAGGGTGAGCTACTGTAATCACAAAGTTTAATACATACAGACGTTGACATTTACAGAGATTGTGGGGAACACATATATATGGTTTTACACTCTAACCAAGTACAGGGAGACAGTGAAATAGGTTATGTTGTAAGATGCTTGTAGGTGTTTAATGGCTGTGTCCCTCATGCAAGAGGATGAAGGCCGAGGAAGAGGCCGAATGTAAAAGGCCTCACAAAACACATGCCACATTTTTGCTTGTAAATTCTCCTGTCTTTTTGGATTCAGGTTGCTGAATTTATTTATTGCTTCACACTGTCACCTTTCCCGAAACTGTACTGGGTAGAGACTTTGTGCTTCTCATACCAGCCGTCCCTCTACTACTGCTGCTGGTCAGTAGAGGGCGCTTAAACGATCAGAAACCACCAAAAGGTTACAGAAGAAGAGTAAGTCGGCCCCTGTCTCCTAGCACGTCCTCTGACAGCATTCCTCTCTCCACGACTGAACCGGGGTCCGTGTTTGGCAAAACAATTACCGAATAGATCGAAAGATGAGTGGTCGAGGAAAAGGTGGTAAGGGACTTGGGAAGGGGGGCGCCAAGCGTCACCGTAAAGTCCTCCGTGATAACATCCAGGGGATCACAAAGCCCGCGATTCGTCGCTTGGCCCGCCGAGGCGGCGTGAAGCGCATTTCCGGTCTGATCTACGAGGAAACTCGTGGCGTGCTGAAGGTTTTCCTGGAGAACGTTATCCGTGATGCTGTAACTTACACTGAGCATGCTAAGAGGAAAACTGTGACGGCCATGGACGTAGTGTACGCCCTGAAAAGACAGGGACGCACTCTGTACGGCTTTGGTGGCTGAACTTCCTGCTGTTCTTCTCATAAAGGTCCTTTTAAGGGCCACCACTTCTTTCGTAAAGAGCTGCGTTTCCGTTGTGGGATTGTACTTTGTATTTAGTGTATACATGCCTTAAATGTATTATATATTATTTTTGATCGACTTACCATCAACTGACGAATGAATATTAAAGCCCTATGAGCCCTATCTGTTACATCCCGCCATTTTGACGCTGGAGTGTCTGCATACACCAGTCCATGCCCCAGCCATTATAGTACAATGAAAAGTACCCGTATGTCCCATACTTACTCCCTTCATTAAAATATTACAGGAGGGCTGTGAACATAGACATGTCTATGGCTGTGAACAATAGGAATGCGGATATCACTATATCGGGAGTGTGTCCAATTCTTCCCAATTGTGAAACTGGGCGCCAAAAGGATGTTCATGCCAGCAAAGTTATTACGACATTGTACAACAGTTTACGGCTGGCAAAAGCTCAACCAATTACAGACGAGGAACCACACAGTTTCATTTACATATCCCCCGTATATTAGTGGGCCCTTACACCGGCCAGTCATTCATTCATTCTGTGACTCTAAGTCAGGGAAAGATGCCTGAACCCGCGAAGTCAGCGCCCAAGAAGGGCTCCAAGAAAGCCGTCACCAAAACTGCCGGCAAAGGAGGAAAGAAGAAGAGAAAGACAAGGAAGGAGAGCTACGCCATCTATGTCTACAAGGTGCTCAAGCAGGTCCATCCCGACACCGGGATTTCTTCCAAGGCGATGAGCATCATGAACTCCTTCGTCAACGACATCTTCGAGCGGATCGCCTCTGAGGCCTCCCGCCTGGCCCACTACAACAAGCGCTCCACCATCACCTCCAGGGAGATCCAGACGGCTGTTCGCCTCCTGCTGCCCGGTGAGCTGGCTAAGCACGCCGTGTCTGAGGGCACCAAGGCTGTCACCAAGTACACCAGCTCCAAGTAAACGGCCTCATCCTCAACGTTTCAAACCAACGGTTCTTTTAAGAGCCACCCACTTCATCTGAAAAGCAAACTTTCCTTGATCTCTCATTTATTTTGCCAAGGTTGAGGTAATTTCAATAAAATGAATGAACAAGGCTTTCTTCACTGCTGGTGAATTTTGCATTTTCTGCAAGAAATCCTTTTCCACCATTATATGCAGTCTCCCAGGAAAAAAACAAATGTTCAAATCACTGCAGCATTTAAGCAGGAGGTGAGTGACTGCATGGATGCAATAACACAATATTTGATCAACCAGCAGTCTAATTTCATAGAGGTTTAACTTGTTTGAGACCCTAAGGACCCATTGATCTTTCACCAGCAGTTGTGATGCAAATGTTTTTGGTATGTATCCAATATTTCTTTATATCAGATAAAGGATATACATTAGCTTGAGGCTAGTAAAGCCACTGACCAACATAGGTGAACTACAATTTAGTCTTCATATTTTAGCTCAAGTATAGGTCTGCAGAAACAGTTAATCTGACAATTTGAGAATTAAAGGAAATCATTAAAAACATGTAGGTTCTTTGCAATCTTCAGGGTCATCGGTGCTATGACCTTTGGAGAGCAAATGCTCAAAGTTACACTTATGACCGTCACCATAATTGTATAGTTTTTAAAGGGATAAGTAATGTTTTGGGATGCAGTTTCACACCAGCACGCTCATTTCACTTAATCAGATGTCAACAATGTGCATATATCCTAATATTCTTGTATATATCCCACTTACAGGCACCCTCAGAGCAGAGAACCTGAAGCTTGTCAAATATGACAGGCACCAGTTGTCCTTGTGTAACTGACCCACATAATAAAATAAACAGACAGATGGCGCTCTCCACAACAGTGGAGGTGGAGATGCACAATATTTTGGAGCAGATTTATTTAGCTTTGTCAGGAAAATGTGTTATGTATTTCTCAATGTTGCATTTTCAATCCAGTTTGCTGTCCTAGTAAATCCCCAGGTTTTTGTTTAGCTGCACAACTTCTGCTTCGTTTGGATATGACATGTACTTTTTGTATAAAAATAAAGAAAATGCTTGGCTGTAATGTGTTGAATTAGCCATTTAAAAGACTAAATGACTTTCACAGATACTGATGTTTTCATGTTGAAACATTTCAAATAGAACACATAAAGGAATTTTTCCAATGAATTTCTTGTTTGAATTTTTTGGGTTTTTCTTTGTTGTTACAATACATTAGTGGAGGATTCTTTTGATTGTTAATACACACATCTACAAACATACTTTAAACAATCAAGGTTAAAGACTGAATTAACACACTATATAAGTGGCAACATAACCCAGAACAGAAGTGAGAGTTTTAGAATACATCATGAGGAAAAGTTCT
>CAJRST010013335.1:7191524-7211850 GCA_907169785.1 Menidia menidia
GGTGAACATTTCCTCTGTTCAGGACATGTAACGTGAATGAAAGATAACACAGTTATCTTGTGTCAATGATACTTAGTTTTACTCATTTTTATAACAACTTTCCACTGTAGAAGAGAAATACACTGATGGAAAACACAGCACAGGAAATTCCTTCAAAAAGGTCAAGATACTTGAAGCTATGAATGTGTCAATATGAATATCAGAGGCTTCAATTCACTTTGCGCATTGTACTAGAATATGAAATCATGATCCAAGAAGTTGTCAGGAATTCTAAAGTGGATCATTCAGTGATAATTAACATTAATGATATTAAATTAACAATTCCTGTTAAAATCTATGCTCATTTGAAGCTGCTAGTGTGAGTTTATGATTGTGGATTTAGTTTATTTAAGCTGCATGTAATTTTACAAATGTTGACATTTCGATCTTGACTTTCTCTTCAGTCTTTTACTTTATATTTACAATTGTTTTCTGTCAAACACAAATTAAGACAGGGTTTTTCACTGTTTTTTTTTCAAAAAAATAAACACTGGTTGAAAACAAAAGATTAAAATGCAGAACTGAACATGGTTGATTTAGGGGAAACTTCATGCTACACAATGTTTTTTTGCTTGACTCTCATCTTGCTTTGGATGTTTCCATCCTTAAGCTAATGCTGTCATATCCAGCACATGCATCTGTGATGTGAATGAAAGATGATACTGTTATATTGATACTGCAATGTTTCAAAACTGCAATATTTTCAAATACAGTCATTCATATGTTTAACATAAGTTCACACCACACCAATTTCTATTTTTAGCTCCACATCTACCAAGTATTTGATCTTGTGTGTAATCAATAGAGTAGAAATATGGATACATGCAATTTACGACTCAAGACGTATTAATTAAACTCCTTATATTCCTAATTTTATTATATGGGTAGTTTATACTCATTGATACTCAGTAAGAGGGGAACTGTATATCTTCCTAATTTTATTATATGAGTAGTTTATACTCATTGATACTTAAGAGGGGAACTGTACATCTTCTTAATTTTATTATATGGGTAGTTTATACTCATTGATACTTAGTAAGAGGGGAACTGTATAGTTTCAACTCAGACTGACCTATTCAGTTTAGGTTTCGGGTCAGATGTGTCAGGAAACACATCCCCCTAAATGAGTTTATAGTTTTGATGGAAACAGTTTATAAGCTCATTTCAAGTATGAACAAATAATGTTCCACATTGAGTTTTTAATGGGTCTTTGCAACAGTCAAAATATCCTCTATACACACACATTTTTCCTCATATAATGCATATAGAAAGCAAAGGTTTCATACTACAGCATGCAGAGGCTAGGGAGCTGCTGGCAGAAACACCCCATTGGAATGCAAGTATCTCCACTTTGTGGTTGATAGAACATGCATGGCACTAGGTTTAGGATTTGTACCCAAAATGTGCTTTCATGTCAAATCAATTTTAATTATATATGCACATCATAGAAGTTAATATTCAATTCGGTCTAAAAGAAGAAAATAAGTTCATCTTCTAGAGCAGTGTTTTAGTGTTGGTATTTTGTTGGTGATAATGCTCTTCAGATGAAGTGGGTGGCTCTTAAAAGAGCCGTTGGTTTGAAGTGTTGGAGACGAGGCCGTTTACTTGGAGCTGGTGTACTTGGTGACAGCCTTGGTGCCCTCAGACACGGCGTGCTTGGCCAGCTCACCGGGCAGCAGGAGGCGAACAGCCGTCTGGATCTCCCTGGAGGTGATGGTGGAGCGCTTGTTGTAGTGAGCCAGGCGGGAGGCCTCAGAGGCGATCCGCTCGAAGATGTCGTTGACGAAGGAGTTCATGATGCTCATCGCCTTGGAGGAAATCCCGGTGTCGGGATGGACCTGCTTGAGCACCTTATAGACGTAGATGGCGTAGCTTTCCTTCCTGGTCTTTCTCTTCTTCTTTCCTCCTTTGCCGGCGGTTTTAGTGACGGCTTTCTTGGAGCCCTTTTTGGGCGCGGACTTGGCGGGTTCAGGCATTTCGAATCTCTGCAGTGTCGTTACAGAATGACCTACTTTGCAGTGGGGAGGGAGCTATTTTTATGCTACTGCTAAGCAAATTAAGCTGTGCGGTCACTTCACTCTGATTGGCTAAGCTGCTGAACTGTGGGTGGTGCTACCTCAGGAGTTTTGATTCTGTTTTCTGGCAACAGGGGGAAAAGAGATGGATAAGGAATGTTTCACTTTCTTAAATAGTATTTGCATTAATCGGTAGAGCTCACAAACACAACATTTTTGTAATCACTATCACACTTTGAGAAGTCTGCTTTCATATGGGCTATGAGAATGACAGAAAGAATACAGAATAAGATAATAGTCAAATGTACAGCTTACAATCTTGTAAATGCGTTACGATTTCAGGACTCACTAAAGTTGTCTACGGTGTAGCGTCGTCACGAAACATTTACTTATCAATACGAATTTACTTATTGATTGTTCACTTTGTAAAAAATAACATTTGAGGTCCAACTTTAGATCGTTGCTAATTTGATCTACATGGCTGTTAGGTGTGTGTTGGTGTTGTCCATATTTTGATTTAGTTTAATTTGTTAGGAGATCTGGTCAGATATCTGTTTGGGTTAATTAGGTTATACTGGCCAGATTGTGACTGTTATTGACTGTAAATCATTGAAATAAATAAAATATGTTTTAAAAGATCATTAAAAAAACATGTTCAACATCTATGTTTGATTTAGCTTTTCTAATACATATCATACAGTGGTGTTACATTTCCTAATAGAGCTCCAGAGGAAGTGGAATGAGAGCAACCTTGAACTGAAGCCTAACACATTGTGCAACACTGCTGGAACAATTCAAGAGGGTTTACAGTTTAAACTGTCATCACTGGGATATACTCTTGAATATAGGGGCATAATAGGGGTTATTTACCTTTTCAGGTAATACGGGTAATACAGAAATTAATTTGACAACCTTGACATTCATCATTCAGTGAATTAGTTCTTATAGACTGTAGAACAAGTATAATATAAAAGGTTAAATGAAATATCAAGTCAGTATTTAGTAGAAAATGGCAATGTGCCAAGTCCTTCCTAAATATGAACTAAAGCAGTGTTTCGTTTTCTATTAACAACAGAGTCTCTGGAAAACCATTGAAGATGTAGGTAGAATATTGGATTCAAGATATATTGGTAGACCAGGGCGTTATTTTTACTGAGATGAATAATGTGATGCTGGCAAATTCAGGACTACTTTTTTTTGGAATGTTATGTTTTTACAAGAACTTAGTGCTTAATGTATTAATAGTCATCGCATTATTGTGCAAGTCTACAAACAGATCCTTGCAATAAACACACATAACACTGTTGTGCAGAGATCCCAGAGATTAGAAACAGGGTCTGCAACAGAGAAGAAAAAGGTGTGCCCTGTATGAGCTGTCATACAAACAGGGGGAAAAAGCCTTTTCAAACACATTTTCCTGGGCACAGTGCGCAGTCAACACAGAGGAGCTGTCAACACACAGGAGCTTTACCAACTTGCCGTGGAGGAAGATTCTTCATTTTCTTCTTAGAACATCATGACACGCGCTAGACTTGGTAACAACATTTTCTAACCTTCGTTTTGTTTATCTGCAGCCAATGGTTAAGACTTACTACCTGGTTCACTACTTTGCTCATGCAAAAATAAAGAAACGTTCAATGCCTCAGGTGCATGTTTCTACATGTATTCAGTCTATTTGTACAAACTGTAGAGGTGTCACACTGTTAAGACCACTGTTAATTTTGACGCTGTTCATTTCTTTATTTAAACTATCCTAGTCAGAGCCATAGATAGGAATCATAACAGCATGTTGTCTCTCCCAGTTAAACCTGAACAACCAGTCTGTTAAGTGTGTCTGCGGGCTCGTGATCCACCATACATTTGCAGTTTATAAAGTATGTAGCAGCATAAAGACATATCATTTATCCTATAATTTCAATATCTCAACACCCAAGATGTAGTCATGAAAAGCTTCCGTTCAATGTTATTTTACTTCGAAATACAACAAGAAAATTAACACATTTTGCTCACAAGTATATCTTCTAAAAATTACAAAGAAGTCTGCTGTTGAGGGATAATATGACAGAAAATGATTGATTTTAGAATACACCAACTATTCAAAAATATGTGAAAGTATTAAAAAAACAAAGCTGCATATGATGAAAGAGTATTCCATTGATTATAAGGTCATGCTCTCTGTTTTAGGAGCCAAAAGCAAGTTAAAGGAGGCAGCTATGGGATTTGCCCTTGGAGCAATAGGAGGCTGCATACTGGGAGCAACAGAAGACCCAATGGATAAAATTGTTTCAATGATGACTACAAGTGGTTCGCTAAAGCCAGTGATGGAGGAGGTCAGGGTCGTGGGTGCCCTGGGGCTGGGGAGCCTTTTGGGAGCTACCGCCCTAACGACAGCAATGACCTCTGTCATAGCTGGTGTTATCTTCGCAGCCGTGGTTGCTTCAGTGTTCGTGACTTGGAGAACCTGTACTAGCTCCCATAAAAATTCTGTTGGATTGTGGGCTTCAGCAGGATTTGCAAGTGCCATTGGTACCACACTCAGTGGAGCGACATTCGGCATGGTAATAGAGTGGATTGTTAAGGGATACGGCATGGTGGGACTTCTGTGGGCTCTGAGCTTTTTCACTGTGCTCAAAACACCCCTGCGTTATGTATTCAAGCTCTTCTGGAAGCAGGGAGAGATCTGCTGCACTCTGGGATCAGAGGTGTGGTCCAGGGAGCAAGAGAACATTGAGATCACTGACTTGCAGCAGAGACAAAAGGTCACAGTGCTGATTGAGCAGAGGATCCTATCCCTGGAGAAGGGTGGGAGCACAAACAAAATGGAGGACAGTGCAACGTGGGCTTCCCAGCAAAGAGAAAGGGAGCAGATAGAGAGGAGAAGGCTTGTGAATCAAGAGGCTGAGATGGAACAAAGAACCATCCAAGACTGGATCAACACTGTAATGGTCAGACATGTTGACTTTTTGGCTTTCTCTGGGATCCCGATGACAATAGTTGTCATTGTGACATCTGGATTTGGCTTGCTTGGTTATGGAGGTCATCAGTCAGTGTTTCTAGCACTTCTGGCCTTAGTTGCCTTGATAGGTTATTTCATGCTCAAATCTTCTGATTTTAAGTTTTGGATGTTGGTGGGATGCATGGGAATGTTTGCAATTTTCGTAATTGCCATGCTCACCCTACATGCCGGGCAGGTGGTTGTAACAACTGCGATAAAGATGAGAGCAGCAGGGCAGACCCTGTCCAGAGAACAAATCAGCACTCGAATGAATTACCACTCCTCGCTGGAAGCTGTAAAGACATCATTCTTTGGTGCAAAATTGTGCCAATTGGGCTTGGGTGCTACAGTCGGAGGGGCACTAGTGAGGAGCTCTGCTGGAGAGGTAAAGGTTATAGCAGGGGCAGCTTCCGTGGCAGGAAGTTTGTTGGCTGGATTGGAGATTTTAGCCCCTATTCTGGGTGATGGTGGGACAGCTGGAGCTCTGCTAGGTGTCATGGGAGCAACTGGGGTGTCTGTGGGTGCGACTGTAGCTGCAGCTGGAAGATGGTCCTCATGGACAGGAACCTTGGGAACAATGGGAGGGTTGATTATGGGAGCATTAGGGATGGGAAAGTGGCATACTCTCAATATTGGATTACAGCTACCCACAGCCTGTGTCTTTGCAATGATGTCTCCATTTTAACCTCAGATTATTATGTGATATTAAAGTTTGTTTATGTATATAAAAAGATGCAAAGAGAAAATATTTGGCTTCTTTGCAATTATTGACACTTCAATTGTAGCTTCAGTTTTTTTGTTGTGTTTGTTTGTTTTTGTTAACGTTTTTTTTAACATGAAAAATATATCTATCTACGAGTTGAAATGCAAATAAATTGTAACCAGCTGTCCACGGATCCGGGGTCTTGACATTAGACACAGCACAGAAGACAGGCCTTTTTTATATTCTCATTTTAGCTAATTATTCAATAAATGTTAAAGTTTCAGGTCACAGGAGTTCATAATAAAAAGAGATGCAACAACCGAATTATTTTGCGACATAACCAGCGATAATATCTTCGTCCACTACATCTGAAAAGCATGAAGAATTTCTACATATATATTGCAACAAAACATGCATCATGCAAAGGTTCAGTAATACCAGCAGGTCTATTACTGAGAAACTCTTATCTCTACATTGATCTGCAGCTTGAAAAGCAGCTGCAAACTTTTCAATTATTGCTGTTTTTCAAACCATACTGGCCTGACATGAAACAGATTGCATGTATTTCAGAATTTTCACAAATAACTTTTAAACAGTGGTCAAATATATAGAAACTGATTATTATTTCTGACATATTTTAGTAATTATAATACAGGACAGTACACAATAAATTCAATATGAGGGCTAATGATAGAATAGTAAATCTGTTCCCTCTTCAGTCCAGCTGGTTATGTAGTACATTTCTGTGGTGTTATCATTAAATTTGCATGTATGAAAAATAACAGTCACTTCAACACATAATCATCTCCTTAAGTACATAGATCATAAAGCAGGGGGAGCCAAATTTTAAACTCTTCTATCCAGAGCTCATTTAAATGTGAAATATGGACTAAAGTTTAATCTTTATCCATTAGTATCTTAAAATATTTGAGCAATGACTGTGCAAATCGGGATTTGTTTGTACCACATCATGCGAGCATTGTTTGATCTGCCACATATATTAACGAGCATTATCAATGTAAATAATCCCGTTTATTTGCACAATTGTATGGTTCCTAAAATAAAAAAACATATATGATCGTTCATCCCACAACAAATTTGCCCAGAAAATCATTCAAGTAAAACAAAAACGTTCCTCAAAACCTCAACTGAATCATGGTATGTTTTATCTTACCAGTAGCTGTTAAAATTGTTTTAATTTTTTTTTTTAACAATTCTTAAACCTTTAACCTGCTATTTGAGAAAATACATTGTATTTGTAGATACAGACATTTACATGCATTTACAATCATTTCTCCAGTCCATTATGGCTAAGGACACAGATCCTTCTCACACAACCAGCGGCGCTTGAGTTCACACGAGGCATCGTTCCAGCTACTAGACACAGGATATTTATGGTACATCTCCACACAGGCCTGTGTGTTATTTGGACCACCACCGTCAGGCTGCCCCCGCTGCCAAAATCTAAAGGACAGAAAAACTATCATGACCTGCCATTCGGTTTTGATTCCTAGTTCTGGTTTCACATGTTTTAGTTTACTGTGTTTTATTTGAGCTGTGTTTAGGTTATGTTTTTTTCTTCTTTTTTTTTGTCTGCCTTGGTTTTTGGTTCCCTGTTTTATTCTAGAGTCTTTCGTGCTGTCATTTATCTTCCCCTTGTGTCTCATTTATATTCACTTCTCTCAGTTCCCTCCTTATCTGATTTTCATTCACAGTAACTCCGTGCACCTGTGTCTCTTTGTCACCAAGTTTTCTTTTCACTAATCACTCTACCCTCTATGCATACTTGTCTAAAATTTAAGTTTGTGCCAGAATTGCGAATTGTCATAACTTTGCCCTTAGTCCTGTTTCCCTGTCTTTGTCCCATTGAGTTTCATGTTTTTTTTTAGCTTCTAGGTTTTTTTTTTTTTTTTTTTGCAAGTTTAGTAATTCCTTGTATCCAGCCTCTGCTGCGCTTTTTGTTCTCGTAAATAAATTAGTCTCTGTTTTTAAGTTCTTTGGTTCCTACAACACACTTCCACCATCTCCCACAAACCTGCCAAAAACATTTGGAAGTCAAAGGTTTAACAGGCCAAATTGCACTGCAAGACAAAACATTTTTCCAACTCTTTTCGCCTGTTTCCTTACAAAAACAAATGGTTTAAAGGATACTTTGCATGACAGATTTTTTTTTTTACACATTTTGTATTTCAAGCCGTTCAGCATAGAACTGACAAAGATGCTTAAATGTGAAGACTTACAGACATTTTAGTGGGGCTGACCCCAAAGTGAAAAAACATGAAAGTGTTAATAAATATACTGCCCTGCATATATTGTTCTGTGAATGTGGTATTATTTAAGCAGACTTTTAGTTCAAGCTGTTTATCCCTGGGAGTGATGTCTTTTTTTCATTCTAAGTTATTTTAATCCAATGTTTGCTTGTTTAAAATTGTGTGTCACACTAACAGGACTACAATAATGTCACAGCAATATGCATGGTTCGGAAATACTAATTTATCCATGAAATCAACAACAAAGCAAGATAAAAGCAAATGAACCAGTTTTAACACTGCTTGCTTATTTTACACTCATGATTGTTTTTCCAAAGGACTTACTGTGTTTTCGGTGTCAAACCATCAACCCATATGAAAGAGCCATTTGTGCCATGTAGACCGATCCAGACCAAGAGGCGCTCATTTCCATCCAGACGATATATTGCCGTCTGGTGAAAATAATATATATGAGTGCAACTGAAAAGGTGCTTCTGGAACGCTCCAAACTATGCAAATAAATTGTACCTGCTCTTGTTCACTGTTGATGATCACCAGGTCAGCTCCTTTACTCTGACAGTCCTTTCTGCTGTCCATCCACGTCTTACTCTCTGTAGACAGCAAGTAACACTTGCTGTTGATTAGCTTCCACGCTGGTGGACACTGTTTGGGAGATTTACAACTGTGCATGTCTAGGAGAAGAAAGAAAAAGACAGGTTTTTAAAATGGAAAGCTTAACGTGGCTAAACCCTCTAAATTTGAAATGGAAATAAACTGTACTGAAATCAAATGTGGCCCCTTATCTGTTCTGAAGAGTTAGTATACTACTGCCTCTCAGTCAGAAGGCATCAGGTAGTCAGATGTGGTGAAGTTATTATGGGGACACGGAGGTTGAAAACCCCGGGAATATTGTGTGCGCCTTTGTTATGATGGTGGTGAATCATTGTTTTTTAGCTAAAGCTGTTCTGTAGCTTTTGGTAAATTTACATTTTAAGGCAAAATAAGCTTTTTAAATAGAAATTTGATCACAATTTTACAAGTATTAATTTTTCTCTAGCCAAGTTATCCTTTCTGGCCAAAACGTTAAACTATGCAACTATGCAATTATCACTGCCTGAATAAAGTCTCTAATAAAGTTATTTAATTACCTGACAGTGATATTTCTAGCTTAGCTCTCTCTTCCTTCAAAGTCTCAACCTTGTTGAGGAGTTCCATTATTCTATTTTCAAGCGTCTTTCGGTCTCTGGTCAAAGCGTTCTTCATATCCTGCAGTTCGTTGAGCGTAAGTCCTTCATCACTATATTGTGCTGTGTTCTGGTTGGAGTATGCTAATGGAACAGAAAACAGAGAAACTGTGACTTTTTTTTCTCTTTTTTTACACACACTCATACCAGTACTCACATGTAAGTCGTAGAGCAAGATTAAGACTGGCTTGAATGATACACAGTATGCCAAAGCTGAGAAAAAGCAGTCGACAGACTCTCATCTCTGCAAAAAGAATCCAAAACAACTTAACGAACAAATTATGTACGTATTTATATGCTTCTATATTTTGAATATATGTGTGAATGTGTTACCTGCTTGGTTGGCATCTTCTTTTATTTTTCCTCTATATTCTGGTTCCTCATAAATATTGTCCATCTCTATTTCCTGCATAATTCTAACAGCAGCAACTTTTTCACTTGGCTTTTTCTTACTAGGGTTGTTGGATGTCCTCTTTAGAAATTAGGCAATTGACTTGTGATAACACATCTAGTTGAGTAAAAAAGGCGGGGTAATGCTTGACCCGTCCACACACAAAGAGAGGAGGTCCGTGTTGAGAAGGAGAACAAGCAGAACTTGTGTCATTGTGAGGACATAGCAGTGTAACAACAGCCTTCATCAAGCCTTTGCCCATCATGCCAATAACCATAACACAAACAGCCTACATCACTGCTACTTGAAACTGTGCGAGTGATGTTTTTTGTCGAGAAGTGTTCTTGGGGTTAAACATTGTTTAGGTGTGAAATAATTTTACTTCCCCCTTAGCTAATAGTGAACCTACTTTTTGGTTATTTCTGCCCTCACATCACAAATATTTTGGTTAATTTAGCAATAGGAAACAGATTCAATTCCAGATTTATTTAGAAAATCTCATTTGCTTTCTGAAATTAGGAACATTTTTATTCATGAACTTTCTGTTTTCAATTTTGAAAAATATAGTTCTACTTTATACTAGCCAAATCACAACAATTACATTTGCGTTGGCAATAGTAACTTAGAAGATTTGTGTGCAATACTGGAAATTTGTATTTGTGTCACATGAAACTCTTATAAAACTTCCAGTTTCAGATTTGACGATGAAGCATGACTTCAAGTTAACAAAGAGTTAAGCTTAGCGGTCAAAAATAGGGGCACAAGTACATTTCAGTCCTCTAATGTACTTTTTCCACGCATGTTTCACATAGGGCTAAAATGTGGCTCCCGATGCACATATTTATTGAAGGCCCTGAAAGGTACAAGCATATTCCCAAACTGTAAATCGAGTAGGACCCCTCAAGATCCAATTTTCTTTTCTTACTGCATGTCATCCACTCATATCATGTTGTCTTTATATTTTTATGCCTTTCAAGAACTGCATTTTATAGGATTGGCTCAAATATTTTAACTTAGTCGAGAGAGTTCACTTGTCAAATAAGACAAAATTTAATTACATCATGAATGGCTTTTATTACCTTCATTTTTTACTGAAGTTTGTTTGTTTTGATTCAAGTGTTTCATTGACAATGGTTGTTATTGATATGATATTTGATGTTAAAGCGCAAACATAAACTGAAAATAAGTCTTGGATTTCTTGGATGAGTAACTACTCATGTTGTTCAAACAGCAAAGTTATGTCAGAAATTGACTTATATTCATCCATTCTTCTCCTTAACTCATTCTCTTTCATAAATCAAAGGATTTTCTCTTCTCAGTTTTTTTAAACTGTAAGGCAGATCGGTAGCAGAGATAAAACCTCCTTGTCTGGCATTGTATGGAGACAAATCTGCTGTCTACAAAGCAAGTTAAAATGCACTTTTTCTTGATGAAACTTCCAGTTCTTAGAAACAGCATTGCACGATTTAAGAGGGTTTTGGACTTGCTAGTTTTCTCTGTGCAGAGCCATGTCACATGTCATGTTGCAATAGCTATGTTGTAAGAGTTGTTCAAGTTGTCTGCACGAAAGAACGCATGCAATATATTGTTATAAGCAAAGTTCTTTGCATCACAAAATAATAGTGAAGGGCCAATGTGCTTTAAAAACTAAAGCAAAAGGCTTTATTGGTACATAATACACTTGAAAAGATCAATGGACTGAAAAACCAAGAAGTAGGAAATAACGTCCCACAAAATATATTTTTTTATTTTTTATGAATATATTTGTTCATTTGACATTGGCCAAGAAATTATATTAAACTGTTGGGGGAAGAAAGAACACACACGACGTGAAGTGGCAGAACTGTTATAATTTAGCTGTGTTTTTTCTTGCCTCCACTCTTGGGTCTGGGGGGAACCAGGACTTTTTTATTATTTTACAGAATGAGGAAGATAAAGCATGTGCTTCCTTCTCAAAAAAGAGAACAATGCAAAAGGAGAAGTGGATTACACCTCAGATTCCTTCAAATGCAGATTCCTTGACCACAAACTGTGCCATGTTAGTTCCTAAGATGGTAAGAGTCACCCACAGAGAGGAGTCTGAGATCTCCATGGACTATGCTAACATACCTGATGCCGCGGCCAGAAACATTCCTGTAAAGCATAACGAGGTATATCCTGTGGCACCAGGTAAGTCTGAAAAGATTGAATCAAAAATGTTACCATGAAGTAGGTATGGATTCTGTCAGTGCTTTTGCATAAAATATATACTGCCCTAATTATTCATTGTTGCATGGCTTTAGATGTATATTGTCGTTATATTATTGTAAGCAACTATTTGATGATTTTGAGCTCTTCGAGAAATTTGTCTTAAAGAGTTGGAGTATTTTTTACTTGAAAAAGATAACCAGGAAAAACCTTTCAAGTGACTGAACACTTTTTCTTTGTGTGTGTGTACATTACTTCTAAATTTAGGGAGAAATGTCTACAAATTGGTTGCTGTTAGCTTTGGATTTCTCTGTATCCTGCAAGTTGCTCTCAACATTTATCTACGTCTTGCTTTCCGTGAGTTTTTCCGCGAGTTTCCCTACATACATTAAAAACTGAAAGTTGACCGTCAACAATCTCCACATGCTTCTCTTCTTTTAGACAATCAAGACAGTTCAGATTCCATTGGTAAAAACAGGACAGGAGGTTTACATGATATAATAAAACTGTCAGGTAAGTAAAAAGATGACTTACTGCTTCTGACAGCATCTTTCTATCTAATGATTTCTTAAGGCCAAACTGTGCTCTGCCTTTCACAAAATGAGCCACAATTACAGATGTTGATTATCATGACATGCTGCATTGCCATAAAGGTGTATACTTTTGGAATTCTTACTCATCAGCAAAATTTGTCTGATGCTGAAAAAATCGTGTTTGCTTTCCCATAACAGATCAGTATTTTCAACAGGGATGGGTATATTTCCCTCCTAGTTTCTATTATATTTCTACTACCAGGAAATCCTGGAAGGAAAGTAGAGAGGATTGTCTGCAAAGAGCTGCAGATTTGGTGATTATAAACACCAAAGAGGAACAGGTATGTGTTGATGTGGAAATCCAATCAAATTCATTTTGAAGCAATGAAAAATCTGAACTTTTTTACACCAATTACTGGCAACTGATTGTTTATTGAAGAACTTTGCAAGACTGTTTGGAAAGTTTACATGGATTGGACTGAGCGAAGAAAGGACACAAGGAAAGTGGAAATGGGTGGATGGGACTCCTCTGACAAAAAGGTAATTATTTTTGCAATTAACATAAATCAAATTGGAAACTTTAAAATAACACATTTTTCAAATCAGATAACAGTGCACTATATTCAAAGTCATATCTTGCTTGTAGAGATGCTTAGACATTCACGGTGACTGTGCTTCTTGTTAAGGATGTTTGTTCTGTATTTTTTGGTTTCAGCTACTGGGGCCCAGGAGAGCCTAATGGC
Organism: Menidia menidia; assembly: GCA_907169785.1. Lineage (NCBI taxonomy): Eukaryota > Metazoa > Chordata > Actinopteri > Atheriniformes > Atherinopsidae > Menidia > Menidia menidia. The sequence goes on from CAJRST010013335.1 coordinate 7,204,624, forward strand.
TTTGAAGGCAAAACAGAAGACTGCGTAGAGATACGGTTCCATGATATTGAAAACAGCTGGAATGACATACCATGTGAAGATCAAAACTTCTGGATCTGTGAGAAAATGGCTGTATTTTAAATCAGCTAATCTGGTCATTCTGAGCCTAATTAAATGCCAACCCATGAAGTCACAGTACCAATAACTTACTGGAGGTTTACTTTGCCTCTTGCCCAATGGCAGTGGGGAGTCAGCTGACCCTGAAAAAGCAGTTTATAAAATGGATGGATGAACGTTTCCTGAAAACTTCTGACTCTGTATGCTTTTACTCTTTTTAAACAACTCAGTTTATACCTGTATGCCGACTAAGTATGTAGGTAAACAAAACTGGTGCAACAATGGACATGTCTCAGAAATTATACGTATATTAGATGAAAGTACAACAATGTCAAACTTAAAAAGTAACTGATGTGTTTTTCACTGTATCCATTATATTATAGCATTATAGCAATTTTCTTCAACTAAGAAAGACTTTCAAAAAGGTTTAACTCTCTGTAACATCTTGCTACTTCTGGAAATTGAAAAAAAAGAATTAAAGCAAATACATCGCTACTCAGATCTTTTTCCTCTGCAATGTTTTAAGAGATTGGTTACTAAGTTGAAAAATAATTTGTAAACCCTTATTTCTGCCATGTAAACCTTGGTACAACTATGCCACCTACTGACTTGAATTGGCAGACTAAATTGTCCTGTTCCTAACAAAGTATGGATATTATAGTAAGTTTAGACTTAGTTACAGTTGTGGTTATTTTAGTCATAAAATATATTTGTACAATTTACTTTTTTTTTTTAAATCTGAATTAGTATGAAATAAAACATACACTCAGAACACAGGGTGGGGCTGAGGGGCTTTCAGTACCCCAAAATTGCAGGATATTGCACTGCTTTCAATTTGGCCCTGTGCCAAAATGGGCAAATGGTCCAAAGAACCTATCAAAGATGGTCATCAGGAATCACGGATAAGAACCTGGGAGGTCTTTTGCATTATATAAAAGTGTTGGGGGAAAAAATAATACCCCTCTTAGCTCTGGGGGCAACCACGACTTTTGCGTCTTTCGACAGAATGAGGAAGATAAAGCGTGTGCTTCCTACTCAAAAAAGAGAGCAATGCAAAAGGAGAAGTGGACTACAAATACAATTTCTTCAAATGCAGATTCCTTGCCTCCAAACTGTGCCAAGTTAGTTCCTAAGATGGTGAGAGTTACCAACAGAGAGGAGTCTGAGGACTCCATGGTCTATGCTAACATATCTGATGCCATGGCCAAAAACAATCCTGTAAAGCATGACGAGGTATATCCTGTGGCACCAGGTAAGTCTGAAAAGATTTCATTAAAAATGTTACCATTAAACATGAATTAGGGGCGGATTCTGTTAGTACTTTTGCATAAAATATATACTGCCCTAACTATTCATTGTTGCATGGCTTTATATGTATATTGTCCTTTTATTATTGTAAGCAACTATTTGATGATTTTGAGCTCTTTCGATAAATTTGTCTTAAAGAGTTGGAGTATTTTTTACTTGAAAAAGATCACCAGGAAAAACTTTTCAAGTGACTGAACAGTTTTTCTTTGTGTGTGTGTACATTACTTCTACATTTAGGGAGAAATGTCTACAAATTGGTTGCTGTTAGCTTTGGATTCCTCTGTATCCTGCAAGTTGCTCTCAACATTTATCTACGTCTTGCTTTCCTTGAGTTTTTGGGTGAGTTTCCCTACATACATAAAAAAACAGAAAGTAGACCGTCAACAATCTCCACATGCTTCTGTTCTTTTAGACAATCATGACAGTTCAGATTCCATTGGTAAAAACAGGACAGGAGGTTTACATGATATAATAAAACTGTCAGGTAAGTAAAAAGATGTCTTACTGCGTCTGACAACATATTTCTATCTAATGATTTCTTAAGGCCAAACTGTGCTCTGCCTTTCACAAAATGAGCCAAAATTACAGATGTTGATTATCATGACATGGTGCATTGCTGATAAAGTCATATAAAACTGTATGTAAGAATGCCTTTATCTTTAAATGCTGTAAATGTTTTTGTCTGCTAACCTTTAACAAGCGCTGTGCATGATATTTCCATTTGCTCTTTTCTAACTTCATGGAAGGTCATAAGTTTAAAATGTACATCAAAAAAGGAGAACAAAGCGCAGCTGTGCTTGCACTTGTGCTGGCTGGGCTCCACAAGGATGTGAGATATGACACTCCTTTCTACAAACATGTCCAAAAATAAGATATGCCTTTGGTGTTACGCCTTGTTTGTTCAGTCTAATAAAAAGCCAAGGGTGTGAGGCTAAAGTCGGAGAGTGTTTCAGATGCAGTGCTGAAGATAGGCTGCAGAGCTCTTCCCTTTTTGCAAAAAGCTTGTACTACATAGTCTGTGTTGTTCATTCGAGTTTTCCACTTTTGAAAAATTAGAGTGTTTGAACCTAACAATTGCCATAAAGGTGTATACTTTTGGGATATTTGCTCATCAGCTAAAATTGTCTGATGCTGATTAAATCATGTTCTCATAACAGATCAGTATTTTCAACAGGGATGGGTACATTTCCATCCTAGTTTATATTATATTTCTACTACCAAGAAATCTTGGAAGGAAAGTAGAGAGGATTGTCTGCTAAGAGCTGCAGATTTGGTGAATATAAACACCAGTAAATAAATTAAATAAATAAACTTAATCTACCACTGTAATTTTCATTCAGTCCCACCACTCAACACACTTTGAGTTGGTGGAATCTACATCTGGACATATTCAAGACTGTGGAAATGAGGGACACACTGACTTATCTGTCTCTTTAATTTAGCTTGAGTCTCACAAAACTGAAACTGATGGTTATCCTATATCCATTTATTCAAACAACATCCAAGAAGCAGAACACCTTTTCAGGATCAATTTTAGGATGAGGTCCTAAACCAAACTTCTCACTATGCATAGATATGAAGTGTATCGACTAAGAGGAAACCATGACTTTCAAATCGATTGAAATACAGTAATGATTATTTTGTTTTTAGATATTAAGACCAGTAACAAAAACCTAACTGAAGAGAGAGATGAGCTGAAGAGGAAACTGAATGACTTTGGTAAGTAAGATGACGAATCTGCATCAGTTATCTGGTGTTAGATCTCCCAGTGTAGCACATTATTTATTAATGTTGAATGTTCCAATTCCATGTTTAATGTTTATTCTATCCTGCAGCACGAATAAGTACAGAGTTGTGGGTGTAGGATTTTCTATCGCACATCATGAAACTTCACAAACCTTTAATGAAAGATAGTATGACCAGAGATTTATGGTCACACGCTGTGTTAGGTTATCAAAAGCATGACATTGTTGAAATAAGGTCCCTCACAAGGATGTTTGGAACAGGGTGAGGACCTCAGTCACCAAGCAGCAGCTGAGAGTATCTTCTCTTTTACATCTAGAGTAATTGGGAGCAAGTCCAGGTGGCAGAATGCTAATCAGGCTGCCTCTTTGACTAATTACTGGAGGTGATGTTTCAGACATGCTCTGTATCATATGCTGGAGAGATTAAACCTCTCAGATGGTTTGGGATGGCCTTGCCTTGGAATTGCAATGGATTGGGATTGTAATGGAAGTAACTTTTCTTCTCTCACTGGTAGCTTCCTACCACACTTCAGTGATTGAAGAGAGAGAGGAGCTAAAGAGGACTAAATCTGGTGAGTTGAATAGTGCAAATACCAATTTCTAACCAATTAAATTATAAATGGTTTTAGAAACGGGTGAGTCTTTATAGAATATATACTGTAATTTTGCTTTTGAGCTTAGTTTCTGATATATTGATATTTCAACCAGACATTCAGGCACGTCTCCAAACTCAAACTAATGAAATGGAAAATATGACAAGAACCATCAATGGTAAGTCTAATGATGAAGTGATGTTTAGACCACTTAATCCATCCATCCATCCATCCATTGTCCACCGCTTATCCGGGGTCGGGTCGCGGGGGCAGCAGCCGGAGCAGGGAAACCCAGACTTCCCTCTCCCCGGCCACTTCAGCCAGCTCCTCCGGGGGGATCCCGAGGCGTTCCCAGGCCAGCCGGGACACATAGTCCCTCCAGCGGGTCCTGGGTCTTCCTCTGGGCCTTCTCCCGGTGGGACGAGCCCGGAACACCTCCCCAGGGAGGCGACCAGGAGGCATCCTGAACAGATGCCCGAGCCACCTCAACTGGCTCCTCTCCACGTGGAGGAGCAGCGGCTCTACTCCGAGCCCCTCCCGGATGGCCGAGCTTCTCACCCTATCTCTAAGGGAGAGCCCCGCCACCCTGCGGAGGAAACTCATTTCGGCCGCTTGTATCCGCGATCTCGTTCTTTCAGTCACTACCCAAAGTTCGTGACCATAGACGAGGGTGGGAACGTAGATCGACCGATAAATTGAGAGCTTCGCCTTTAGGCTCAGCTCTCTCTTCATCACGACAGACCGGTACAGCGCCCGCATTACTGCAGACGCCGCACCGATCCGCCTATCGATCTCATGCTCCCTACCCCCGTTCGCGAACAAGACCCCGAGATACTTGAACTCCTCCACTTGGGGAAGGACGTCCGCTCCGACTCGGAGGAGGCACTCTACCCTTTTCCGGTGAGAGACCATGGTCTCGGACTTGGAGGCACTGATCCTCATCCCAGCCGCTTCGCACTCGGCTGCGAACCGCTCCAGTGAGAGCTGTAGGTCCTGACTTGATGAAGCCAACAGGACCACATCATCTGCAAAAAGCAGAGACGCGATCCTAAGGCCACCAAGACTGACACCCTCAACACCTCGGCTGCGCCTAGAAATCCTGTCCATAAAAGTTATGAACAGGACCGGAGACATAGGGCAACCTTGGCGGAGTCCAACTCCCACCGGAAAAGAGTCCGACTTACTACCGGCAATGCGAACCAAACTCTGACTCCGGTCGTACAGGGACCGAACAGCCCGTAGCAAAGGGCCAGGTACCCCATACTCCCGGAGCACCCCCCACAGGATACCCCGAGGGACACGGTCGAACGCCTTCTCCAAGTCCACAAAACACATGTGGACTGGTTGAGCGAACTCCCATGCACCCTCCAGGACCCCGCTGAGGGTATAGAGCTGGTCCAGCGTTCCACGGCCAGGACGAAAACCACCCTGTTCCTCCTCGATCCGAGACTCGACTATCCGACGGACCCTCCTCTCCAGAACCGCTGAATAGACCTTCCCAGGGAGGCTTAAGAGTGTGATCCCCCTGTAGTTGGAACACACCCTTCGGTCCCCCCTTTTAAATAGGGGGACCACCACCCCAGTCTGCCAATCCAGCGGGACTGCCCCTGATGTCCACGCGATGTTGCAGAGTCGCGTTAGCCAACGCAGCCCCACAACATCCAAAGCCTTAAGGAACTCCGGCCGGATCTCATCCACCCCCGGAGCCTTGCCACCGCGGAGCTTTTTGACTACCTCGGTGACTTCAGCCCCGGAGATTAGAGATCCCAACTCCGGACCTCCAGGCTCTGCCCCTCCAATGGAGGACGCGCCAGTGGGATTGAGGAGGTCCTCGAAGTACTCCGCCCACCGACCCACAACGTCACGAGTTGAGGTCAACAGCACCCCATCCCCACTGTAAACAGTGTTGGTGGGGCACTGCTTCCCCCCCCTGAGACGCCGGATGGTGGACCAGAATCGCCTCGAGGCCGTACGGAAGTCTTTTTCCATGGCCTCCCCAAACTCCTCCCACGCCCGAGTTTTTGCCTCGGCGACCACCCGAGCCGCATGTCGCTTGGACTGCCGGTACCCATCGGCTGCCTCCGGAGTCCCACAGGCCAAAAAGGCCCGATAGGACTCCTTCTTCAGCCTGACGGCTTAATTCATAGAGATTTTAAGAGTAACTTCAATCTGGAAAGGTGCTGCATCAAAAAAACTTTAGGAACTGTGTTAGCAATATGTTGGAATTTCATCCATGAAAATTAGTCCTAAGAAATGTTTGAAATAATATAGGTATTGAGGCAACTAACAGAAATCTGACTGAAGAGAGAGATGAGCTGAAGAGGAAACTGAATGATTTGGGTAAGTATCATCAGACACTGAATCCAACAGGAAACAAGTGTCTTATTGTTGTTTGTTCTTTTGAGTTTATTATTGAAAATGTGTCAAACTATTAAAGAGTCTCAACAATAGATAACAACTCAGCAAACCTGCACTTTATGGTACCTCTTTTTTTCTTCAAACATGGATTTGAGAAAATCTCATCTACATTTTGATATCTCATTAGTGAAGATAGTTATTCATAGATAAATGTTAAAAGCAATATTTCAAAAGGAACTGCCATAAAATTGAGGAGCATATAATATTTTTCTTTTGTTTGTAATCTGACTTGAATCCTTGGAGCAACAGATTATTTCAACACTTCTGAGAATAAGGCCATCACCGCCAAGCAGAATGAGAATGCAATTCGCTGCTACCAAAAGCTAACCTTTTTATGATTTCATCCAAATAGCTTTTGGTTCCTTACTATTGTGGGGTTTATAAGTAGCTGAAAGACTGTTACCTCTTGGATATTAATTGAGGTCACAGTTGTTCAACTGACTCACCTGACTGCTATTTTATTAGTACAAATCATTACTTGTAAAGTTTTCTTTATCTAAAAGAGCACATTTTGGATGCAAGATCCAATGGTTGAACAAGGTTCTGTTGTAGGATCTGTGCCACTTATTTCCATTTTAACAGAAATTATTTGGCATCTCTGTTAAACCAGCTGTATTCTCTTTCCGAATTGTGTCGAGTGTACTGCTAAAAAGAGTTCACTTCTCTTTTGATTTAGTTTTATGTGGAGCCAAATTATTTGCGTAAATACTTTAGAGGCTCTGTTAACTCTATAATTTGAAAGGGATTGAGGTTTTCATGACTGACTACTACTAATTTCTGCTTCTTAAGATACATTTTATTTGCTCTAGTTGAATATAATTTGTTATAATTTGTTGGTTTACGGTTTTCACAAAGGAAATCCAGGATGGACACTTTTCAGAGGAAGTGCTTATTACGTTTCTGCTACAATTAGAACTTGGGAGGGAAGTAGAAATTACTGTCGTGAAAAAGGCGCAGACCTTATGATTATCAACAGTGAAGAAGAACAGGTATGTGTGTGTGTGTGTGTGTGTGTGTGTTTGTGTGTGTGTGTGTGTGTGTGTGTGTGTGTGTGTGTGTGTGTGTGT
>CAJRST010013335.1:7211860-7602687 GCA_907169785.1 Menidia menidia
GTGTGTGTGTGTGTGTGTGTGTGTGTGTGTGTGTGTGTGTGTGTGTGACAGAGTATACAGTTTTATAGAGTTTTTTAATCGTATTCATGTTAGCTATTTTTCCTTTCAACCAGAATTTTGCAAACCTATTTGGTACGAACATGTGGATTGGACTTTCTGACTCAGACTTTGAAGGGACATGGAAATGGGTGGATGGCACTCAAATGACCGAAAGGTTCACATCATTTTAAGGATATTCAAATAATTTTTGCTCACACGTGATTTTGAAAAACACGATGTTTAAATACACTGACACCCAGCAGGCAAATCACTGACTGAATTTCTGACCCCATTTATGTCTCTCTTTCAGCTTCTGGACTGAGAAAGAGCCAAATGGTGGAACAAAGGAAAACTGTGGGAATATCAAGAGTTTTAACGAGAAAAGTAGCTGGAATGATGAAATGTGCTCCATGAATCACTACTGGATTTGTGAAAAATTACTTGTCAGCAATTAAAAAATACAGATTTTTGACATTAGAGGCAGCTCTTTTACAAAGCTGAAAAAATCTATGCCATCCTTTCCGATTTGATTAATGTTCAGTCTTAGAAATTCAGTTACAAACGTACTGGCTTAACATGAATGTATAGTGCTCGAGGTTAACTTTAGTTTGGGTGGCCAATGACTACTCTGTGCTTCTCTTCATGAAAAAACAAAGATCGCATTACATTATTTGTGCTCTGCCTAACAGTAAAACTTTAAAGCTAGCATTCTTTTTTATTGTCATAGTATGGTGATCTAATTATTGTTTAACCTGATGGCCAGAGCTCATTTCTCAATTCTGATAGTATTCCCATTGTTATTGAGCTTTCTGCTGCTGCTTGCTCACAGGGGTGTACAGTCACCATACCGGTGTTGGTAAATAAGAAAGAACTGGTTTGGTAGAATAATAGGGTTGATGCTCAGTTTCAAAGAGAAAATAATTTGAATGAAAGCAATATTATTGTAAATGTGGCAAGAGCAACATTTTTTTTAAAATGGAGAATAAAACAAAAATACACATTTGTAAAAGTGATGTCACCTATTCCAAATTATAAACAAAAATCAACTTTCGGAATCATTTACTTTCCATAAGAATATTAAAATTCTAATTATTAAGCTAATTATTATGGTATTGGTTTAAAAGCCTAATTTAAAAATAACAACAATAAAAAAGCTCTCAATTCTTTGATTCATGTAATAAACCTGTAATGAACCATCTAAGTCTTGCACAACTCCTGATGGCTTCATATGATCAGAAGAATTGTTCTGCAGCTAGTGTTGTGCAAATAAACATTTACAGTATATGAACACTGTCTGGGATTTTTTTGTAATCTACGTTATGCAAATACCAGTCACTTTCTATCATCTATGCACAGGTCCAGAGTCCAGGTGTGTGAATGTCTCCTTCTTACGTCATTCAACGTGTCAACCCCTCAGCAATCTTAAGATCGTCACAGTTTCTTCAGTTTTAGCTTCAACTTCCATCCATCCATTTTCTGAACTGCTTATTCCCAAATGGGATTGCAGGGGGCTGGACCCTATCCCGGCATTCAATTGGCGAGGGTACACCCTGGACAGTCCGCCAGTCCAGGGCCACACGTATAGACAAACAAAGACAAACAACCACCCATACTCAGCATTTTACAGGTCGTCTTTCATCAAACTTTCTCACTTCAGAACGGGATTGTCTCACTTGAATCTAAAGTCACTCTGAAGACAGAAAATCTTTATGAGGCTCCATGACAAAATTGTGCTCATGTCCCTGACTTGTCACTAAACTGGAACTGATTTTAAAACATGACGTTGGATAGACAGCTTGATGTGTCTGTTGCCAGCCCTTTGGCATTTGAGCCCTGTTGCCGGCTCTCCTTGCACAAACCAAACATCTAACACCAACCATCTCAGCTCTCAGTCGTTCTCACACACATTACTTCATTTCATAGAATTGAGAACAAATTTAAATGTTTAAGGAAGTTGCATCTCCCACCAGAAAAACACATATATCAAATAAGACACCTACTTCTTTTTACAGATCTGAAATGCTACAACAATAATAACATCAATCCATCCATTATCGTTACCGCTTATTCCCTAATTGGGTCGCACGGAAAACCAGAGCCTATCCCAGTGGTCAATAGGTGAGAGGCGGGGTACACCCTTGACAGTCCGCCAGTCCATCGCAGGGCCCAATAATAACATCCACATAAAAAATCTAACTGATGAAAAGGAAGAGCTGAAAATAATAATGCAGAGTAAGCTCCAGAATCTTTATTAAAAAGGGGAAATCTATATATATTGTGTTGTGTTGTGTTGTGCTGAATATTATCTTCTCCAAAATGTTGAATTCACATCAGCACATTATTGTGTTCTTTAACCTGATAGCGGTTCCCCAAAGCATAAGGTTCCTCTACACCCCCTGGAAAACATTAATGACTCTTTAGAGATCTTCATATAAAGTTCAGAATTTGATTATCTAATGAGTTTTAAGGGTCCTTGGGGAAACCTCAATCCCTTCACCACTGTGTAAACTAGTAGCCCATTGCAAGAAAATAAACTGTTCTCACTGAAACACTTAATGTCTTTAAATAGCCAAAATATTATCATAGAAATATATCAGATCATTTATGTTTTAGGATTGCATAATGTAATAGGATTGCATTTTTTTATACTTTCCCACAGGAAGTCAAAAACTCCATAAAATGTTAACATTGTTAATAACTAAGTTGTGTGAAGACTGAGTTGCAGTTAAGATTTATTAGTTGTTGTTTTTTTTTAACTTTATTATTTTTGGAATGCTTTCCAAGGAATTACCCACACATTTTATCTTGCATATATACATTTTACATCTATTTTATTTTTCATTTAAAAAATTTGAACTAGCATAAACTTTAAGAACAGATTACTATTTAAAAAGTTGACCTGGGCATTGGCTGATAACATTTGTCATTTAAATATTATCAATATATAATGCATTTTGCAACAAGGAAATTAGAAGCTAAACTAACATTACGATTATGCAACTGACAGAGTTGCATAGTTTTTCACAAGTTAACAAGAATGGAGAAGTTATTTCTTTCACAACGAAGGTTTCGGGAACCACTGACACATTTAACAGGAGGTGATCGAAAGTTAAAACTTCAGCCACATCCAATTGTACAAGCAGTTGAAAAGAAGGCCAAGCAGTCTCAAATTTGCTGACTCATGCTGTGCAGACCTAAGTAAAAACTTTCCTACATTACCCAAACTACAAAGCAATTGTGGAAAACTTATTTTTGCCATTTGCTTTTTACATGCTACAAAGCAATGCTGTCTAAAATTGAACTGCCGCTGTGGCACTAAATTCATGTACGTTCAGTAACTAGTTCCTTTTAACAGGGTTTAATCTGAAAAGGTTAAATAAAGAGACAAAACTGCGAACTGAGAACGAACACAAGCTTTGCCACCAAAGTACAAAACATTTTAAAGGCCAAAGATAACTTGTAAAAGTGTTGACTTTACTTTACACAGATGTTTGTCTGTGACAATTTGAGGATTATAAGAATGTCACTTAATTTTTAAATGTAGATATAGGGAGATTAAGAGAGCAGCAAAAATGCTGTTCTCTTTTCTTTTTTCCCCCTGTTCTCTTTTCTTAAGTTATTTAAAATGTGTTTTTTATATTTTGCTTAATAGCATTCATTTAATCAATTTTACTGCTAGATATGTACACTCACAGGTGAACATCTATGGTTTACAAATATGTCTTAAAATAATCAATTAAGTTTTAAGTAATCCGTGTAGCTTAATATAGTGTTTTACCAATTAAATTGTGTGACATTCAACTACTGAGATTGTGAAGACTATATGGGAGGATTTCTAGATGTCATTTTTTACTATTTACATTTTATTTAAAAAGAAAAGCTTCTAAATGTTTTTGATAACTCAGTTTGTGTCACAAACATTCAACAAAAAATGAGGAAGACACAGAATGCCTCCCATCTTTGGTTCTTTCTGATGAATCAGCATTGAAAGCCAAATAAAAACTATAAAAGGAGTACTGCACTCATTTGAAGAAAGGACTTTCATCATCGTAAATGGTTTTCCACAATGGTTGAAATGTCTACATTGAGTGAGAATGTCAACGCAGCTTCACCTAACAATGCTGCATCAAAGTCGCTCTCCTATGAAGAAAGAAAAGGGAACCGTGCTGCAGCAGGTGAGAAGAACATCATCTGATTCAGTCCAACTAAGACGTCCACATCATCTGATTCAATCGAACCAAGACGTCCAATTTAACAGTGACACTGCCCTTAGCATTAACTGTCATTAGTTTCATAGCTAGATTGTATTCTTATGATTTATAGAATTTAAACTTTTAACCTTATAGATTATCAGAAAAATGTTTTTAACTGTTTCAAGCTTTTCTCATTAACAATGTTTTTTGTCATATAATTTTCAAAGCAGCTTCACTTTTCTTTCAAAAGCATTGAAAAAAGGATAACTTCCTTTTCTTTCATGATTCTCAGAAAAATAATTGAAATTAATTTTTATACTCTGATGAAGAACAGAAGCAGGACATAAGGAAACAACTCATAGTAAAGTAAAGTTCTTTATGATCGCACTTCGCGAAATTTACATTCAAAATCAAAAGAAATATCTTTGGTAATAGAAAAGTTTAGTTTTACCACAATCAACAGTTCATCAGGTCCAGACTGAACTGACCAGAAATGTATCTACATCATGTTCTCTGAGTTGATGCATATTGACTTTACCCACAGGAGCTAAACTTTACAAGCTGGTTGCAGTCACCACTGGACTCATATGTGTGCTACAGACAGCTCTCAATATCTCCCTGTGTTTTGCCCTATGTGAGTATTCTTTGCATCTTACTGCGATGAAAGCTTTTTTCACTGTTTGCAGTATTTGAAAGCAGCGTAATGCTATTTTCCATTTTGGTCAGCTTTCCCCCTTACAGCATTGTGCTGTAAAAAAAATTCTGGTTAAGCATCAAATCCATTTGTGAAAATAGCTTAGTTTTGCATTTCACTTCTGTGAATAATATGATTATCACTCTCCTAGAACTTTTGACTGCTTTCTATGGTACAGCTGGGCAATACAATCTTATAGTATCTATTTAATAAAAAACATTTTGTAAATTTAAAAATTCCAGTGGACAATAAAGGAAACCAAGAACCGTCAGTGAGGTTAAGATCTTACACCTCTTTTTCAGACAATAAATCTGGTAACAAAACCCTGACTGAAGAGACAGAAGAGCTCAAGAAAAGCTTTGGTATGTATGATGCTGTGTGGAAGGCAATTGCTCAATTGCCTCTGTCACTCTGTTCCCATTTCCAACATTCAAATACTTTCAGCTCTTTTGTGAATAATGGTTTGGAGTCTGTCTTTATGACCATTATATAAATCATCACATCTTTTTGGGAAACGTAGTTGATCCTGACTGTACTGAATAGCCTACATTTCATTAACATAGTATATATATAAAAACGAAGTTTATCACAGGATGTGGATTTAAGGTTATTCTTTTTTTTTTTTTTTTAAATGTCAAACACGTGCTGAAGTCATAAATCTTCCAGAAAATTAATATGTAGTACACAAAGAAATCTGTGGTAAGTATGATGTAGAAATCAGGTGTCAGGACATAAACTCACCATGACTGATTTTTGATTATCTATTTCAGAAATTGAGTCCAGTAATAAAAATATAACAGAGGAACAAGATGAGCTACAGAGAAAACTGACTGACTTAGGTAATTATAAGGAAACAGTCCTTTTTTATTTTCTTATTTCAGCTTTGAGATCAGGTCATACATTCATTGCAAAATGCATCACACAAGTAGTTACTGCATGGGAGGGGAGATGCTTTTCTAGCATTAAAGATTCAAAATAAAGTCTTTGGTGCTTGAAACATGAAAAACAACATTCAAATTAATGCATATAATATGTCTACTCCATGTTGAAGTTTCAAAGCATAGTTTCCTGACTGAAGAAATAAACCAGTTGAAGAAAGTCTGTTTAGGTAAGTGTGATGTGGAAATGACCAATGTCAGAATTTGACAATGGCCGGATATAAATCTACAACATTGAGCTATAAAATAATTCAAATCTTTTTTACTCATTTACATTTTTTTATTCATTTTCTATAAGATACTGAGGCCAGTAATAAAAACCTGACTGAGGAGAGAGATGTGTTGAAGGGGAAGCTGAATGACATTGGTATGTATGACGATAAAATTGTTTAAAGTGATTTTGCTCATCATGACACTTGTAATATGATCTTTCTTTTATTAACAGATAAATATGCACAGGACGGGTGGTTGTACTTCAGAGGTAGCGTTTATTATATTTCTACAATCAGGAAAACATGGCAAGACAGTCAACTTGACTGTTGGAACAGAGGTGCAGACCTGGTGGTAATCAACAGCAAAGAAGAAGAGGTGCATACAGAATAATGTTTGAATAATAACTTTTATTAAATGTAAAAGCAGTTTTGTTTATTAATTTAAAAATCACAACAACATGGCAACTGAATGTATCCTTTTGAAAATAAGGCATAAATAAGGTGTTATAAGGTATAAACAACACTTAAAATTCAGAAAACTTTTTTTTTTTTTCTATCCACAAGGTATTCACGAGGAAACCTCAGAATGTGTTGTGGATTGGTCTTACTGACAAAGTAAGCGAGGGGCATTGGAAATGGGTGGATGGGACTCCACTGACACAAAGGTTCACACATTTTCTCTGATCCATTTCCATCATTTTATGACTGTGTTGATTAATTGTGTTAGTTGGTGTAGTTTTCTAAAACCCTGTTGGATTGTTTTTGCTTTCAGCTACTGGTTCTTTGGAGAACCTAATAATTTCAACGGCAGAGACGAAGATTGTGCAGAAATACAGCAATACAACATTGAACGCAGCTGGAATGATGTCACCTGCACAAATGAGAACTTCTTCATCTGTGAAAAGAATTTCTTTTTTAATATATAAGACTATCTGTTAGCAAACCTGAAATGATTAGACGAGTTTACTATTTCAGGTTCAAATCTTTTCTTATCAAAACAATATTATTGTTCAAAATGTAATTTGTCCAATTTCAAAATCAATGTGATTGCTCATCATAGCTTATCCATTATGTAAAATATTTCCTTATCTTTCCAATGCTACACTTGATCATTTGACTGTGGCTCAAAAAATGATCTGTGTCCAGAATCTAAGTAATTTCAGTTGTAAAATGTACAATATTCAGTTTGATATTTGTGAGAAGAACATTAAAAACCAAAGGCCTCTTTGATAATCTGCAATGATAACTAGTGGTTGGCTCAGTAAAAAAGTTGTTTTTTTTTGTGAAATGTTGCTTCAGTTTGTATCAAGTGTTTCTCCACAGTAAATGTGTTTTTCTTATGCTAAAGAATGCTGTAGATTTTTTTCAGTGAAACAAATAAAAAATGTTATCTTCACCTACCATTCAGTTTGTTAGTATGTGATTGCAGAGGAATGAATATAAACCTGCAATATTATGTTTTCAGTCAAGGTGTATTTGCTTTTTCATAATAAAATGCATAACATTTTCAGCTCCTCCGGCCGTAATAAGCATCAATGTTAAGACAGACACTATCTAAATATCTTTCACCAAAATAACTAAGGACTATGGGGGAATTACCACTAGAGGGCGATGAGCACCAACTAATTTCACTTCCGCAAACAAAGAACGAGCTAACTACCAATCAAAGAAGACCCCAGTTTTAAACATGAACCGATAGTTCCTTCTAGTTGTTAACGATAACTAAGTCCATACCGACGTTCACTATTCCGGACAGGCCTGAGATTTTTAGCCTAACGGGGCAATTTCACACCTGGTCTTTACTTTAGGGCTCCAGTTGTCCTTTGTCCACAGTCGTTTCATGGGAACCCAAGAGGGAGACAGAAGTAAGGCAGCCGACACTTCTGCCCGGGTGGAAGCTAACGACACGTAACGCTATCTTACAGCTAACGTTAGCTCCTGAGCGTCCTTTGCTTCCCTGTTTTCATTGAACCTGTTATAAGCTTTTTATGGTGTAGATGTTTTTATAATGTTAGAGTGCTTTGTCCAATTGTTACCTGTTCTGACAATGTAACCGATAGCAGATATTAGCAACGTTAGCTAGCTACTTTTATGTCAATTTAACCGACAAAGTTGCTGTAAACAGTTAGAGGTGACTCCAGTGCTGCAGCTTGGTTTATTTGTTCGGTTTATTTTATTTAGCCGCCCCTAATTTGTTATGTCATTCATTTTTGTCGGATAAAACGTATATAATATTGAATGTCAACTTAATCGGTAGTTTTAGGTGTAGGTACCAGTTGGTGTAAGGGGAAACTGGGTCCCCGCTCTAACCCTGAAGTTTACCGGGAAGTTTCTGTTAAGGCACATACTAAAATGAGCCATTGAACGGGTTCTCAGGAATATTACACTATTAAGTTCTGTACCATTCGAATTCATCCACGATATAATGATAGAGTAATGTATAATTGTATTGATTTGTTAACTCATTTGTTTTCACATGTGAAAAATTGTATTAAAACTAACTGCTGTTTTTCAGTAAAACGCTCTCTTCACCGTGTTCCTCTCTCTTTATAGATTGGGTTGATGTGGCTAATGATCTACTCAGCAAGTGTCACATAAACCTGAGGCTGAAGAAACTGACGGACTGTAATGCAGATGTTTTTATCGCTTTGTATGAAAACATCTTTGGGGAAAAAGTCCCAGGTAATGGATCTACTAAATATCAACATAGCCAATAAGGCCATGTTGATATTACATTTTTTCCCCTTCTGTTTTATCACTGATAGTGATTCACATCCTTTCTTTTGAGAATTTGCAGAGAATCTCAGATAGAATTATGTTTTCAGTACACTAATATATGCACACAAAGCAGTAAATGGACTTGCAAAAGTATTAGCCTAGTAGTGGCTAGAAATTGCAATTGTTGCCAAGTCTATAAAAAATATATCTCTAACAATTTGGTTATTGGCTCAGACATTTAAATTTGAGGATTTTGTGTTCACGTGATCTTTGGAGACTGTTTAGTGTGTTAGGAATGCTTCCCCAGACCAAACATGCCATTATGAGGCAGTTAAAGTCCATGATATTGTTATTGTATTACCATGCACTAAGAGAGTCTAAAAGGAAGCATACATTATTTAACAGTAGTCTATGTGAATTTGTGTCCCTGTTTCTTTAGTTTTGTTCAGTTTATGTCCTCATTTGACTGTTAACTAATGTTTTTGTCACAGCTTTGGATGTTCATGTTTTTCTATTTTTACATCTGTGTTTAGATTTTGTTGCAACACCATGCAGTCAAGAGGATGATGTCCATAATGTTCAGTCTGTGATTGATTCCCTGTCTTTGGATTATCTTCAGATCAGCCTCTCACACATTACAGGTTCAGCAAAAAAATGTTCATTTGTTAAAACAATCTATATTTTTGCCATTACCTTTTATCATTTTCTTAGGCTATATTCACAAGTTGTATTACTATTTTTTCTTTTTACTTGAAAAGTACACAGTTTAGAAAGCAAATGTGTCTTTGCAGGAGAAAATGTTGTCAGAGGGGATAAAGAGTCAATTAAGAATCTCCTTGAAATCTTCGATGGTCTCCTGGAATATCTTAATGAAGAGATTGAGGAATCACAGAACATTGGTAAGATAATTTTGTAAAAATGATCAGACCACAGTCTTTTTAATGGATTATATTCAATTATATTTTGATACACACTGTCTATCTGTCAAAGCCTCATTTATATTTTCATTTTTTAGTTGATGTTGTTTTTATTGTTCTTAATGTTGGTCCTGTGACTGAATGTGTTTCTTGTTTTTAATGTTTCAAGACGCTCATCACATGCTACACGTCCAACTATTGCTTTTGCTCTTGAGCTTTTCTCCGTTTATTGCTTAGCCCTCTTGTTCTTGTTTTCAAAAGAATTTAGTGACACACTCAATGTGGATGAACCTGCTGAAACTAAGAAGCCAAGTGTCGATGCCACACAACAACAGGAGTCAAAGGAGGAGGGGATGTCTGTGTCATCTCATGGAGAGTAAGATCTTATCTGCATTCCACAATCACTTAAGAGAGAGTGGTTTATGTATTTTAGCAGCAATTCAAATCATGCATTGCTGCTTTGGTTTTTGTAAGACTCTTCAGAGTTTTCCCAGAGTAAACAGTGACATTTCTTTTGATTCCCTTTTTAATCTGTTACTTTACATTTATAATGTACAGTTAAAGGTCATGTAAGAAGTTTGACAACAATTCTGTCTGCATATCTTTTAAGATTAAACAGTTGTTGTATGGTTGAATATACCTTTTATAAAAAAATTATAAGTTATAAAACCCCCAACTGTTGATTGTCAGGTTTTCTACACATCTCTCTACACCTCTCATTAACAGTTTGTACAGATCCAGCTGCTCATCTTGTTGACACAACATTCTTCAGGGATAACGTAGCAACACTGTTAATACAAAAGGTTAATACAGTGCATTGGAAAATGTTTCAGATCTTTTCAGAAACATAACACAATACTGGCATTGTCTGTATTTGTATCTGCCCTTATTAATAGGGCCCAAAAACACTTGAGCTTTTGAATTTTTCCAAAAGAAATGGTTTGCACTTTAATTTGATCCAGTGTCCAAGTTTTTCTATTTCTCCCTCTCTCTCTCTTTCTCTCTCTCTCTCTCTCTCTCACACACACACACACACACACACAAGTTACTGCCCATATCCTCTTACATATAGATGATCATATATGAGGAACACTGGTTTAGTCACGCTGTGATCGATTAGATTTATTTACTTTTAGATTTGTATTGATTTATTTTCTTAAGTAGCTACTAAAAAAAAGCACAATTTTAATCAAGCATTTGTGATTTGTATGGTCAATACCTCTGTGCCCCTCCCTACTTCAGGCAAACACTGGGAGACTTTGTATCGGTGCATTACATAATGATCATACGGGTGCATTGCAGCTGATCTGATAAATTAGGAGCCTGACCAGCTGACAAAGACCATGCAAATTTAAGGTATTCTGTAGCTTTTGATCTGATTGTGATAGCTGTGAATTTAAGAAGATGGATTAAGTTCTCACAAAATCAAATACCTCAACCCAAATTCAACTTTAGCCATTTATGATTGCAGTTGACTATCAGGGGCAGACCTAATAATAAGGTACATTTGAAAATGTATGTGTTTTGAAAAACAAAAAGCAGCTTCAATTTTTAAGAAGTCTAAATTTAACAATTTAAGATTAGACTGAAAAAAAGGCAGTGTTGGAAACAAAGTTATACTTCAACCTTTTTAGATTCAAAGTTACAGATGTCCTCCTGGTTTTGTCTGGTTGGATTTTCATGTAAAATGAGAAAGTTGGATTGCAGCTTGCAAGCAGGAAGTAAGTCTACCTGTGGTACATTATTTATTTCCTTCTTTTTCAGATCTACTTTCCCGTCCGACAAACAATCCCTTTATTCTCTGAATGCTGAAGATGTGGAATCAACGAGTGAGCCACTCGAGCTGGGAGTGTCTGCACGTACATTTACAGACAGACAGGAAGGTAAAAACATGACCCATTAATTAATAATGTCTGTGTAACTCAAATGACTTTTGTGTTTTATAATGTTCACTTTGGACATAATTCTTATTTTCTTTATTTTGCAAGGGCTGGTTGTCCCTGTCCAGACTTCAGATTCAGCCGATCCCTCAGATCCAGTTGCCATCAAAGAAGCTCCACAGACTGAAGTGATGCATTCTGCGATACCCTTACAGCCCCCCCACCAAGGCAACGCTCCCAATGGTCCTTCTGTCACTTCTGCTGCAGGCCTCAGTCGTGGGCTGTCTGAGGACACTCCTGCTGCAAAAACAGAGGTAGTCTGTCTGGTTTTATTTTCAGTTTAACTTTTTTAAAGTCACATGCAGACTTCAAATGCATACACACCACAGGGTTAAAAAAAGAAGAAAAGAATCATTTGTTGGATCTCATCAGGTCATAGTCATCCTTTTCACCAAATGCAACTAACATTTGCTTTTTGTTACTTAACTTTAATATTTAATTTCTTTTGAACAAATGTTTAATAATAGATGCTAATGATCCCTTATTTCCCCTTATTTATTTTTTATCTACTTATCATTCACTGGGAAATCACTGAATTATCACATTTACAGAATCCGTTGTTGTAAATTGGCCAGTACCAAGCTGTCCTCATATACATATGACCAAAGCTTTGTGGTTGGTTAACCAGATTAACCTAATGGCGACAACCATGACTTTGTGTAATTACAGGTACTTGTTTTCTGACTTGATCCATCACCATGGCCAGTGTGTTTTGTTCATTTTCAGTTGGGTTTCTAAAAACTTTAGAAAGATTCAAGTTGGCACTAAACTGTCATCTGTAGTTATTGTTAAGTAGTTTGCCTCAGCTCAGCTTCACATTGAATTCAGTTCTTTTTAACTTTCTGTTTTCACAGACGTCAAAACCAGCATCGGAGACTGTAACCAATGGAATAAGGTGTCCTGCAATTTGCCCGTCACCTGGTGAGTCAGAATCCATGATTCTTCTGAGCCATCGATTATTGAATTAACAAAGAACGTTTTAGATCATCAAGAACTGTGTTTGTGCTTGACTGTTGGACCTCACAGAGCAGCTCTCAGATTTTACAGTTTTCCTGTTTCCTGAGGAGTTGCTTATTTTTTTGTGCTTCCAGCTGTGAGTGAGAAGTCTGCATCCAGCCGGCAAAGTGGCAAGGCAGAGGAGGAGGGGGAGTCGATAGAGGTACGAGGGCAGCACATATCTGCTTAATGCCAATTCTAAAGCCATATCGACAAGTGAAATCAAATAATACCTTTTCTATTTTTTACCAAACCGTAGCCAACTAATGGAGGTCCCAGGAGGGTCTTATTCCGCACCCAACCAGATGTGCTCTTCCTCACTCTGCAAAATGACATGATGTCGATCACCCCATCCCCACCAGACACAGAAGAGGAGGTGGATCAGGAGGGTCCGAGTTCTACTCAAAGATTTAAGGATAGAGGGATTAGTCACAGACATCGGACAAGTCTTAGGTGCTGAAGAGTTCAGCTGTTTGAAAATAAGTTTGATTTCTTTACAAGTTTCTTCCATATATGTGAATCTGATGTACTAATGCTCGATTTAAGGGCACCTCGAGAGGATGAGGGTTTGTCTAACCGCAAACGGAGGAACAAACGAGCAGAAGAAGAGCTGCATCACATATCTGAGAAGCTCTCCAATCGGCTTGAAGAACTTGATCAGGTGAGTGTGTTCTGTAGCTCTGAGATCAGTGAAGCTTTAATTCAGAAATATTTTGAATTGAAATACTGTAAAATAATATAAAAGAAATATTCTACTGTACAGGATGCCTGTCAATTAGTGTTTTTAAGGTTTGTTTAAATCTAAAGTAAATTTTTGAAAATTACTTCTTACTAATTAAAACATACAGAGAATGATTTAGTATGTGAACAAGGTATAAATCCCTATCAATTCAAGAAGAAAATAGAAAATGGGTCATCCCCTCTGTTGTGTTTGCAGTTCAGAGTCCTGCCTCTCCATAAGATGAACACAGCCTATTGTAACTTCATTTTGACCGACTCTAAAATACTATGATGAAATATAAATGGTGTTAAACTTTAAAAAGAACTAGTAACTCTGGGGAAAACTCTCTCAGTATGATTAAAATGGCCGCTTTTAACACAAATCTTTGTCCTGTGGAATTTCTCCAGATGCTCAAACAAGTTTTGGGTGAAAGTGGAGATTCCAGAGAAGTCAGACAGGAGGATAAGCAGTCCCTCCTCAGTGACAGCATCAAGGAGGGTGGGAGCACCCCCAGACAACACACAGGTATGCTCTGTCTAAAATATTATTGAGGACTTTTCTCTGGAAGGGCACATTTTTAATATTCTGTGAAATGTATTTCTGAAAATGTTGCGAGACGAATAGATATTTTCTATTTGCCTAATTTTACTCCACTGTTGGATTAAATTGAAATAAAGATTACCAGCTGCCTTTTTTTTTATGTTTTCTAACTTGATTTCTAACATTTCCTGGTTTCAGGAACACCTGATCGTGAACCCACTCAACGGACACGCTCCCCTTTGGAATCCCCTTCTCGAGTCCGCCGGTCACTAAATGGATCATTAGAGGATGCCGTGGCAGAGGCTTTGAGCCTGAATGATGGGAGGCAAACAAATGTCACAGTGTCTGGTCATTCATGGGGACGAGAACAACGCCACAGACTGTCTCACACAAAACATAGCAAGGTTTGTTTCTCTGCCCACTCTGCACAATGTAACAATACTGTCTCCCTCTGTGAACTGTTACTGACAATTCATTGGGTATTTTCAATGAATTACTTTAAAGAAAACAACAATTTCTCACACTGAGAGTTGCTATAGTTGGCAGACCATTCAGGAGATTACTGCTGTTAGCAGTGTCTGTCTCACATGCTCTAAAAAATTATCACTCTCTTCACATCAGAAGAATAATGCATTTGAGGAGGAGTTGAGAAGATATGAAGACAAAGAGAGGGCAGAACTACACAAGGCCCGTCTAAAAGCTCAGAAAGCAGTAAGTAGTAAATGTGATTTTTACTGTCGTACAATTTTAACAGGCACACCTGCTTGTCATTTTAAGGTCAAATGGAAAATAACAGCATGGCTGCTGCTATTTCTATTCTTGCATCCCCAATAGAAAAAGCATAATTTTAACCATGTTTGATTTGAATCATAATTATTTAAACATGTGTAATTAGACTCTGTAGTTTTCTAGGATAAAAAACAACAACTTTTGTGTTGATTGTAGATTTAGTGATGACCATTACATTGATCTGTTTATTACAGGAAAATGTGTGAATGTCAGGTAACCCAATAATGAGAAATCGAACTGCTGAAAGGTGACAATTTTGAGCGCTTTCCTTTAGGTTTTTAAGCAGTTGTTTCTTGTATACTAAAGCTTGATGATGTGCATATGCTTAGGAACGGGATTACAGAGAGGCCATTCTGGAGGATGTCTCCCATGTGAGCAGGCAGTCACCAGCCAAGACAAAGCACAGGACACGTCATAGCACACACACCTCGGGAGGACAGGGACACCAAGAAGCCATCAGGAAAGTTGCACCAAGTAAGTTTTTAAGCATCAATTTAGGCAACGTTTATAGTCTGCTGACTTTGTGGCATTAGCTGTTTTCCTCCATTTTACTGTCCAAAATTAACTTGTATTAGAGGTACTGATCTGAGGCTAATTATAACTGTTTGAAGAAGCACTGTCTCTCAGAGGAACTGTTTTTTTATTCACTCTTTTACATGCAACTAACGGCTTGTATGGGTAGAGATCTAAAGAAAACTACCATATTTTTATAGATGGTTGGGCATAAAACCTCTCGCCTCTTTCTCTTTGCAGTGAAAGTGAAGGAAAATGATCTCCTTCCTATACTCCGAGAGGAGTTGCCTCACCTTCACATTTCTCATCACACCCTGAGTCGAATGTGGGAGCAGCAAATGCAGCAGGTGGACCGACTCCATGCCCTGTCGTCCTCTCATCGTCAGCATCACAGCAAACTCCCCAGACAGGTGGGTCAAAATCAGCGAGAAATCAGTCCCTTAAAAGATTGACATGTATTAACATTCAATGCATGTGTCTCAGGTGGAGGAAGCCCAAAGAAAATATGACCTGCTGGTGGAGCTCATCCGTAAAGACCAGGACCACAGCAAACGCCTGGTGAGCACCAGCACTCCGACACAGGATGCTTCCTAACTTTATTAACTGGGGTTTCAGTCCACGCAGAATTGGACTCACGCACTGGCGTCCCTCATTATCCTGTTAGTTACAAGCTGAAATGTTTACTCTCCAGAAACAGTTTAAGGACCGAATCCAGCAACAGAAGTCACTACAGAACAACCTGAGGGACCAGAGGCAGCAGGTCGCCCGTGCCAAGAAGTACCACAGTGACTACCACGTTCAGCACCGAGCCCGCCTGATGAGGGCACGCACTAAGGAGGAGAGGGTGGGTAAAAAAGATAAATGGCCGGTCATAACTTTGTACTTATAGGTGTGTAGACTACACTTTCAGCTAACAAATACTTTAGTCTCTGAAGTTTTTTATGTTGTACGTGTATTACAATTTAAAAAAATCTGAAGGCTTATTTTAAAAGTTTAAAAAGAAACTCGGTTGAAAGTAAATGTGACAAAACAGTATGACTTTTTCCAATGCTGACAAAAGATACAACTATTTCAAAAGTACCGTAAACTATAGAAACTCTATGGCCCTCTTAAGTAAGGTGATGGTATGACTCAGTTGGTGTGCATATATTTAGATGTTTCGGCAGCTGTTCTCGGAAGGCTTGGAGTTACAGAAGACGCGCTTAAGAGAGCAGAGAGCTTATGCCAGGGAGCAGCGACTGGAGCATCAGAAGCGTCACCAGGATGAGATCGAGTCCTTGGAGAACTATTACAAAGACCAAGTGAGCCACAAATGCAGTACTCAATATTCCCCGTCTGGAAGTCCCAGGACTGTCTGCGTAGTAGCAAAACTGACGCCTAATTTCTTTTCTTTCAGTTTTCACTGCTTGCTGAAAAACTTGCACTGGAGCGGGAGGACATCCAGGTTCGGAAAAAGGCACAAGAAAAGGTAAAACATTTTTGTTTGAATTTTATTATTTCTTATTTAAGAGGCAAAATTCAACTCCTCAGACTTGGATAAAGTACTGTAATTTGTTCTGTATACCAGCAGAGGGTGCTATTTAAATGCTGTAACATGTGGCATCCTTTCTCTAGTGCTTCTGTAATTCCTCTTCTTCTCTTGTGATGAAAGTTCTGAGGATTTATGTGCTAATCTGCCTCTCAGGAAGTAACCCAACAAGGAGCGGTACTAGTTTCATCTGATTGTCTTTACACACTTACAAATGTTTGTGAATCTCTTCAGGTTCGTTGTCCTAATTTATTCTCTGAAAACATTTTTTAAATGTCTTTTTTCTCCAAAATTATTGTTCCAGGCTCTGCTAAAGATGAAACGAGAGCTGCGCTCCCGGATGGAGCGTGAGATTGGTGAACTGCAGAGAATCATCATCCAGAACGATGAAGAGGACCATTTCCAGGATCTGGAGGTCCAGAGGCTGCGTAATCAAGTCCACATGGCTTCGTTCCAGTACAACGCCAGCTATATGCATTGACTGGAAAGCTGCACGCATTTTGTTTAAAGTAAAAGCTGATTAACGTCAGCAGAGAGAGGAAACTGGATTTCAGCTCTTCATAACTAAGGGTACACAAATTGGACGCAAGAACAGCGGTCTCCTCAGGCATCTTCTTTTTTTTTTCCAGAGATGTGCACAGGAAATTTACATTATGAGACCTCAAACAAATCCTGATTGCTGAATATTGATGAAGTGAAAACACTGACAAAAATGTAGCTTTTAGCTAATTTAGCTAAATTTTCCTCTCACTTCTGCTGCTACACCTGAACTTACGACACCTTGGACCAAGTCCCTTTTTTCCTTGGATCGAAGAATTTTCTTAACTAAGAATGTTTTAACTCTCTAACTGTAAAGTAATTGTGTTCATTCGTCGTAGGAAAATAGTCAGGTGTTCTTTCTCTTGCCAAATAAGGACCACAAATGCAAAGTTGCATTTGCACACTGAAAAGACTTCACCTAAAGTCTACTTATCCATGAGATGTCTTCCTTAGTAGTTTTTTTAACCATGCCATTGCATTATTTATTTAACTTTAATGTTTTTTAATTAAGATGATCACCAAGGGCAATGATAAAAAGTCTATAACAACCTCAACTTAACCTCTCCTCCACAATGATTATCTTCTAATTCCACCTTGTGACCTTTTCAGACAAAGTTTCCTGGTAATGTAAACTCTGACATTGTGTGGTGTAACTTATGAAAACACATCTGCCCTGTCAACCCCCATTAAATGTGTGGACACTCTCCTCACCACAGTTTTGATTTTTCAGTTGATTACAAAGGGTAAACATTTCTTTAGTATTTCAAGATTTCTAAAATGAGTTGTTCCATCCAGGAAATAAAGTCTCTAGTCAAAGCTGAACAATGGTTGTAACTCGGCCTGAAACGGTTCAGAACATCTCAGTTTAATTTAAGTAGCTCAAAATCCAAACAAGTTGTCCTGAAATACTTTATAAAGAAACACTGTTTCCTTTTAAAAGACCACCTTGCATTAAATGGGAGGGAAATCAAGTCCCATTCCCTTTTTATACAGGGGTAAAGTTCTCCAGCAGAACCAAGCTGCCATCAGCCTTAAAGGCTGGAATGCAAAGACACAAGCAGAAAAAAGCGGAGCATTTACTTGACAGTATGGCTGAAACTGGTAAGTAGAGCATAGGGTCCCAACCACAAAAGAGAAATAATCTCGATATATTTCCTTTTTTCTTTTTTAGCCTTCCTTGAAGCAGGGTGGGGAAGGGGAAGGAGTGGAATGGATTCATTTGGTGGTGCCACCAAAATGTGTGCAGATCATATGTTTCAGTTTAACCAGTTACTGGTGACAGCTGTTAGCTTTCGATGTGACTTAAACAATATTGCATTAGCTTTCGATGTGACTTAAACAATATTGCATTAGGCAGAAAAGCAAGTGGCATCTTCCGGGTTTCCGACAGTTGTCATACTAACAGCAACCACTGATTCCATAAGCCGCAGGGTCACAGGTTTAACTGTAACACCGACACAAACAGAAGGACACAAAATGTGGTCTGCTTTTCTTTCTTTGAAATTCCAATAATCTGTCAAATTTGTGTTGGAATTTGTGTTCTGAAAACGCAACCAACCACCAGGAAGTAACGGTTAAATTAAAAAATGACCCCGGATACATCCATCAGGGATGAAAATAAATTCTGGAGATCATTCCCTTCCTGCCACCGTTAATCACTCTGTGACTGTAGCATGGGAGTGATTAGGACAGCGATCACGCCGAGCTAACAACACAGTCCTTGTGGAATGTCCCTTTGTTGTGGTGATACTCCAGGAAATGAGTGGGGATATGAATTGGCAAGATGAACCGGAGCCACACAGCTGCATATGTTCTTCAAAATGTTTCAAGAAAGAGTCCAAACTGAAATGTTTACTAGGTAAATGGATAAACTAGCAGAAGGACCTGTTTTTTCAAAACTCTAATTAAAAACAAAAAGACTAATAATATAAATCATCTGACAATATAGTTTAATTTTGTGAATTCCACAGGAGAGCTCCGATTTACCTCTTGGATAGTTAAAAGCTGGGCAGAAGCAGTTGAGTCCTGCTCAGCTTCATTTGATGAATTCATTGCAAACAGATCCCCATGCACACCTCCACTAAAAAAACTAACCAAAACACATTGATATTTTAATAATAATCCAAGGTTTTGGTTTTATCCTCTAATATGAATGAAAGCAGCTATTTCAGGAGCGGAGGAAGGATTCATAAAATATTCAACTGCTTTCAGCTGAAGAGACTCTTTTGTACGGACACCTGTATCAAAGGTTTTTTCTCTCTTTGAATTATTAATATTTCCTCAGAAACGTCATTTTAACATTGGACGAAATACCCAGTAGACTTGAACGCATCATGTGAGCGTTACGATGCGAAGGTTTACTTTGGGCGTTGACAAGTTCCCGATTCGGGAGTTCGACAGTGTTTTCTTACGTAAATATCGCGATAACTTCCACGAGCGGCTCTATCTTGGTGGTGAATCTGCATACCGCGGTACAACAGAATAAGGTTAAACCAACCGTCAATAAAATCATCCGGGTACCATGACAGTTCAGTTTTAGTGACACCATAGTAACACTATAGGTAAACAATAGTCAAAGTAAAACGGATTGAGATCTAACATGAGTTTTTGTTTTTACATAACTGAAGGGACGCAGAAAGGTGTTACTAGCTTAGATAACAATGGAGGTAACTACTCAGAATGGCCTTTACCATTTACCATTTTACCAATTGTTCCCAATTGTAACTATCATAGTCTGTTGATAGGTGGACGGTAAAAAATAAAAATAAATAAATACAAACAAAACAGGGACTGTTGCGAGGTCAGAATTGTTGAAGGGTTTGCTAGGGTTACCATTGAGCAGTTTAAAAGCTTTAGTGCACAGAGGACCAACACCCACGACGCTCCAGTTAGCATGGACACCGCCACAACTCTCCGCTACCTGACACACTACCTGATCACCAACCTTTTAACCAGGCAGAACTGAGAGAGTTTTGCAGATGTTTGTCACACTAGTCGCAATGTGAACATTAAAAAAAAATACCCAAACTATAAGTTGCTAGTTTTATATTAAAAACTGTAGCTCAGGGTATTTACACATGAAGGGAGCTTTACGTTTTTCAAACAGTGCTTTATTACCAGGTGGGAAAAATTGTAAGTAGTCAAACGTAACATTCATGGTTAGCATTCATTGTTATCACGAGTAAGAATAAAGGCTGACCAACTTTTGCAGGTTATTTATGTGGGCCTACACTGTTTTGATCAGGCATCAGCATCGGCTACTATTTCCTTGTGTCAACACCAAATCTGTCAAGATTTAACATGAATGACTAGCGCGGGTAGTTTGAGAACAGTTTTTGTTTTGTTTTTGTACTTTACTATAAATACCGAGGAAAATATTGTAATTTAATATTCCGATAGCATAAGCCAAGAATCATACTATAGGAACCATGCAAAGCAAAAGCCACACAAATAGAGACAGGTAAGTCAATCTGTTATTACGCATCATGTCAGCAGTAATCATCTATCTAATAACCGGTTTCAGCTCTAACAGTTCTCCACTGATTAAATGCATATCCCACGTTTATTCTGGTCTTGTCTTGGATTGTTCCACTTTGTCTGTCTTATTTTCGCTTCCGAGACAGGAAACCACAAACCTGAACTACTGGAAATGGGCCCCAGGCATACCGTTGTGAGTAATGAACGTCGGCGTGCAATAAAGTCAGAACCAGAACCCCATAAATTTAATATCTTTACGGTTTCTCTGACTTAAATTTATGTTTTATATTCAACTCAAGAATATCCAAAATCATGAGTGACTAGTGTTTATTAAAAATTAACATAGAAACTTTAAAAAAATTTTATAATACATTCATGGTCAAATAAACTGAAAGTTTTAATTATGAACACCGAATTTAAATCTCATACATTTTTCCAAAACATTCTAACTTGCTGAATTTAACAGTTTGTTTTCTTAAATCTTTGTGTCACTGCATGGAAGGCAGAGCAGCAACAGCAGCTCCAGGCTCTGACTTTGACTGCAACCTTGCAGGTAAACACTTGCCACGCCATTCAGTATTATTTGAACTGTTTTTGTGTTTAGATTTGTTCGAAACATGCATCCAAATGACTTTAGGCCAAACATAATGCAACACGGCGAACACACCCATCCGTCTCTGAGTGTGGACAAAAAAACAGTAATACATTAGGTTCTATAAAACATACTGCTGTTAGGTCCAAACAGCATAGTTTTATTGCTCAGCTTTCTGCAAGGCTATAAGAAGTTTCTCACTTTGCGTCTTTATTGTCTATATGTACAAGTGTCAAGTTACAAACTCACAGAGCAGCTGATAAGGAAACTATAACCAGATGTACTGTCATAATAAATACAAAAACATACAGAAGTCCAAAGAAAAAAAAATAGTGCCATTAAAAAAAAAGTCAATTAGTTTTGCTTTCAATTAAAAGGCAATTGATACTCACACACAAATTTGCACATAAAATTTGGAAGAAAAAAACCCTTATGGCCCCTCGGGCCTTCACATAAAGACGTGTGCAGTACACTTCCGCTGCTTCAAGTTTTATCGGTTCAAAGCTTGGGGCAGCTTCTTGTTGTCTGGAACCAGTTAAAACATCACTGACTTGCAAATTCTCCACCAGGGTTGGCTTTCCAATCATACAGACAAATCTGTTCATATCACAGACATCTTGATTTAAAGGGAACGTCATCAAGACTGATCAATTCTGGCATTTAAACTGAGGAACAGGGGGAAAGTTTTTAGGTATTGCAAAACTTCTACACTGAAGACTGAACCAGCCAGAAAACATACAAGAACAGAGAAGAAGTGGACTGTACGGTCAGGTCAAACATACGTGTGTGTATTATGGGTGGGTGTACATATACTGTATATGAAATCTACATAAAAAAAAAACAACAAAAAAAACATCAGTCCAATAACTATTTGGTAAATAGAAGGAAGTGTTGGATTATAAATTCAAGGCCATGTATGCATAATGTGTGCAAACAAAAAGAGAAAATAAAGAATACCTTTGTCTGCATTTTTCTTCTGCATCAGAGTGAAGTTGGAAATGGTCAAAGGAATTCACTGCAGCTGTACAAGAACCACAATTACAATGTTTTTTTTTTGTTTGGTTTTGTCTCGTGTCAAAAACAAAAAAAGATTAATGGTTGAAAATAAATGCAGGCGGTAATATATGCAAATGTAAAGTGTGAAACAAATTGTGATACTTTTTTGCCAAGTTAAAAATAAGGTTTTCTGACAGTAAAATTAAGCAAATAAATAGACTTTATTTCTATAGAATCCATTCATGCAGTGGATTTTTTTTCTTTTTTCTTTTTTGGTTGTTTTAATAGATGGAGGCTCTGATTGAGAAAAAGCAGCTCCACCCCGCTGCCTCTCTGGTTTTAAGTGACGCTTCAGTTTAGTTTTCACCACCAGTTTTTATAGCATCCAGGGGTTCAGCGGCAGCTAAACTGCATCTCTGATATTTTGTTGATTCCTTCTAAAACTTCCACTGAAATAAACTGCTGGTGTGTACAATACACGGTCATCTATATCAGAGCAGCAAATACTCACTGCATTCAGCTCTGAATGTCTCTGTTCCCGAGTGAAAAACCAAAATGTCACTCAAAACTGCTTTAAGTTTACTCTGTGATGGAGGCAGGACTGCTAAAATATAGTTTCCTCATGTATAAGCGTATTGTATGGACAATTAAAGAAAACATTTAAAAAAAAGACAGCTTCACCTGAGAATGCAAAGAAGTCTGCGACAGACATCAACATGCTTTCATTTAAACTGAACAGGGATCAAGCAACAATATACAAAATAACTATGTATTTGTACATATATACTCAAAAAATTACAAGTCTATAGATATTTTTTACTTCGTGTATTTCTATCGTGTATGCAAGCAAAGGAAATCTGATATATTTCAATCGAACAGAAAGGAAGCACTCCCGTCATCAGCGCTCAGTTTGTAAAGTGCTCTTAAGTGTCACAAGAAAGAAAGAAACTTAGAATGACGTGACTGAGAAATGTCATCTGCGCTGATTTTTTTCATCCTTTTCTTTTTAAATCAAACGCCGTCTCTGTGGACAGATGTGCCTTTCTCACATTTGTCCTGACGTCGTGTGAGCCGGTAAAGCTTTGATAGATATCACATACGGGCAGACAAAGGTGAGAATAAGAGTGAGGTTAAATCAGTTGTGCAGTGAGACGCCGGTTACTGAGTGGGTGGAGGTGAACTGCACTGTGCCTACTTGTACACACGTGGAGACGCATACAGACACAGATGTTTACAAGAGAGGTGGCCACACTGCCGTCGATCACTAGAGAGAAACCTTCTTCGTCACCAGAGTCCGTCCCCAAAAGCACCACAAAGCCTCAGGGATGCTCCCGAATGAATCTGTACTGTTCTGTTCCACTTCCGGATGATACGCTCACTTTTCAGTCACTATGGTTATACGGGTACGAAAAGACTGCTGGTGGAAACAAACCGATTCTGAATCAGGGTTTAAAAGCTTTTTGAGAGCGGGTTAAATCATCACTTGAACGATGGTGCATGGCATTTCAGAATGAAACCCTTCAAATATAGAAGCATAACACTGAGGTAGGATGAATTCATGTTACTCCTAACAGGACGAAGAACGCCAACGGTGCAGCCACGGCGACCAGCTGTTCAGGTTGAGGTTTAGATGGTGGCTGAGGGAAAGATATGGCTACCTGCAGTGTTAACAAATCAGTAGCATGACACGGATCAGTCAGTAAAAATCTGAGAAACTAAATAGTGAAGATGTTTGTTACGTGGCTGAGAAAAACTTTAAAGCGTTTTTTTTTTTTTGTAACACGTTGAACTGTAAGCTGATGTTTTCAAACTCAATCAATAGGGAAAGTCTTTCCTGACAATAAGACTAAAGAGAAAAAAAAAATCCACTCACAACAGAGATGTCAAACTAAAACCAGAAACACAATGATAGGACGACCCTTTAGCAGCTGTTCAAACAGAAATCAATAAGGGGAGAACATGGACAGCGGTGAAGGAAAAGGAAGAGGAAGACTGGATGAACTGAGCGAGTCCATCTGCGCGCTGCTGTGGAAAGAAGTTCATCAGGATCCTGCACAGCTGCACGTGTTTATGTGGAAACTCTCCAACTCGGCTCTCATTCCACTGCGAAGCCGCACGTCTCCTCAATCGCCGTCAGTAGCTTGTCATATAGTTTGTCGTAGCTCTCGTAGGGAGGAATGTCAATCCGATTGAAACTGGAAAAAGATAGTAAAAACAAGCATTCACATAGATAATAGGTTCTTGATCAAAGAATGGACGGGCATGCCGTTTGGGCATGCCTCTGCAGGAAAGTCAATGCTGCTTAGAGCCGTGAATCTTTAGCTACTATCCAGGTCGATACTAAATTGTTCTTGTTCACGTACAGGAGAATCAATATAGTGTAAGTGAAAATACAATACTTTCCTAAAAGGGCTGGCAACATTTCAAAAACATTATTAGTTATCAGTGAAGAATCCTAAAGAGTTGAACGGTTCATCAACCATCTCAAAGACCAACACAAGAAAAAAAGAATTGAATTTTCTCTAATTTCTGAATCCAACAGAATTTGAATTTGAATTTCAATAGGAACACTTTTTCATTTAATTAATCATTTTGGATGAAGCTAGTACGCTTAGCGATGGCTAAAGTTAATTCAGCGTAAGTTTCACAGCACTAGTATTGTAATGTGAATCTGGGACATTTAAAAAGAGCAGAGACAAATTATGCCAATAAGGATGGATGGTCTGTAATAAGGAGTAAAAAGGTCAGAAACACAAATTCTCAGGAGACAGGAAATTTTGTCCTCCATCCTTTTTGCTGGTGTGAGGTATGCAGATGCTTTTGTGTGTGCTGGTGTGTTTGGGGCGCACCAGGTGTGGGCTTTGGGCAGATTATTGGTGTTGGCATCGATCTGATGGATGGTGAAGAGTCGAGGTCCTGCAGCACCTGCAACCACAACACAATCAGGATCCTGCTGCCACAGCTTAGCTTGACATTTAACTGCGAAAATGCATTCAATTAGGATTTGACCATTCAATCATAACATAATTAGGAAAATTGCTTTCAGAGCATTCAAACATCAATGAATATAATCAGTTGTGACAGCCTCACAGGTCCTGGTTTTAGTTAGAATTTGAACAAAAGAGAACGATTAGGGGAAAAAGAGATTGAAAAAGAAGGAAAAAAATCCCCTCGGGGAAGTGGAACAGAATGTGAGCCAGACGTGGGGGTGGATCTCAGCTTTGTAATGTTTGACTGAGAAAAGTAGGAGTCGCTTTAAGTACCCTGTAAAGCCTTGAAGCCTTGCAGTGGAACTCTTGATGAGCCTGTGACAAACTGCAGCAGTCGGGCCCTCCTCTCCTCATCAAACGACTCGACGGCTTTCCAAAACCACTTGACGATGTTGCTGTCAGGGGTGCAGTGCTTCAGACGGGTGTTTGACTTCCAGTCAGCGATATCGATCTTTCCCAGGCCGCACACTATCAGCTGAAAGCAGACCCAAACTGTTAGCTCGGCTAAGAAAACATTTTGCAAAGGAGTTTTTAAGAGTGACACGAAAAAACCTTTTTGCCTCAAAAAGGAAAATCACAAATGACGTGCGGTTGTGAAGTTTGGAGTCTGTGATTGGCAAAGTGGGCCTTCAGTGGACCGTACCTCCAGTTCCTTCTCGTCAAAGGATTTGAGCAGATGCTGCGGGATGACCTCATTGAAGCCTTTCTGCAGGGCTAAGAACTGGGCCTCGATGCCATGAAGGAAACGCCAGTTCACGTACAACCTGCAGAGTGCGAGAGCGTGTCGGTTTCTGAAACTGGATCGACGAATGGCCGGCGCCGCTGCAGAAACCGGGAGCTTCGTTTGGTTTGTCGCTTTCTGTACCTGACATACTCCTTCTTGGTCTCCTCCGTCACTGGGATGCTTTTGCCGTTGGGCTTGAGTTCGTGTGGGATGATTTCACCGTAGGCGTTGTGCTCCACGCAGAAAGTGTGATCCAGGACGCCGGTGATGTCGTTGTCCCTATGCAGCAGCAAGAGGCGGAGACTTATTCTCTTTTAACAGCAAGTTTGAAAGATCAGTATCGACAACATAGGGAAATACACCTTAAATACACCATTAAAAAGATGAAAAGACAACGCCACAATGACATTTTTTTGTCCGGAAAAAAAAGAACACCTTTCTAAGCTTTTCTTTTTTTAATTCACTGTGGAGTATTAACCCAAAAAAAAAAAAGAAAAAAAAAACTTCTTACAGAATCCAAACAAGACTGTTGTGCAGGTCGGGGTCGACGGATTCCATGTCGTCCAGCGTGATTGGTTTTCCCAGAAGCTGTTTGTAGAAGGGCAGAGTGAAGCCTCCGTCTATGTAGTGGCCATGAAACACTGCCATGCCCATGATGCGACCCACAAAATGAAAATATGACAGGTGCTCCTGCGGATTAAGACAAAAGTATTTTTATATTCGGATTATTCACTTTCAACTAGGTTCAGTCCAAATACAAATAATTTGAAAATCTAGTCACGGCTTTTCAGTAAATCTTGGAAATTTTTAACCAAGCTTTTTTAGCCACTTTGGCCATAAACACATAGAAAGTTCTATCTGTGATCCTATCACTATAAGACATTATGAAGACGATGTAAAATGATCCTACAGGGTTGACAGCAGAGTCGGGGTTAATCTGTAGGGTGTAGATGTCATCTCGGGAGTACTGGAACAGGCCGTAGTAGGGGTTCAGCATCTCGTGCGATAGCAGGTATAACCACTCCCTAGCACATACATATGAACTACATGTGAATATGTGGTCCAATCAGAGCATTACAAGCATAAACAAACATTTAATGGTCATTCCTAAACAAATTACCTTGCTACCCCTCCGTAGTCTAGTCCTTCCTCTCCTCTGAATTTGATCATCAGTCTTTTCCAGAGGTCTTTAGGGCGCATCTTCATCACCTGGCGGTATGACTCCTACAGCACAACAGCAACGTTAGGATTGAGTGATGATTCGAGACTTTAATTTGTTTAAACTAAAACTTAAAAAAAACTTGTGTTAACACTTTAACACGTACGTTTGGTTTGGAAATCAAACAGGCAATAACCTAATTATTACTTTTTTTTATTTTTTATTTTGTACTTGAGGTCATACGGACTCTATTTGATGACCAGTGAGCTACGTAATATAGTGAGAACTGGCTCCCAAGAAAACAGGCCCCATGTTGAAACACTAGATGGCATGAGGCTGCAGCACAGCTCCAGCCACAGCAGAGACACGACTTTGATGCAGCTAATGGGGATGCTCTATTCTGTAAACATGGCAGCTGAGATGAAAAATGCAATGTTCCGTTCACACGGAGCTGTAAAGTGAAACCACTAAGAGCAGCAAAAGAGGAGCACCCACGTGTACCCTCAATTACATACAAAATATACATAAATAATCAAATAAAGCCTTGCTAGAAGTAAAAGTTAAATTCACTGAATGAAACTGCCCAGCTTTAGCTCAGATGGTGGGGATTTACCTTCAATGTGTGTGTGAATTTATGAGCAGCACTAAAAGCTAAGGGGGGGATTATTTGAATAGCAAGCATACATCAGTTTGCAGCACACATCTCGTAGCGTTGTTGCTGCGTGGTAATCTGCAGCACTTGTTCATGCATCGAAACTTTTAAGTGGATCTGCAGAGCAGGTTTTCACACTTGACTTCCTCCTTTCACAGCTGTCACGTCAAAGTGGGATGAAGTCATAGTTCTCGCTGCTCGGCTTGTAGTTATGAACTTATGTCTGGCCACAAATACTTGCCACTGCTGTCTTCACTCCTTTTTTTTTTGCCTGCTCCACCCCCTCCCCCCATTACTTTAGTTGCTGAAATCACTCAGAAAGAATGCCTCTGCCTCAGCTGAACAAATGATTGGGAGTGCAAGACAAAAAAGGAGTCAAAGGAGGGGAGGCGAAAAAGCTCTGTGGTGTTGTGAAGACCACTGTTTCTGCATTTCTCTGAAAGTCACAAAGTTCTTAGTACTGGTTCTGTACTAGGCAATTTCTGAAGGACATCATAAACAATGTTAAAAAAGTTATCTTAAAGGCAAAAATATATGGGTTTGTCGTTTATTCAAATGTACTGTAACAGTTCACTGCTGTTACAAACTTTTTGTTTGCTTTAGGCTGTGTGTAGATGTCCTAAAAATGTTTTGCTTTATGATGAGACACATCAAAATATTTTTTTGGTTTAAGATATTAAAAACAAATCTTTGATAAAAGCCTGAGTGCTATCAGTGTAGCGTTTGAAATAATTAAATACTGAAGTGCAGACCAGCTTAAATTATTTGACATAAAGTGAGGATGTAATTCTGCTTTTTTTTTTAAGTCCTCAGTTTTTATTGCCTCAAGTATTTCAGACTAATAAAAAAAACCTTTTTACCTCAAAGATCTCCTCGCGGCTGACCTCGATGCGGCAGTGGCCCGCCTGCGGCTGGTGCTGAGAAAGCTCCTGTCGCAGGATCTTGAGCTTTTGAACCAGGTCTCTTTTGTATTTGGGCACCGTCAGGCACTCCACCTCTTCAGGTAACTGAGCTGGTGACAGAGCTTGCTGAGGGACCCCAGGACCACCCTGGTCCTTCAGCTGAGTTGGGTGGCTAGAGTGAGAAGAAGTCAGCAGTGAGACTCACGTAAAAGCTCACTTAATAGTTTGACAGCTGCTTTTTTCCTTTTAAACCATTTGTAAAAAAAATCCATCTGTGTGATTGCAGTCATTTACTTCTTTGATTCTGTCAGAGTTATATAAATACAGACCTATGTGTTGTATAGAGAATTCCCAAAACCTTCCATCTCACATATCCTTTAACCACTGACCTGGGAGTTTTGTAAGAAATTCCCTCTCTAGCCCTCAAACTCCCAAATGGTCTCAGAGCAAAGAATACTAAATAGAGCCTTAAACCCAGGGTAAATCTGATCCAGACCAGTGAACAGACAGCGCTTTTGACAAGACATTCAGTAAATATCACCACCAGGAAAGACACAGAGGGGGAGATTTAACCCTAAGTAAGCAGAAAGAGAGACAAACATGCATAGAGGAAGAGAACATTCACAAAGGAGAGAGGCACAAGCAGAGCTGGCGCCTAAGGCTAGCTTAACTGAACAGATAAGTTTTGTTTTCTGGTTCTCTCCATTTTGCTTTTCCAAATTCAGCAACAGTTTTTTTATTTTTTATTTTTTATTTTTTTTAATTCAGTCTGAATCATTATTCCAGCTGCGTGTCTGTGTCTGTCTCCAGTCCATGACATTTATACTTCCTGTCTAAAGACTAAGAAGCTCACAGTCTGGAATAATTGCTTGTACACTTGTCCATCACTTGACCACTGGACCGCCATCTTTCCATATGCTTCAAAGTTTTTTATACATATTTCTGAAAACGTGTACTTTCCCCACCAGAAGAACACTGTAAACAAAAACTAAATTTCTTTCATGTTTGTATTGCAGCCTTGTTTTGTGGGTTAACACATTTCCAGGGTGACTTGTAGAGAAGAGTGTGAGCAGCAGCGAGCAATTCCGTATAATGAATTTAACGACTGACCTTTATCCCATTTTGCGCTCATGACCTTCTGGTCTTGTCAGAAAGAATCAGATACAATCTGGACAAAGGTGAGCCTTCTAGTTCTGGCCTCTGCTAAACCACACTGTGGTGTTGGTGGTGAAAGGCTTGGGTGGGCCTCATAAAAACACAGTCTTTCTCTTCAGCAGGACACCAGCCTCAATTTTCCCTCGAGGAGACGCTGAGCTAGCAGAAGACTTCCTTAAAAGAGGCTACTGTCCTCTGTTGGGAGTGGACTGTCAAGGCTGCTGTAGGCCAGACAAAGGGGCCTGGATTAATATATGAAGGGAGGAGGGGGCTTTTTAAGTCAGCAGCTCATAGGCCTTTTTCAAGCCAGAGCCAGTGAACCCAAGCATACAAATGTTGGCCCGAGTGGATGGTTATCTATCCATTTGGGCTCTCCAAACTAAACGGGTGCTGTGTTTCGCCAGTGTATCCCTGTATAATCAAGTCCACTGCTATTTATTTTACTGGCAGGCACTGGGGCTCCTAACATGTCAAAGAAAGGGAAAGACTGCAGCAGAGCAGTCTTGAAAACCACTTTAGGAAGGAGGATGGCAAGAAAGGATGCCTCAGAACAAAATGGAATGATTTCCTGCTGGCTAGAAGGTTCAACAACCATATAATAAAGAGTAATTTTAGCTCACTCTTTCTTCAGATGGTACAGTATAATTAAAAATATTTTTCAACGTAGTTAAGCGTTTCTAGTTTCCAAATGGGAAGAGCTCTACATAACTGATGGTAAATATAGAAAATACATGCATACAAAAGAATGAAAACATTTTCCAAACCAAAAGAGGATTTCTGCTGTAACAATCTTGCTCGAAATAAGATCAAACAGACATGGAATTGTATCACTGTCAATGTAAGACAGAGGCAAGAGGGAGAAAAGGAGCAAAAAAGTCAAAAAATGAAGATGCAAACATTTGCCAGAGCTGAAAAGACTCCCACTCAAACCTGTGTTTATTAAGCCTGCAGGGTTGCAAAGCTCTGTGGATGAGAAAGTGTGCTAGCTTCTTTCACACAGCAGCTGGCTCAGGTGGAGTGTAATTGTTGTTTACTAAGTAAGTACAGTGGTGTTAAAGCCACACCAGCCACATCAACACTGCCCTGCCCAGAGAATCAAAGGGTCCCTTCAGATCCCTCTGTATTTTGGATAAGTGAAAAGAACAGAGAGAAAAAGCCAAAAAACAGGGGAAAAAAGCATGACCTTTAACATTCTTCCACATCTGCCCTATCTAAAACAACAGAAATGACAGGAAACCAGATGTAGACAGACTGTGGTCACAAAAGCGACTGCTAAGAAAAACGTGTCACATTAGTTCTTTGAAAGAACACTTTCAAAGAATCAAAGATTTGGAAAAAGTTTGCACTGACGATGGTATTGGTTTAACACGATTTTTCTCTGTGTGTGTCTCTCTCTCTCTCTCTCTATATATATATATATATACACATATATATATAAAACAATTAGCATTTCTTAAAACATAAATGCAAATATTGATATAAATGTCACAAAGATTTACAGTTCGGTTAGGAAAATACCTGCTGATACCCACTGAATCCAAATCCAGCAGCGCCTAAAAATACCCTCAGCAAACACTGATGTAATCTCTCAGACATACACTTTGTGCTGGTGTGAGGGAAGTATGTGAGAGACAGTGTGGCAGACCACAGTAATGCAGCTGTGTCTGCCTGTCTGACAATCCAAGGCCTTCATCAGCTGAGGTCAAAGGCAACAGAGCTGTCTGAGTCAAATTTAAATCAAGTGTATCGGAGGATGAGAGGACAGAGGTGCATACTGTAAATGCATAATGTACAAATGAATGATCTGTGTGGCGCATCTAATCGTGTAGACAAAACATGCTCTGTTTTTCAGTCGGGGTAGAAAGAAAAAAAAAATCAAGTAAAAATAAACTACTATAAAGACAACATTCAGGAGGAGGCAAAAAAAGTAGGATTTTTTTTTTTCTAAGTTGGGAGGTAACTTTTAAAGACATGAAAATGCAGCACAGACCCGAAAGAGCAGCAAGTAATTATCAGTAAAATCTAAATTCTTTTACCGATTCATTGTCGAATTGTAAGAAACTTTCAGGATGTTTCCCAAAAGAAAGAAGGTAAGTTAGATGGTTTTGGTAGACAAAGTGTAGCGGTTTTTTATTTTTGTTTTGTTGTCATTAAAAAATAAATAATTAAATACAAAAAACAATAACTTAAGCATTGCTCCACCAAATGGCTCAATGGATCAGACATATGAAATATATCTGTTTTCACACATGGAGAAAAGCTTGTCCTTTTCAAATTCAGCTCCTTTACCATAGCTAAATGACTTTTGGGCAATTCAGCCAGTTGAAGTTGAATTTCTCTCATCATAGACCAGGACATTGATGACAACAGAATATGCACTCGAATAGCGAGGACCCATTTCACAGAGGAATAAGTGAGGAAGTCAGGAAACCATCCAGCATGGCTGCAGGGTCATCATGTCAGTAAGCTATGTGGGTGTTGGGTGAAATATTCTTTAATCCTGATGTTGATTAAAATCACATATCCTGAACTGAACCGGCTCAGAGGCTGATGACAAATGTTGGAGCGCCGCAAGTAATCAGGGTAGAGGAAGGAGAAGAAAAAACTAATTAAAAATTTCAGAATTTAAGCAAAGATGAGGATATGTGGAACAACAGTCTGGAACTGGTTTGATTGCTTGTACTAGTTTCTCTTTATATACCAGAGGCTACTGATCCCAATCTCCAAGTCAAACATTTTTCTGAGGATTTCCTAATAAGCAGAGATGTTTTTTTTGGCTACTGAAAGTATTTATTTTCTTTTTGGTTAGAGCTGTCTCAATTTAAATCTTCAAATAAAACTTATCAAGTAATTTTAATTGAGAAAATGAATAGATCAAAAATGAATAATTTAAAGAGCCAAACAATGCACGGTATCAGTGGACCACCACATATCAAAATCCGAAGCCTGTTTGATTTGATTTGCTTCTCCACGTCCGGCATCATCCCCTGGGCTGAGAGTCATCCAAAAATTAAACATGCAAATATAGAAAGTAGGATCTTACAATAACTATCTTAAAATTTAAACAGTGCTTTTAATTGCATGTGCAGCAACTGGAAGTTCAGCTGAGCCATGTTTACATTTGACATACAGATATAAGTGTTACATGATGAAAAGCTGCATTACTAATTAAAGCTTATTAATTCTGACCTTTTCATAGCTGTACTACTTCATCTGGACTCCATCAAACCTCTCCTAATAAGGAGCCAGACAAGCAGTTAATGGCGCTAAGGGGATAACACAGCTGAGCTTCAACTCCCAACCAGAGCCTGTTTGGACACATATGGATACTATTTGGCCAAATGACCTGATGTTGATTTCCTAAACATGTTTATCGTGCCAGGCACTGTTATTGCAAGAGGTTTCAACAGAAACAATTGCACCAAAGGAGCAGAAATGGAAATATCTAGATGTTTCTCTTTTTCAAATAACTCCTGCCTCATATGCTGGCAGGCTAACAGTACAAGGATCTTCCAAACAGCCAAAACCATTCCTCTTTTTTTTTTCCATTTAGTTCCTGTGACTTACAGCCCCTGCATACATGAGAATCTTTAACTAATCTTCAGGGAGAATAAACGAACTGGTGCTAGCCTAACCATAACGGCTGCTGTGTCGACAAATGTTTAGCACATCTCTGTGTGGGGTCTGCATTACAGGCCCAGCTTCAACAAGGCCAGCTGCCTCTGAGCTTCAGTGAGTGCAGCTCGTTGATGAAAAGCGCAAACTGACAGTCCCTGATGTGGAGAACTACTTACAGTGTATGCATGTGTGCAAAACTTGAATGGCATCCACGTAAAAGTTAGCTTTGATAGGAATGTGCACACATTTACAAGAACAGTCACAGGCTAGATATTCCCATTTGGAAAACTGTGACCGTCAGCATTTTCCCCCATAATATTGTTGGTGCGTGTGTGTCGTGCTCTTGGGAATTAAAACTGATTTGCACAGACTTCTGGAATAAGTATGAAAACATCTGATTGCATTGTTCTTATGCACGTCGCAGACGATGTCCAGCCATGCATAATTTATTATCTGCCTGCAATTATGTGAACTCTCATGTCCGTCTGTACAAATGTGTGTATTTGTCTGCATGTGTGTGTGGGTTACCTGAGGTTAGTGTTTTGGCTGTCCATGGCCACACGGGAACCATTTGGACTCGGGCTGCTTGAGAAAACAGGAGGAAAGAAAGGGAAGAGAAGGCAGAAAAACAAAAGGGGACAGCAGGAGAAAAGGGCATAAAAAACGTGAATGACAGAAAAGTATTGGAACATTGGAAATGGTGGTGTGATGAAAAAGGAAAGAAAAAATATCGGATTGGGACATAGAGAAAAGCATACAGAAAGGACAAAAGTTCCAATAGCACAATAAAGGGGAATTTTGATGAGAAAAGAACACAAAGCAGCAGCAGAGATGAAGAGAAGAACAAAAAAAATGGTTCAGGAGACAGGACAAAACATTAATAAAATGAGAGCAGCATTGGTGAGAATGATGTGAGAAAAAAAGATAGAAGACCATCAACAGAAGTGTGAAACAAATGGAGGATAGGGGCATTGATAAAGAGGAAGAAACCCAAATATACAGTTAGATAAATTAAGGTAAAAGCTGGAATTATAATTTTTATATGGTATAAGTAAATATCTTAATTTTTACTACAATAAAATTTTTTATTAAATTGGACCACAAACTATTCTGAGTCATCCGATCTAGCATTCTTGGTTTTTCCTGTGTGTCAGTCGGTTTATTTTTTATAATTGTTGTCATGATGACTTTAAACCAAAAATCAACTTTGCTTATTAGTTATTCAGTTAGTGATGCCTGAGTTTTTACCATCAACAGCCAAAGTAGGTAGGCAAAAGAAACTGATATCGGATAAATAACCCCCCCAAAATACCCAGGACAAAAACAGGACAAAGATTGCAAAACAGGCAGAACTTTTAAACAGCAGGACAAAAAAAAACAAATGGCATTTATCTGACCAATTTGGTCACATGAGCTTTAAAATGGACTGATTCACTCACTTGAGCACTAGATGCAGGTTAGCAGACAGTCGTGGGTCTGTGAACTGTGTTGTTCGATTGTTGTGATCCACAAAGTAGACACGACCAGTGGCAGTATTTCTGATCTCCCAGCCTGGGGGCAGTGGGCCCAGCTCCTCACAGTTTACATTACTTAAGTCCCTGAGCAAAAACAGAAAGGATCCACACTGTGTGAAAACCAGGCTTACTGATCCAAAGCTCAACTATATAAAACAACCAAGAAAATCCTTTCCAGTCTTGCATAACAGACTACTGAACCATCTTACTGACTACTTTCAGAGATGATTAGGCAACTGCAATGTTCATTGTTTACTAAAGCTGATCATTGGGATTTCTATTGTACTGAACAAAGTGATAAAATACTATACAAAACAGCAATGAAGTAAGAACTAAGGTCTGATCCCATCCAGTTAAGTCCGGTTTGATCAGTTTTAATGTAAATTTGGGCAGGATTTGGATAATAAAA
Organism: Menidia menidia; assembly: GCA_907169785.1. NCBI lineage: Eukaryota > Metazoa > Chordata > Actinopteri > Atheriniformes > Atherinopsidae > Menidia > Menidia menidia. Next base: position 7,247,327 of record CAJRST010013335.1, read on the forward strand.
AGCAGTAAACACTGTGGTGCAAATGAATGTGCTTTTGATAAGATAGAAAATAGGAAAATAAGATTCTGGTAATGTCGTGAAAAATGCTTTACAAGTCTGCACAATAATGATGGAAACATATGTACATGAAAGCAGTTACCTGGGTACTCGTGGGTCGTGCCAGGTGCTGACTCCAGTCTGTGTGTGCAGGAAGTAGACCTGGCCCTGCTGAGTTGTTCTTTGCTCTAAAAAAAACAAACAACAAAAAAAGCCATCTTATTTCTAAATGCTGAAAAATGAAAAAGGCTAAAACACAGAGAAAGCAGGCCTCCAGATATAACTAAAAGTGTTGTTTGGTAGTCTTGTCCAGATGGGCACAGGAATGGATGGTGAGTCTGTGTGTTTTGGAAAAGAGGAAGTCTGCTTATAATTTATGTGACAGGCAAACCCTTTGGGGCACTGTTGACCTAAGAGTTTTTGAAGGTGTGTGTGACTGCCAATGTTATCAATTAGTTCCTGTCCCGTCTCCAACAAACCTATCCCAAGAGGATGGGGAAAATAAAATGTGAGGGAAACTTATCAAAGGCTTCCATGAGTGTTTTTCTCCTAGAGTGCCCTGATGTAGCACTATGTAGCCTTTTTTCCCCATTTAGGAAGTAGCTTCCTTTAAAAAAAAATAAAAAAATCCCATTCCTTATTGGGCAAAAAATTCCAGAAATGATCAGTCATTTATTAATGCAAAGTCCTGTCATGAATACAATGTAAACCAAAAGGTAACTGAGGACATAAACAATCTGAATGCAAGGTACTCATTCGGAATAAATCAATGGCTTAATGGGTTTTTGGTTGTGTCTAGGTTATAGATTACTGGAGAGAGTGAGTATATGTTGGCACAAAGTATGGGTGTGGTGTTCATGTGTGTATATTAACAAGTTAATCCATCACAACACCTCCAGCCTGACTTCCTATTGGCACCACACATTTCCGACTAATTTTTCTCTCTCGCTTTCTTCTCTTCGCACATTCTCTCTCATTCTTCCTCACCACACCCAGCAAGAAGAGGTTCAGAGGGTTCAGCTGAGGAAGACAGCTCTTAAGCTGTTGGGCATCAGTGACTCACTTTGTCCAACCTCAACCAGCCTCAGTGGACACAGCATGATCTTTCAAAGGGGGCACAGGTCCAACAGCGCCATTCTGAATCACTGGCATACAGCGCCACACTTAAAATAATAATTTATTTTACAGACTCTGTGGGTATTGTGGGGTGCACTGTGGCCGACTCTAAGAGGTATACTGTTTTATAAAGAAAAAGAAATTGTTCCAGGACTGCTAAATATACTTGTGTAGCTTGTTCATTATTTTCCCCCATATATTTCCTTGCATGCTTTAAGTAAACTAATGAATTTCAGACAACATAAATCAGCCAAAAAGCCAAAGGGGCTTCTTAATACAAATCAAATGAAAAAACATGCTATGCATCAATTTTTTGATGCATTATTTATCTAATGAAAGGTAAAATATTTTAACACTGGACATGTCAAGAAGAGAAGACAGAAAAGGCATAAAACATGAACCAGAACAGCAACGCGCATGAAGTGATGACTGCCGGGGATGTAATGAGTTGCATTGGGAAGAAGAAGGACTGTAGCACGGACAGTAAGCAGAAACAGAGCACAGAACAAGATACAGGTGGAGCAACTTTAAATTCTCCTGTACTCTACTTAGATGTTTAAGTGTTTTCATAAAAAGCTGTCTTGCACCACTTGTCCTCTGTATGTATGTTACAGCCCAAAGAGTGACTAAGATATTGCCTTTTACATTTTAAGAGCCTATCCCAATGCATTAAATCTAAACCCCTGATTATATATGGTGACAGCTTGTCTTTTCTTTGTAGCTTGAATTGCATATGCCCGGTAATGTAAATATGTGTCATAATAACATAAACTGCAACGTTTTTTTGGTTTGTAAAGATGTTGCAGGGATTTCAGTAAAAGCAAATGTTGTTTTGCATTTCGCTCCACTGGTGTTTACTCTCATAATACATTCCACATTCATTCTGGGACGCCATGAGCACCAAACAGCAACAATGAAAAGAACAGAAAAAAAAACTAACATCTTGGAAATTTCTTTAGGTAGCAATATTAGGTTGAGTGCACAAGTACTGACTGACTTCAGTGTACTGCTCTGTGTATGTGCTTCTGCTCCGTCTCTCACCATAACCCTCGGGCAGGTCAGGAGGTGTGTGCAGGTGTGTTCGGCTCATGTAGTTCCGATGCCGCTGCGATCGAACCCGCCTCTCCTGGATCCGCTGTTCGCCTGTGGGGCCGCTAGGTGCCACAGCTCCATTAACAGGCGTCATCACTGGCGTGTTCTCGTCCACCACGCAGCTCAGTGGACGCCCTGATGGACTGGAGTACTCCGATGCTGGTCTGGAGGAGAACAAAAAGTGTATTATGAATATGCACTCTGCTCTGTGAAAGATCCTCTGAGTGTGATTAACAATGAACTTAACAAGCATGCTTTTGGCTACACTTAGACCAGCCTGTGGGACAAAATGCAAAACCCAGACATGAGTTGACCCGGTAAACCTCTGGCTGTGAGGGGAGGTTGCTACCACACCGCTGTGCAGCAGCCACTTGTTTAACAAGCCCTGTAAAGATAAATGTTCATTTCTTGATGACAGTTTTTCTCTAAGTGATATGGCAGATAAAAGAATGCTTGAAAAAAGAAAAGGCAGCCCAGATAAGACAACAGTCTGTGGTAGCATGCCCACTTAAGATTAGGGCGTTTAAACAGATATTCTGATAAACAGAGACAAACACAGTCAGGCTGAACTACTGAAAATTATTATATAGTGTGTATGCGTGCGTGTGTGTGTGTGCATGTGTGCACATGCGTAGTACAGTCTAATCACTGTCTAGCCAGAGTTACTGACGCCTTGGCTATCTAAAGTCTTGGAACTGCAACCCCTCAACTTGCTTTTCTCCCACCATTCTCCTCTTTCTCCATGTTATTTTTCCCCACCTTTGCGTCCACTTGCCTTTGTCCTGTATTTATGTTTCACCACTGTTCTCAGAGCAGTTTTTACATAAATGATAGCTCATCATTATTCTATCTACACAGTTCCCACCTGCTCATCAATCCCCTTACCTTTACCATTTCCACCTCCCTCAGTGATATACTTGACCTTTTCCGCACCAATTTGCATCGATCCAACCTCAGTCTGCTCCGCAAAGGGGCTACTAAAGAAGTGTGGTAAGAGTGGGTGAGGGGATAGGGCGCTTTATTTGCTTACTCCCCTAATGGCTCCACTGATATGGGCCAAGTAGGAAGGCGACAGTTGTTCCTGCAGCACTAAGGGCCAAGTGTAGCCTGGCTGCCTGACTGAGTGACCGGTTTATTTAGCTGCGCGCACACACGAAAATGTTGGGGTGGGGGACTAAGGAAACTGACAGCACTCATTAGCAACAGACTGTTATTGTTGTGCTTCAAGTGGAAGTGCTCTTTTGAAAAGGGAAGTGTGTATGTGTGTGTGTGTGTGGGTGTGTGGGTGTCTGGGGAGGGGGATGGGTGAAATGAAGAAAGGTTGCACTATTTTACATCAATGCAATTCAGTAACATTTAACATCAGCCAAGGATGCTGAATTTAAGATTTTTGTAAATGTACCTGGTGGGCCTCTCCCATTGTGTGGTGCGTGTGATGTGGTTCAGGTACTGTATTCTTCCAGATGCTGTCCTCCTCTCTTCCCATCTGTTTCAGGCAGATATTCAGGTAAACTGTTAAAAACGTCATCTATATCTACAGTCACAAAATGTATGTTCATTTCAAATAGCTCCAGAAAAAAGTACTGTCAATATAATACTGACCCATCAGGTAAGTCATTGTCAAAAAGACGACTGCAGTCTACCACTGGTCCCCCAGACCCGATCCGATCTCTGGACTGAAGACTGACTATAGTCGAGAAAGGAAGGGGATACTGACAGATTAGTGACGTTTAACATGTTACATCATTGACTAAATGATGGGTAAAACCAACAAACTAATTAACATTCTAAAAATAATTTTTTGTAGAGAGAAAACCTTCACCATAAAAAACTTAAAATCTTTCATTATTGTTCAGCTTTAAATATCTCAACTAACATTTTAATACTAGCCCTGGACTGCAACACAAGAGGAGTGAACTTCTAAAGCCAAAAACTGTGTCATTAACATGGGGTTTACTTTATTAGATAAATACTGATATGACAAAAAATATATCTTAGACATACATATGAAATATCTACAATCGTTCAGCTTTTTATCTAATATTTATTTTATCCTGATAAGAGAACCTGCAAATGAAACTGTGTGCTCCTTACCTACGATCTGTCCTCTCACTGTATCATTGTCATTGGGGCCCAGCTTATTCAGATCCAGTCTCTGATCTGCAATAACAAGAAATAACTCCAGACATAATTATGCAGTAACAGGAGAAATTAGGTTTTCTCCTGTGCAACCTCTGAATATTACAGCCACGAGAAATGTCTGTCTCACCATGTGCGCAGGTTGGCTTTAAGTTTAAACATTAAACATTTTGAGGCCAATTAAACATTGGCCTCAAACTAGTAGACTTTGCTGGTAGATATGAAATGAGGAGCACATAAAGCCTGTTCAAATGGGCCTTCAAAGGACTGATGTATATCTGGCGTGAAGGTACAGTAGGAACATGGGGGGAAATCTAAATTGATACTGGTATGCTTCTGAGACGGCGAGGATGGGGGTTGTATATACATGTGCGCATCATCCATCCTGCTGACCAGTGCTGAGACACAATCACAAATAAAGACACATGTGGAAAAAGGTAAGAAAAATAACTGGGAGGGAGGAAAAAGCCAAAGGCTAAATGAGCATGAGGATGAGGAAATAGAGATTTTTCCAAATCAAAATTCTAAAATCAAAGGGATTAGATTTGTTATGTTCCATATGCTATTGTGTGCAAGTGAAGGGTGCTGTCTGTCAATATAAAATTAAAATCTAACCAAAGGTCAGTGCAGTGTGTTTGCATGCACACAAGTAAATCTGGTCTGGGAAATGTGTCTAGACAAGACAGGGAGGGTCTAACTTTAGATGACAAAAATAATACTCAAATTTCTATCTTAAATCAAGAAAGAGCGTTTAAAGACACCTAACCGCGAGGACCTCACCGCACAGATTCCTCAAAGTTCCAAATACCTTACACTATGGTGGAGTAAACTAGATAAATGTAAGCAGACTTGCAAGATTTGCAAGATCTAGAGTTTAAACTTGGAATCATTTAGTTGACATAGTTATGTACCGTACATGCATATTAGCGAGTGTAAAAATATTCGTATTACAATCTCCAAATCAGAGAAAGTAAATAAACATGAAAACATCATAAAAAAGTTGTTGTTTTTTTTAAACTGATGTGAGGGAAGTCAAACTATTTTTAAAATGCCGGTTATGTGTATCAGTAAGATTGTTGGTAGAGATGGGAGGCAGATGACTTGCGTCTGTGATGCGGTAAGAAACAGGACTTGGTATATAGCCAGACAGACATTTGGTAAACTAGACAACCAGACTGGAGGCCCTTTTGTACAACTCTGCAGGATGTGAGGGAGTTTTTTTTGTCTGTATCAGATGACAAAGTGTTACTTCTATATGAATGACATGAAAACCAAGTCAGTTCCAGTAAAATCATTTTGAGAAGTTGTGATGCTTTTGTGGTTTTGTGCGCACATATCTTGCTAAAACCATAGACTGGGTGCTACTTATCTGTCTGCAACACACAGGACAAGGACAACGGGATAATGTGAAGGCCGTTGGTGACCTGTCATCAAGCATTTTTCCCTGTCCACTTCCCATAGCTGAGATTAAGTATAACTTGAGCCACGTTGGCTGTACAGGATGTGACTCATCTCATGACAAAATGGAACATACACTATCTGTCCCTGGATACTAAGGATACATCTAAAAGATTACCGTTTGTTTGGAATGAGGAAAAAGTTAGTACATTATCAAACAAGCTAAAAATGTAACTCCATGTGGTCTGGTACTTATTGAAAGGCCTGTTTGCAACAAGGAAGATGGATTACTGGAAGAGAAGAATGATTTAAGAAATATTCATCTGATGGCAGACACAGTTATGTCTTTATATGTTAGCACCAAGATGGCTGGGAAAGCTAACAAACATTAAGCCACATGGACCACAAAGACAAAATACAGCGTCTGAATATTTCAAAAAAGATTCCAGTGTGGCGACAGTCATGCAGATGGGAAACAGGTCCTTTTAAGTGCGCATGAGCTTAAACGGATCAGATGTCACCTCATGTGTTGCCTAAATTCCCGCCTTTCATCAGCTCCGCTTACAGAAAGTTCTGTTGCCTTAACTTAGCATGAGCAGCAAGAATTGACTGAGACCGAGATGCCAGATGTTTAGCCCAAATATTTTCTGATGCATTGTTTAAAAGGACTTGCACGCGTGTTGTAGACCTAAATTATGTGGCAATGAAAGACTAGAATAGAATTCAGCAGGGTGTTGTAAGCCATCAAATTACTGTCACTAAAATAAATCAATAAAAGGATGATAAATCGGCGAAAAATTGCTGGGCCTCACTTGGTCTAGCCCATACATTTGCTTACCTGTGATGAGCTGAGTGCAGTGTACAAAGAGTGCTTAAAATGGCTCCCATAACCGAGGCCAAGTAAGAAGGTAAGAATGCAGCAAGCGCATGAAAGGACCACACACAGTTACACATTCTTAATGAATGCTTACTGACAAATTCAAAGGCAAAAATATAAACAGGTACTTACAGCCTGTGTCTTTGAGTCTGTTGATTGCGTTGGACAGAAGGCGAACACATCCGAGGAACCCTGCACCCTGCTTTTTATGGATCTTCTTGTGGTTCCATACACTGATGGTTATAGAGTCTGCCTTTCCAATATAACTAACAGGGTATGAGACAAAAATAAAGACAATACATCAAAATGATGGAAAAGAAAGAATAATAAGGAATAAGGAAGTGTAAACATCAATATGAGGATGGGGATCTTGAACTTTCAGGGTTTGATCCTTTAATATTCAATAAGAATTTATAAGAAAGCATTCTTACAGACTTTTACAGAAAGAAAACAAACAAAAGAAGCTTGAGCCCGTTCAATCTTCTTCAAGGATATTGTGTTTGTGTGTGTTTGTGTAGAACCAAGGCCAGACTAGTCGTGGTTGAGGAACAGAGGAAGTCCCCTCAAAGTGATCTACCACTGTCTGAGGCCTAGGCAGCTCTCGCGGTAAACACACATTTCACACAACATTCAAATGCACAAACACTTGCTGACAGGAGTGTAATTAAAGTCTAGCTGTCTGCCCTAATGCCAACTCTATTATCTACATGTCAGCGGCAGTGTGAGGGGATATCCTGTTGAATGTTAAAGCCAAATAAACACACAAACAAACAAACATAAGTACAGTGTGTACACAAAAAACAAAGAAGTTGGCAAATTTATAACATTTGTGCATCTACTGATGTCCGTTTGGTTCAGGACTGATCATGAAAGCAGCATCTTTTGCCAGATGAAGCCCATTCTTGGGATGTTTCAATTAATCTTAGAATGACAGGTGCACAATGCTCTAACTGTCAGATATACTTCCCTGCATATTGTGTTATTTGGTGAAACTCAAACTGCTTTAGTGAGGATGCTAATTTCTAATGATTTTCCTCCACAGCATGGTTAAAATGAAAGGTTTGCTGTGATATAAAGCCACATGAAGTTAATAAAAACTGTTGAGTGCAATCTAGTCCGGTACATTAATGGCACATTTGTTAAAAATCCAATCAAAAACATGTTAAAATGAAGTAAACCAATTATATAGATTAAGGGTTGGCCCTCACAACAGACAGAAAATGACAAATCGTCATCACAGGCAGAACTGGTGATGGATTCCTCTTTCTCCTCTTTTCTATAAATTGTATGAAGGTGAGATAAACTTCTCAAATATTCTAATGGCCATCACAGCTGTCATTGTATGATCATACAAAAATTTGTCAAAAGAAATGCCTCTTAAAACTCAATTAAAAAGTCTTTACATTTTTTGAGCAGCATTAAAATCAGTTCAATTTAAAAACATGTTGCACAAGCAGTTGGTTTATTTCAAATACAGGAAGACGGGCTTTCTATCTAAATAGTTTGAGGGTGACGTAGTGAGGGATAGAATCCAAACGACATTATAACTTCTTTCTGCACCAGTCTATGTTTTTATAATGGCAATTTTCTGTTAAAAGATTCAACCACTACAAATCTGTATGTAGAGCTGCTTATCTTTTTACTGAACTAAATGGCTAAATTCAGTACAGAAACTAAGTTTGCAGTAAGGAGACTACTACATCTGTCATTCACACTGGCTTATTTCAAATTCGAATGTAGAGGAAGATGAGAATGGATTGGTACAGGTGCCACTTTTCTCTGTGCTATTAGAAGGAGTAACATAGGCTTGCACATAAAGGAACGGAACAGGCACAGAGCAACATATTCCTGCCAACAAGAATGGTTAGGCTCAAAGGGCTGGAAACTGGAGGACAAGCATGAGGAAACCTCCCAATTCAATCCATGCATTTACAATACTATTTTAAAGGCAGATTGGTCCCCTCAAAACATCCTCAACACAAGACATCAATGACGATAAATATGCATCATCCTTTTAGAAAACTATACCATTTTAACCTAAAAAAAGTTTGCATACATTGTCAAACCAAAGCCAAAATCAGTGTCAATTGGAAAAAAAAAGACTTCACCACCTGAAACTGCAGATTGGAGATGGGGGTGTGGTGAATTGGCAATATGCCAAACCCACACTCCCATCTGCTTTCTGTGGCATGTTAGCCATTTCCTGAACCAAAGGAAGAGGCCAAGGGTTGCTGTTAAGGAAAATGCTCCTCTGAGAGTGTGGGGAGGTAAAAAGGGGATTGACAATTATGTAAAGTGGGTGGAGATTTAAGGTTGACACAAGCATGTGAAAATGAAAGTGTGCACCAAAGCAGCTGGAGGAAAATGTGACAGGCAAAAGGTAGTCAGTCATAAATATGGTTTCTTTAGCTTGGATTAAAGCATTCCATCAGTTAATTCGGACTAATATTGAGTTATTTGCTCATTCAACCAACAAATCATTAATTATAAGAAAAAAAATAGCTTCAGAGCTAAATAATAAAGAAATACAAGCTACCGTACATATTTGATCAAATATTGTAATAACTAAAATAGCTTTACCATCTATTTCTTAAAACTACATATCTTAAGTGTCATCCATTTTCATCTTAGAAAAGGTGGGCAAGACAATCTCCAGCTTACAGGAAATTATTTTCAGGTGAAAAAACTTGTTCAATAAAAACAGCCATCCGTCCACATTCAACTTTATAATGTTCATAATTAAACAAGCATCACAATTAAAATAAAATACCTTTCACACCACAAAGCCATGTTGGTATCACCCTCATCAATTTGATACTTCCAATGAAGACTGCCTTATTACTACTACTTACCTATCTTTATCAACATTTATCAAATGTTGTCATTTGTCATCATTCCCCTCACAAATGAAACCCCAGGGAGGCTTTTTCCAAACGCATACAATTATTTTGACAATTACAACCTTCTATTGGAATCTGTCATCTGAGCAAGAAAAAAAATATCCATCAGCATGAGGTAGGTATTTCCTCACATAATCTTACATAAATATTCCAGTATAAGTAGGTGTGGAGAACAGAATGTCTGTAATGTTGTTCAACAGGATGTTACCTTATGCTCATCAAGATTTTAAAGGGCGTTTCTTCCACTAACAGAAGAGGTGACTGAATCTTCATTCCTGGGACACCTGTCATAGCATTTCCTTCCCTTGACGCATTTTTCAGGACGTTGTGTTGTTTGAAAATAAATCTTTGGTCTCCTTTAGACACAAAGCTCTCTGACTACAGTTTCAAGTCGGGGCTGATTACTTAAGTAACATGCTGTTGATGTAATGCAGGTGATTTTAAACTCTTTGCATTTAAAAAGGACATTTGCTTTGTTTGAATAAACAGTTTTTTCTTTGCAGATTATTCTGTGGACACCAATATTAAAACATAGGCACAACATAACTCGCGCTCTTATTTAAAGGCTCCCTTACAGACTTACAGATCATAATGTTGATTCCATTTTGGGTCGAGAGTGTTTCTCACAGTATCTGTAGAGTGGCATTGTCCTGAACCGTCCACCACCACTTTGGCAAAGGGATCTGGCAACCCTGAATGCAGACATGGACAAAGGAAAAGGTGTTGTTGTTTTTTTTGCAAGTGGACGAATATAACGTGAATACAATAACCTTCTTGTTGAGGAAAGTGGTGTTGGAGCACACCTCAAGTAAAACAGGACACTTAGGCTACTCGGATTTAGCACAGGTGCATAAACGGTTGTTAAAAATTATTCATAATTATACACAAGTCGTATGTAGGACACAGCTGCACCATAAAAACAGTTTGATACAATTTAATCTCCAAAAATGATTACCCCTGCAAATTCCTAAGGATACATAAAATGTGAACATTTGTCCATACATGCCCTCTAAGGGTCCTCTGTCCATAGATATGTGTAAAATCACTGAAATATGCACCTTATTTAATTTATTCTAAATACAAAAATATCACACACTTTTAATCAATGCAATACTTGTAATGCATTTACATCAATCTAACTGAATATTCAATTTATATATTTTTCGGCAAAGCTCACTGAGGTTTCTCCCTTGTCCCAAAAGTGTGTCTTGTTGTAGCACAGCTTTCATGTTCTGTACTAAATCCCACCAAACCTGCTGTTGCCAGATCTTGTGACAGAGACAAGCAAGCCAATGAAGGAAAACAAGCTTGTGCTATTAGGAAAACAAGTCCAAAGTGACTCAAACCTCTAGAGCCTGTAGAATCCACCATAAAGCCGCATGTCTGTCAATAGATTAACCGAAGACTACAGTAGTACTAAGGTGTATGTTTACATAATGACATAATGTGAGAAAGACCAGCACACTACTAGTGCATACTCTGAAAATGACCTTAGTTTGGTCATTTTACTAAATTTTTCAAACATCCAAATCAGGATGAAAAAGTGGAAAAATTCCATGCATGTAACATTGTTGTGTGATGTTGATCAGAAACTATTGGACTGAAAATGGAGCAGTTAGCCACATGTTTAATTAAACCATTTAAGTCTTGGGCATCTGCACCAGTCCTGTGTGTGATGCTTATTATGAGAATCTAGGTTAGCAGTGGATCCCTGTGCGTGCCATAACAGACAGACAGCTCCAAAGGGGCTTCATTTGCTGCACAGCTTCAAAAGGCAGCAGGCTACTGATGCTGACAAAATCTATTCTAAAGCAAAAGGAGCAACAATAGCAACATACAAAAATAGTCTTTACTTACGAAAGAAGTCTTTCTTTGCCAGATTCTTCGCACACAGGACTAGAAAAAAAAAAGACGACAGTTGTTATAACAGGTTCAATATTACATGCATAGAAAAACTTCAAGTATACACATGATGGTATGCTATGCCTTATGATCTCACATTTTTTACCTATGTTTCCATTATATCCCTGCTTGCGATTACACACACTAAAAAACATCCCTCCAACTTTTAAAGATCATTTTAAAATTGCAATATTTAGAAATAAATAGGTTCTGTTTCTGCCTATCATGTAGAAACAGAACACATGAATCCGTGGCTCATGCCGTCTTGTTGCCCTCATTCTGTTTGTGTGCACCTATGGTTCTTTTAAAGAGCTGGGAGACCATGTAAAAGTTCCTCCCTGTAAAATATTGATAAGACAAGTACTCCATCCTGTATGAAGCCAGTCTACTAAGCTGTATCTCACCGGCAATATGCAGTAGTGCTCAAACAGAGGGAAAAGAGTAAGGCGGACAGAAAAGTTCCAAAAGGGGGGGTAAAACTTGTCAGATTTACCCATATTAACAAAGGCGGCAAACCCAAATACATGAAAAAGGTCACCACAGCCTTAATTTCATTTGAATGAGCCAGTTTGCCTGTAACTCCAGGTATCACAATGCATCGTCAGAACTGTTTTTACAAACGATAACGATAACATATTTATATGCCATTTCATTGTATATATTCCCCATAATAACCTAATTATAGCAGCATGACAATATTTCACAAAGTGCCATAATAATAAAAAGGAATTTATTTTCATTGTTTCAGATTAAGGCTTAAACTGTGTACAGAGGAAGAAGAATAATACACTACTAAACTACTAAAAGTGTGTAAAGTACAGAGTTGCAAATACTCAAGTTTTATATGAATATACCATCTACATGCATTTAAGTATAACAGTGTGCAAACTGCAGACAGACAGTAATTTTAGGAACCAGGTAAAAATCTAATAAATAAATTGGCAGTTTCCTTTGTGTGGTCACCACTGCTCAAGAGGCAACAAAGATTGGTAGTTACCAGGTTACACTGAGTGTGCTTAGTTCTCCAGTTACCAAACTGTGCTAAGAGGAAGATTAAGGGATTTACTTGCACACGGCTCCACTGTCTCAGCCAGAGTTACCACAGAAAGAAAAGCTTCTCTCATTGTTATCCATGGCCACTCATCAACGGGGCCGCCAGGCACAACGGGTTAATGTTACAGATAGTGATAAACACCTTTCAGTGAGGCCATAAAGCACACTACCCAGCAATAGGTGATCTTCTAAAATGTTTGCCTCAACAAAATACCACAAGGTTTGTGTGTCATGTAGGGATATATGAAATCTAGGAAAAACTGAAAACTGAAATATTCAAAGTGTGATCGGTTCTGAGAAGATTTTCTAAAAAAGAAAAGAAAAGAAAAAGAAAAGAAAAGCTGTCACATCTTTGCCTGTCTAACAAGTACACAATGACAATGCATGTAAGTCCAAAGAGTTCAGATTAACCCTTACGATCGTGCGCCTGTGCTGAATGCTCAAAGGTCTGATTAGCTAATGGACTCCTTATCCGTGAGATCTGGGAAAAGCCAGATCATCTGAATGGCTACTTGAATACAAGTGTCATAGAGTTTGTGTTTAAGCTGTCGGCTTACGAAGTTGTAACGCATGGCTCCAAAAGAAAGAGTCGTCACATATACAGTGAAGAAAACAGCCTCTGAAAATGTGTCAAGAAAACGACGAAATTGACACAAATATATGAGCTGGCCAGTGAACAAAGAAGAAACCAATACTCTTTGCAGCTCTGTTTCAATACAACACAATGTTTCAGATTTTTGGGGGCTGCTTTCACCTATGCAGAATTACAATTTTGTACTTTTTAAGAGTAATTTCATGTATCCCACATTGAGAATTTACCAATAGTGCCACATGAATTTGAATAAATATGTATAGATATGTCCATTATCTTATAAGAAGGTGTTTCCTGGCATCTTTATCAACAAAAGTCTACTTTCACCCTCAACAAATGCAATCTTAGTTTACTGAATAGCTGCCACATGAGCACGTGAGTCCTGGTGACCAAGAGCTGGCAGAGAAGACATGGAGAACTAGGTCAACTCGCCACCCACCAGAAAGTCCTGTGGTGGAGCTCTCTGTAGTCTATGGGTCATCCCACACAATATTGGAAATAATTTTGAGTACTTTACCAAAAGAAATAATAAAAAGGGTAATGGAACACCCCACTCCACAAAGACATTATCTTTGACAGTATCTTTGAACTGAATGAAAACAATTGCATTTTAAAAAATAATCATCGAAAAATGAAACAACCAGGACAGAGCTTTTCTGTCCATACTGATAAAATCCCTGTACTGCACTTGATAGTGTTTCTAGACTCATAACAGACTGGTGCTAGAGACTTGTCTTGAGCAGTGTTTCCCAAACACTGGTCCTCATAGTATTCAAATAAATGGGACAGCCTTCAAACAACCTACAGGCAGTATGACAAAGGCTTTAAACAGCAAACCACACTTGACAATCAACCAGTTCCAAGCGATTAAGACACAAGGAAATTGTTTTACCACTGTGTGGTAGAAAAGGATGCGGAGACAAACGGCGTCCTAATGCCAGCCCAAATCTGGCCTTTGACCTTTTTCAGAAGTCAACGGTAAATCCCAAATCCAAGGGGGAAGTGCTTTTGGACAATTGAAAAGTGAGTATTCAACAACCAAACCTTTCAAATGTATTCAAAAAGAAGAACAAACGCATCCATATTGAGGTCTCTTTACCTTTTAAGCTGTTCCATCAGTAGCCAAACAAAACATAAGCACCATGTGATGAATACATAATTATAAAAAAGTTCACAGTTAAATGCATCGCCTCATAAATTAGATAAGTAATACCCGAAAGTACCTGCAGTGATTTTTATGCACCAGAATACAACTGAGCATGAGATATTCATTTTAACACTATGTACAAGGGGACGAGCCACTGCAATGACAAGATCAAATAATTCTGTGACAGAATATGTGATTGTGTTTTTTATCATAATGAATTCTGGGCAAACAAAGGCCATTTGTATTCATTTCAAAGTATACACAGTGCATCTCTGATAACAAAGAGAGGCCGTTAGAAAAGCTGGGCCTTTGTAACTTCTCCATCTGCCTGAATAAAAGGTCTGACTGAAGGTTGCCATTAGTTGTGGTCAAAAGGTTAAAGGTTGTAAACAGGCCCTCGAAGGCAGGCTCCAGGGGATTTCCCATTTGTTTTCTCAAGGGAGTCTCCACACGTTTCCGTTTGCATTTGTTGCTTCAACTCCTACTCCCTCTTGTTAGGGAAAGGCGTGTATAACGGATCTGATGTTTTCATACCTGAAGCAAAAGGGCAGCCAAACAGTGAGTGGATATGACAGTAACATTACAAAAAAGTGAAGAAGAAGAACCTGAAAATTATGCTCTCTTTGGCAATTGCACCAAACACCAACTGTCAGGTCTTAACTTGGCGTTATGCTTTTGTCAGTAAAAGAGAGCTCTGAACAGATGTGTGGCACTTGCAAAAATTTGAGCTAATTACCAGAAATCATGTATACTTCTCGGAGAAATGGAAAATCTGTTGAATTTGAGAAAGTGACAATGCAATTTTTATTGCATTGTCACAGAAAAGCTCAGAATTGTATTTTAAGTGAGGATAAAGACTAAGCTACTCATCCAGAGACCTTGATCTTGTCACATATTTTTTTTATTTATAAGAGACAAAGAAAATGAGGTATATTCAAGTTTACCAAAGCTTGTAATTAGCACTATCCAGTTCAACGAATGACCAACATGCTTCTAGTATCTTGTACTCAGTTATTATCAAACCACAGAGCTAGGATGCTTTACTCTATACTAAAGAGTCTGTGGTCAGCAAGTCTAGCTGATGACTGTGTGATTGTGCACTGCCAACTCCACAAGAACAGCCATTTTGTTGTCCATTTGCTCAATTACTTATCCAGCGGCACCACAAGGTCAGGCCATTTCGCCTATGCTGCATCAGCATCGTCATCCTGCTGACCCAAAGAGTCAAAGTCTAAAGGAGTACCATTTAGGAGACATGTTCAAGTGTTTGTTTTTGTTTAAAATTGTGCTTGCTTTTACAACAAAACTGTATCCATAAATGAAGCATTACTGAGGTCTAAACCTACAGCAGAAATGCCACATATAGCTAAGTTGTGTTCATTTTTAAAAAGAATGGGGATTTCTTTTGGTTTTTCAAATCTGCACTTATGGGAGACAAAAAAACAAAACATGTTCAAGTAAATTAACCAGCAGTCAATGAACTGAAACGAAAATCAGAATGTGTAGATGATGCATGAAAATGCAGCTCCAAAACCTTAAGGTAATACAATGGTCATGAGCCTCTGAGACACCTTAACGAATTCCACTTTAATTTCCCCCTTCGGGAAAATTGTCAGGCTTCTCTTTCATGTCAGATTTCATATCTACCCAAACAATTACTTATTATTTAAGTAATGTTCAACAACATATTTATCCTTAGAAGCCTTAGAAGGTAGTGATACAGCCAATATATATTTTAGACAGTTTTAATTATTTGAGTATGTTTTCAAACCCTTAGTATCTTACTTTGCCTTTTGAAGGACATTTCAGACTGAATTCATTCATATGAGCCTATAGTGCTTCCTGCCAAAGCTAAGAATGTCTGAGAACAAGCTGATCATCTTTTCAGTGGAGGACAACTGCTTCCCTCAGGCTTGCAGTGACCCAAAAACTGCATGCTTGCTTTATTTGGTTTTAGTTCTATGGGATTCCTTGGTTCTTGGTCAACTTAAAAAAATAAATTAATTAAAAAAAAAAAAAAAAAACAAGTGAAAAGTCAGATTAACTTCTATCGTACACAATGATTTCTATGACTGAAATCCAACACTGATATTTGCAACTAGGATGACACTGCACCCAGCTTCAAGGAAATAATGTCACAACAAAACAACGTCACAATAGGAAGATTAATAAAACTGAGAATATCTCATATCTAGAGGATTCCTCATTCAGCTTACTCTAGGTTTCCAGCTGATGAAATGAATGCCAGATCTTGATTGCTTTTACCTTTAGACACATAACCCAAAGCCAGTCAAATAAGTTTCTCTGAAGTGACTCAGCCTTCTGTATGAAACTGCTTTACACAAACAGATGCATTTGATGGGCCAAATGTTTCATGTACATTTATACATGCTCAGGTAGAAGAAGAAATTAGCAAGCATTCTGCATCACTTTGTGGTTAAGTTCCAATTGTTCAGATGGTTATACACTCATTTCTGGATCATGTACACAGTACAATATAACTAATTTATATTTGAACTTATCTTAAATGTAATTATAAATTATAAATGTAATTATATCTACAAGCAAAAGAAAACTTACATTTACTTAAAATTTGAAAGAAAAAAGGGAAAATCATTAGTCTTTTTTTACCCTTTTTTTTTTTAAAGAGGTAGTCCAAATGTTTACTTCTGTTACGGCTCCAGCAACAGCCCCATGCTGTCTCATTCACAGTATTGTTCAACAGTTAAACAAAAGACTTCCTCTTCCCCTCTTTTCGCCTCTCTGGCGCTCTCGTTGTGTCACTACAAACCACACGTTGGGAAAAGTTGAGCACCAGTACTCTTTGTGTACGTGACCAGGTTTATGTACCAAGCGTGCATTTACATAATAATGCTATGGTATGAATCAGCACTTGCAGGTCTCCTGACCTACAAAGTGTGATACTAATTGCTCGATTTCTCAACCTCCCCATCCTCAGTTGAGTGAATGCTTGGGATGCCAATTATGTCATTCAGCTAGGAGGCCAGTAGACTATACTCCCCCTTCTCTGTGCTCCCTGAGGAGATGCAGCAATCCAGGGATAGGAATCTGAAGTTAACACAGCCACTACAGAAAAAGGGGTGGAAAGGTTAATACTAAATGTTCATTTGAAAGAAGGAATTTACGGTGGAATGATAAATAAGGGGAAATGGGGAGAATTCTATCAAATGACATAAATCTGCTGAATCCAGACTACAAAATGGGAGGGGAAAAAAATAAATAAAAAATAATTTATTAGAAAAATTGAATAGAAGAATTAAAAATCAAACAATGAGAAAGAGCACGGAAGATCATTTGGACCAGGGAATGACAGTTATAAAAGTGCAGCTTAAAGCCAGTGACAGCAGGTGATACAGAAGGCTTTCATTTATATATATATATATATATATATATATATATATATACACACTTATAAATAAATAACTGGACCGCTGTCCAGTTATTTGTTCGCTGGCCAGCTCATATTATATTGGCAATTTTGTCATTTTCTTGACCGCAAGATGTTAAGATCTGATCTTTGGAAGCTGCCTTCACCAGGTTTGACACTACTATGTCGAAGATTTGCCCAAATATAATCCTTTGTATTTTTATCTCCATACATGTATCCATTTATTTATCACTTAGAAAACTGGATCTTGAAAAGCAGGCTTGGTGATTTGAGAAAGGGTGGTGAGAAACAAGCAGCTGTGAAGAAGGAAGAGGAAATGTGGTTAGGTTTTTTTTCCCCTGTATTCTCCCAAAACACAAATATCCAGCTGGGTCTGAGAAGTTTTCTGGTCGAGTCCAGAGCCTTTAATTGTCCGTTTTGGGAAAGTGGTGACAATAATGGAAAAAAAAAAGGGGGGGAAAAAAATATTTTTTAAAGATGATAGTCAGCCAATATGATCTACAATGATCCAACTACTGAACCTCTGAATAGATGGAACAAAAAACTGACAGAATTATATATATCGTTAACATTTTTTTTCTCCATCCAAACATGAAACATAAAAGTACCCTTTTGTATTTGAAAGAGCTACATCACTTCTTCATACCCAAACTTATCACAGGTACTGGCAACATTTTCATTACAGATAATTTGAATGTGAAAAGTTCAATCAGAGGCAGCGGCAACCAAACAAACACTAATGCCACATTACATCAAGCTTTTAGGAGTAGGGGGTAGTTTGAAATTTTGTCAGCCAAAAGAAAAGGCTGACACTGTTTCTGGGATATTTCGACAATGTCTGTAGTCCTGAGTTGAACTCACTTCTCCTGTGGATTAGTGTAAAGGAGGGTTGTAGCATTAAATGTGTGTTAATTTTCCTGGTGTCACATAATAATCCTAAAATGGGACTACTGGACATTTTCACATAACAGTATCAGTATGGCTCTCATGCAGCCACAGTGCTGACCCATGATCACAAGTTAAGAATGTCCTTGGAGTTTTTTATTCTGATTGTGAGTCTGAGCTGGCAAATCCTCATCTCCATGATTAAAATCACTGCATCATACACAATCTCTGACTGACTCTTGGCCCACATTTAAAATAAAAACACAATATGAAAAGCAGTGGCTGTAAGCATACAGATGTCTTTGTACGGTGGACACGCTGAGTAGTCTAGCAGACACACACACACGGAGGTGGGCAGTCTGACCTCAGGAACAGTAGCAGGAGAAGGGTGAGGGGGAGGAAAGTGTGATTCACAGAAGCTCAACTTTTATCCTCACTCAGTTACAGTGATGGCTTTTTAGGATGCTGCATATTGTCAAAAACCCAGAGTATAATGTTCTATGCTGATCTAGTTTTAAGTTGTACATAAACTACTTGTGTGAATTATAGTGTGATCTGCAGAGGGTTTTTTTTTTTATCCCAAGTTATTAGAATTGTGGATTTATCATTATCCTGAGGGTCCCTGGAATCCCCCTAACATAGGCCTTAGAGCCCCAAAACAAATTTAGACAAACATGAAGTACACTACTGTGGTGAAAGATCGCTACAGGAAGCGTGCGCGTGTGTGCGCGCACACATATCACAAGCTGAAAACAGATAAAGAAAAAAAAATGCACCAAGCTGGAGCCGCACCGCTAGAGTTGTCTGACAGCTGTCTGGACCAGATCCGGGGTGAGTGAGGGAGAGGAAGGAAGGAAGAGAGAGAAATGACAGAGAGATGAGGAACATCCTGTTAAAAAAAAAAGATAGAAAACTGCAGGAAAGTGTACGATGAAAGACTTCAGTTTATAGTTGCAACAACTAGTTTCTCAATTACAGAAAAATTTACTGGCTGCCACTTCAAGGTATAGGTTAATTGGGATGGATAGTTTCAAATATGACCCTAAAAAGCAAATAAAGAAAAATCTGAATGATAATCAAGATTATTATAGTCATGAAGTTTCCAAATATTTTCAGACACGCAAGTAATAACCATTTCTTAACTTATTTTCTTTGTCTGTAGCCAGCAATCCAAGTTAAGTAGATTCAAAAGGGGACTTGGAAAATAACTTTCACGATCTAAAAAAAAAACAACATATCATCTAACTTTTTTTTTAAAAGAATTATCAAAATTCAAAAATACTATTCAGATGCATACTTGACATTTTTTAAATTCAGGTATGGTATGAAATAATATAAAGTGAAAACCACCAAAATGAGTTTTGCTTTTAAAAAGGGATTTTTTTCTTTAACAATTTTCTGTGGCTGTCACAAATATCTAATCTAGCCACCGGCAAACAGAGGGGTGATATTTCTCTTCCGTAATCTGCAGGAAAATCCTCCTGAACCACTTGGAAAGTTTAATGTATTCTGCATATTGAAGCCCACTTTCTCTCTAGTCAAAGGTTATTACGCAATACCAAGGTGTTCAATCTTTCCATTTTCCTGCTCCGAAGTACAATACCACCAAGTTCAAAAGTAATTCAAAAAGCAGATTAAATGAAAGGGTGACTTTAAGAGAAAAGGAGAAAGGTTTTGCAGGGTATTTTGAGTATAGCTTAGATCAAAAGCAGCACAGCACCATTGGATAGATTTGTGATATTTCACTGTCTACATTTTAGGGCATGACTTGTTAGTATATCTACAGGTTTGTATATTTGTTTTCCTTCCGCGGCCTGTTTTATTTGCCAGACTTTTTTTCTGAACAGCAGTAATGTGCAGCATCTAAAAGTCATCAGTTTGTCACATTTATTGGAAATTACTGAACTTATCTGTCTGATCTTGATTCGAAGGGTTTCTGGCACATAAGGGACAGCTCTCTCAATCGATACTCACTTCAGACAGCTATTTCTGTTCCACTGTGGTTGTGGTAAATGTACTATATTTAACAGCAAAACTCCACACATCAGAATATTTGAAATCGGAACTAAAACATGACACTATAAAAAAGGTCAACTATACTTGGTATGAATATTCAGCAAGTTGTCAGATCTTATCAATGTCGGTGAAAGGTGAAACTAAACTTACAGACAAACGTATTATAAAAATATGGAGAATGTAAAAGAGAAGGGCAATGGGCCGCCTTAATTATTTTACATTGTGACCATAGCTCACTAAGACCCTGCTATCGTCCCAATCGTGTTACCCGGAGCACAAAAATCATCACGATAACACCAAAGCATTAAGCATAATTTTGACATAACATAAATGCTCAAGATCGTAAGCAAACAGCCTTGATTAGATTAAAATTACTGCTTCTATCTTAAGACCCTAAATGTAAACAGCAATATAAACTGCTTATACGCATGTCTGAAGTCCTACAGAAACTTAACATGCTAAATATGATTATGAATTCAACAAGAATGACATCATTTATGCTGAAATAACGAGGAATGCAACATGTGCAAGAGAAATAATGGTCAAAAGTTCTGCACAGGCAAAGAAAACTTAGCAATAACTCATTGACATTGCCGAAGGCATGAAGGGAAAAGTTTGTGTTGTCTTTAATAGCCAGGTGAGAAAAACAGATGCGCTTCCAGGAGTGGATCATACTTTTCTTTACTTATTTTAAAATGAATGATGACAGAAACCAGTCTGTATGGCAGCTGAAGCTACTTTACACAGATTAGTCAGGGGTTAAGTCTGGCAAAAGAAATCTTTTCTGTGACCACCTGCTCCTGACCACTGGTTTAGACTTCAAAACTCCTGATCACAATGCAAGCAAACCTCTAAGTGACAATGCTGAAAACTGTGCAGTCTAAACTTTGATGAAGTGTTACCCCATAGCAACTCCGAGCTGTGCTTGACCCTGGACTCATTTTTGCATTGGGTTATCGGCTGCTAGTACTACAGATTAAAGAGAGAAAGCTTTGTCGCTAACAGTACTGCTGAGCCACAGGGATTCAACAAAAGACTATTCATATATATGACCTGTCAAATTCAAGTAGAGACACAAAGTGAGATGCTGGTTATACATCACACAGTTTCCAAAACATAATTGTGAGCTGCATTCCTAAACATTAAGTAATGAAGCCTCCAAGAAGAAAAATACTGGACATGGAGGTAAAGATAGCATTATCTGTGATCCTGCACTGACAGCTAAAAAACTCAGAGAGCATGTGCGAGCACTGTTTCTGCAGAAATTTTGTTTCCATTCCCTTCCAAGCATGCAGAGGCCTGCAGCCTTTTCACAGCAAAAAGATTACGATGAAAACAACAGTTAAATGCAGACTGCAGAGCATACCCCGCTCATTTTTTTCCTAAAGTATGGAAACAGATTACATTTTGAAAAACATCAAACTACATGTATCCATTTAAAAATCCAGACTTTTTCTAATCCAAGACTGCTTAAACGCCTGTTCAGCTACATAGTGCAGGTAAGAAAAGTTCTGATGGGGTGTTAAGATAGAGCGAGTTGAAAAAAGGAACAAAATAAATAGTTAGGCTGTGAGATTGATTCATGCTTTACAGTCACAATTTTTCCTGTCAGCATTCTGTAAATACTGGTGTCTACGACACATCCTTTCAGACTTACAAAAACCAGAAATGAATCTAGCTGAACCAGTTGCAGCACGAATGGCATAAACATTTCCATATGATGACAAGAGACATGCGAGCACTAAATGAGCATACTGAACCCATGTAGTGTGTGTGGTCAACTGAAATATACGCCAGTGATGCAGACTAAACAGAGCTGGAGGAAGTTTGGGTAGAAGGTTCTGTGCTGAACTACAAAATCTAACCACAACACAGTGACCCCAGGCACTAGAGGCAAGATCAAGCAGACTTGCAGCTAAACACACACATATTAAAGCACCATCTCTTTCCTGTGTGAACAAACTAATCTGTTGTACTTATTATCTTTATTTATGGCTCACAGAAATTGGCTAGACTGGGTGAATAAATCAAAATTTGGATCACACAGATGAATCAATAACGTCTTAAAGTAAAATAGTAGAAGGGATCAGCACAGATTTAAACCCAATGCTTGATTTCACGTGCCAATTTTCAGATCATGTACCGCTACACCTGTAAAAGTGCACACAAACCTGCAGTCACCTTTAAATCTACCCATATACAGATAGAAACATTTCACGCAGATACTCAGAAACTGACAGAAACACTGATCATCCCATTAGAAGGCACTTCTAGGATGCATTTTCCCAGAAAGCATGGGCGGGTGTAATTGGCTCTCCATGCCGTTTAGCAGAACTCGTTACCGTTGGCCAGTCAAAACTTAATTTTTCTTAGACAGTTATTTTTCCCTAACTGTGGTCAACATCTGCTTGTAAATTATACCATAGCTAACACAGTCAAAAAAGGTTATCCCTGAGTCATAAAGGCATCATACTGTACACATCAGGGCTCTGAGGACAATGTTGTTGTTTCAGACAGAAAAATATGAATAAATGAAGCTAGAAAAAAGAGAACATTTAAACTCTTATTCTGAATCCGATATGCTTTACTCCTTAAAACATTGGAATGTAAGGCAACGCTAAAGTGAACAATAACAAATTAATTCACACCTACTATCATGTTGTAAAAATGTTTCTTGATTAACCTGTTGTAGATGTTGGGGTCCTTTATTACTATGCAGAAACACACCACTGATGGCAGCCAAATTGCTTAATTATAAAACACAGGCTGCTCACTGAAAAAAAATCATCTTAAAGCCAAATACAATCTTGATAGATGAACAAATACAAAACCACTTACAGTTCTGCTAAGCAAAATTCAAATTACAAAGCAGAATTTTCAGTGACTGTTTAGTAAAGAGAATCTAGTCGGTTCTTATCTGTCAGCACTTACTGAATGACATGGACAACAAAGTCATCAAAATACGAACGACAAGATGACTGACATGCATTTGAAAAAGTCCATCATAATCTTTCATAAATCCTTTATGGTTGCATTTACTTGATTATAACACATCACACAACTAAATACACTTCACAAAAGAGTTATTTTAGTACGCAGGGATTTTTTAAAAACTTTACATATAAGATTAAAATATTCTGTGAAATAGAAGAAAACCTAAACTGACAATATACTCATCAAGCAATCAAGTTTGGCGTCACCTAAAGACATTTCTTAATATTTATAGTACTCTAAAGCATCCAAAGCCAATACGCAAGTGAAACGGAAAAACTAGTTTGTGACTGGTAACACCGGTTTTAGGTCTTAAGGCACTCAGAAGGTTCAAGTACTGAATTGAGAGAGGAAGTATTAGCATTTGAGCCAAAACAAAAGAAAGGACCCGTAGCAGAGAAGTTAAGGTGTCTCCAGAAGAGAGGTGATAGAAAGATATTAGATCAAAGTGAAGATGTCACAAAATAATGGACAAAGAGATGAGAACAAATGGGCAGAAAGAAGCGGTCAATGACTGTCCGTATGAGATGGTCTCTTGTCTCAAAAGATCAAGTGAACATGTTGAAACTGAAATAAAGAAAGAAAGATACAGAGACTATTACACAGGAATGTGCACATCCACACTGTGGTGTATATACACACACACACACACAGACAAATGGGAAAAAGACAAGAACTTAAGCGAAAGTGAAAGTCTGATTTAAAAAAGGCAGAAAGTCTGAAGTAAGCCGAAAGAAAGTGAGCAGGAAAGAGCATCTTCCACCTGATGTGTGTGAGGTGACACAAATTAATTTGCGGGAAATCTTTGGAACAAGCTTTTAGTTTCATAATCAGAAATGCTGAGCAGTGCCCATGAATTAGAATGACTGAGTCAAACTGCACTTTGATCCAGAGCACTGTTTGCTCCGAAATTAACCAGAGAACAATAGAAACACACAGCTGTCTGTCTTACAATTACTGTGTGCTGATGACTCATAATCACCAACTCTGACCAACATCTAAACAGCCAAAACGAAGCACTCTTTGAAGGGGGCAAGCCAAAGAAATTAAATGAGAAATAACTAAATAATTAACTAAATCTGTGTATGGGTTTTCTAAGGACCCCTATGTTTCACAGTTTTTTACAACGTTGTAACCAAGGAGACTATGCTACTGTGTTAGTCCATTTCAAGTGATAATGAACATAAAACGGATCATAGACTGACTTTGATACATGAAACACTAAAGAAAAAAATGGGGGGAAAAGAGACAATTTTCAAAAAAAGGTGAACATTTACCACACTCACTGCTTAATACTATCTAAGAAATAATCCAAAAATAAATGGTGTCGGCTCTTCAAAATGATCACCATTTCTTTCATGTGCTTTAATCCACATTCTAATTAGCTTAAGGTGTATGTATAAAGTTGAAATGTCATTAACACCCCCATAAAGGTCACAGTTTAGAAGTGACATATTGTTCCCAAAAATTGTAGGATGCTGACGATGCCTTCCTTGTGCATACATGTAACTTCCATTTTAAGAACACAAACACTGAACTTGCAAATACAAACAAGCTGACACACAACTGTACTTTCTAGAAGCTGACAGTGGAATGCTGAGACACTGGTCTCTGATAACATCCCTGATATGCAGACTGCCCCAGTGGTAATGCTGTGCCTGAAACTAAAGCAGAATCATTATCTTAATCACCAGCTTCCTGTGTATCCCCTCTTCAACACACACATGACCCAGAGTCAGCATCCCTAAATATAATAACAGAACCAACAGTGACGGAAGACCAAAAAAAAAAAAAAAGAAGTCCTGGCTGCCTAAGTTCCATGCTCTCACAGAACAGGATGACTGCTAAAAATTATGCTTCAATTCATTCTCTGCTTGCTGCGTGCCAGCTGGAGGCTAATGGACAAAAAAAGATCACAAATACACTCGATTCTCACAGTACTGTGCAATAGAAAAAATTGTAAGGGGAGAGAAAAAGTTTCATGTTCTTTTACATCTCTATGTTTACATCTCAGAGAAAGAATTGTTTTGTTTTTCTTTTTAAATGAGCTTGTTTAATTTCACTAAATCTCATCATCTTTCAAAGTAACAGGAGGTAGAGACTTGAGTTGGGAGAAAAATATCTCGACTTGTAGCCTGGAGCACTAGCTTAACACTTAACAAAAACCCAGACTGTTTTCATTTTTAAACTCGGCAGCAAACTCTGTGGGAAAGGATGTTCTTCATATCAACAAACTCCAGACTATTTTTTTCTTATTTTTAATATCATTACCAATTAAAGCATGAAAGAGCAGTTGTTTCACATAAAAAAGAGGATGCGCTACAAGAAAGATTTTCTGAGAAACTGCATTAATGTAAGACCACCCAATGCAAATTCTGACAATGTTGCTCAGGATGTCTGCAGTGATTGGGGTATCAAAAAGGGCATATTTCACATTTTACTTTAAAAAAAACTTCAAGACATTACATTAGATGTACATTTTTTTTAATATTGTAACTAAAAATAAATAAGTAAAACTTATTCTCTGAACAGTCCTTTCAATAATTTCTTGACGAAAAGGAATAAAGAAAGTCATGACAAATTGCTAAGGGATACAACAAAGCAATGGCTTGTATTGCTTCAACTGGTAGAAAACAAATAACCATTAGCATTACTGGTGACGGCCTGGACCAACATTGTGTGTTCCAATATCTGTAGCTCAACAAAGACAAAACTCAAAGTTTGACCTTTTTTAAACTGCCATTGACACAAAAAAAAGGCTTTCTTTGAAAATCATGATTGGGTGTTAGAATATCAACTCGTAGAACACATTTCCAAACCACGGTTTTACTGTGGTTTGACTGGCTTAGAAGACAAGAATGGTGGCTAGATGAAAAGAACACTAGTGAACTACAAGGAACAGATGCATTTGAAAAAGAAAACCAAACCGGCACAAGGACTAGTCAAAATCCCCTTTATATCTTTAGAGTTCAGCTAATCCCCATTTTCTCTGACGGGAGAAGGCAATTGCGAGACCACCAAGCAGACAGAGGGAAACTGGACTGGTATGCAGTGTCAGGTCCAAATGCACACAGGCTCAACAATAATAAATAAAATCAGCCAAGACAAAAGCAACAATGTAAAGCCTGCAATGGATGTAAAACTCTAAATGAAGACCCCACCTCACTGGTTTCCATTTTAACAGTGAGCAGACGTTCTGGCTATTCAAACAATTATATGAATCTCACTTTGAATGACTGATCAGAAAAGACTGAGGTTTCACATTCTTGGGATTCCATCTGAAGACCACTGCAGTCCGTTTAAAACCATTCCCCATATGGAGGGGGAAAAAGACCCCAGGCAGGAAGAAGGAAAGACAACTGCACATAGTTCTGAGTAGCAATTTCTCTTTACAGCATTTTCCTACCTTTCAAACAGTCACTCACCAAAAGCACATAGAGCTGAATGAATCTATTCAAGCCTTGACAATTAACATTACACCAAGACAGAATATCAATCTGATACTATGAAAATTCAAAGTTATCAGCAAGGCTGAAGCCAAATACAACTAACTGAGATTTAAAATCAAATAGAAAGTCCAAACACAAAGAATGAAACAAGGTTAGGGTCAGGATAAGATATCCATTGTATCATTTAACATAAATTCATAATTTGACACAGTTTCTACAAAGGAGGGTCCAGCCAAACCAGTCGAAAATAATATGACACGTTCGTTCAAGTAGAACTCATCTCTGGGAAATAATGAGCATTACATGTAAATTAATGACAGCACATCCCGTAATAACGTGGTGGTCCTCTCAAATGCAGGTGTACAATTATGTCACCAAAACATAATAAGGTCAGAGCAGAATTTTGAAAGTTTGTTTTCAAGACAATAATGTAGGTTTCCATATTCAGATAGACATAGAAAGATAGACGGATATCAGGAAGTTATTTGAAAATTGCCAGTTAGTAAAGAGTGCCGCTGGTGTTCTACATTAACAACATAAACAGCGGTGTGTCACAGCTAATGTCTGCTACCGAGGTAAGCTGTCTTTCAGTGTTGCTCAGTGCATTAGTGGTAGTCGTACTCAGTTCAATTTTAAGCATTTAAGTTACCAATTATATGGGTGAAGTGACAGGTGTGTTACATACTAATATAATCATCACTAATATAATAAGTTTTCACAATCAACAGACGTCACTAGACTGTGAAAGATTAGCTTCCACGCTAAGAGGCTAGCATAACTGAACGTCGTAATAGGGGGTTTAAATGTTCTTACCTGTCAACCGCAGCTTTACTGGGCCATTTCTCCTAGCTCCTTGGTTCGACATTCCCTAATGTATTCCACTTTGATGAAAATGTACAATAGGTGTCTAATGCATGTGACAGCGTGATTTCTTCAAACAGGTATGTCCCTAAACAATCCCTGGGCTAGCTTGGGGTTAGCTTGTAGTATCACCATAGCAAATCACGCTGATTGTGCATGCAGCATAATGGTACCATAACCACATCACTGGAAAAACACTCTCCGAATGAACCCATTTTCCACTAAATAGAAATCGTATAACTGCGTAACCACGTATATATCGTGGCACGAGAACAGAAGGAAATCAAATGGACGATTTGTACCCCATTCGACCAGGCGTCCGCTCTGCCCGAGCAGCTAAAACTGAAGTTGGTCTATAAAGGCTGTGCTGCTCAGGGCAGACGGGACAAAGGCACATCCGGTGCAAACGTTACAAATTAAACTGGTGAGACAGTTTTTCTTTGCGCCAATCGAGTAATCTCTCAAGATGTGCTTGATGAAGGTATCATAATTTCTTAATTGATCCTTATTTTTTATAACTGCAACCCCAAATTCTGCCACTATTCTGAGACTTAATTGAAACGTCCAGTTCCTGGACAGGAAAGTGATTGTAGATTACCCGTTTAATTTGATAGTTTTTATACATAGTGTTAATAATGTCTACCTTCCAATCACAGTTATAGATCTACGAATTTGAAACCTTCTGTAACTATGAGACTTACAGTAATACAATAAGTAACACATTGAATTAAAAACATGTTAAAAATATTTCCCTTGCCAGGATATCAGCCCTTAAACATTATTAGAAAATTCCAAATTTCGTTAAGGGATCATTTAATAACATCATGGAGAAAAAATATCAACCTTTATTATTTAAATAGGCAGAAATATAAATGCCATTATAGACAAGGGATTTCTGAAATGTAAGATACACGCACAAAGAACGCGCACAGTGCCACCTAGTGGTAATATGGACAAAGTAACAAGTTTTATTTCCAATTGTGAAGGACTGATTGTTCTAATCTTTCAGAATCCTTTTCTCATCAATAACATTGACTAATTATTAGCCTGTAAGAACATAAACGACAGGAGACAAAGAGAGTATAAATGAATAAAATGTATTTACAAATATTTCTTTGAAATGTGGATGTTTGTGTTTGTACTGTTCTGTACAAAGTTGAAATGTCTAGAAAAAATATAAAAAAGAAGAAAGAAACACAGAAAACCACACTTTTTAAAACTGGAAAGTGCTTTGGTCCTCAGGAATATGAAAGGCATAGCAGTCTTCACCAGCCTCCGGAACCAGAGACTCCTCTTCGGTCTTGGAGATAGAGGAGAGAAGCATTAGAGGATTAGAAAACCACATAGCTCTCATCAGATTAAAGACCTTCTAGTCTCTGTCCTCAATTTGACGGAATGGCCTAAAAGGTATTTAACTGGCTAACTTTTATATACTGAATTAAACTAAGAAAATTTGTGAGGATAATCTGAACTAAACCAACCTCTTCCGAGAAGAACCTGTCGATAATGTTGAGGGAGGACTTATAGACAGCTTCGTTATCATGAGACTGTAGTGCCTCAATCTTGTCCAGTCCACCCAATTCCTCAATCATTAGACACACTTTATCAATCTCACCAGTGTTTTTTGCCATCTGTAAAACGGGGAAAATATAGGGTCAATAGTTCCATCACCAATGCAACATTTCAACTGCAAGACTAACATACTAGACTTTTAAACTAATGTGTTTCCTCAATAAGACGTTTTGGCAAGTCACTCATCTGTCATGAATTTGATCGACATTATGCAGAATGTTTTTCTTAAACTTCCTCTTTTATGCAGCTCCACTTCCGAGAAAAACGGAGGAAGCGAGAGTATTCAAGTGAACATTAAGGAAATTAAATCAAAACAAGATAAAGAAGTGAATCAAGCATAGACAGAATCATGAATTACTTTTGATCAGGGACAGTAAATATAACCACAGAAACCAATATATTTGTATTCTAAGGCAGAAAACGTATGGGAGTGTGAAGGCCCATTTCAAACAAAAAACACCAGCAACATGACAACTTAAATATCTGCAGCAAACTTGGAGATTATCTCTGATCCGATTAATTTGCATATCTATTGAGGTGTAAGTCAAAAGCCCTATTTTAGGCCTGTGAAAATTTTAATGTGATAATCTCTCCTCATTATTCTTAAGGACGTTCACTAAGACAGGACCAATGTACCTGTAAAATGTTGGAGACTGCATCCAAAATGACCAGGAGCATTTTGCTGTCTTTGACAGTCAGAAGTTTGAGCAGAGGCTCCAGCACATTGGAATGAACCAGGTAGGCCACTTGATCCACTGTTCCTCCACTAGTGTAATTGGTGATAGCCCACACTGCCTCCTTCTGGGTCTTGTAATCTCCCTACACAAAGAACAGATTTGCACCAAGAGTGAAGCATGAATTTATTAGATATACAGAAGGGACACGTCAAATGAGCCTGATGGATCCATTATGAACTGCAAGGGGAAGTTTGGGACAGCAATTGCTTGTATTGCTGTATCAACAAACAGACATGCATATTTTTAACAAATATACAGATTATCTGAATGGAGATTCTGAGGTTTAGGCTATATGAGACACTGAGTTCAGATAGGGAGCTATAGCTTTGGTTGTGTGCTTTGACTATGTGTTGTTCAAAGTCGGATGAGTAAAGTGGGAAACATTGTTTTGCTACTCTGTTCACGAGTATAAAATAAACCTCTTATGAGCAGCCTTCTCATGTGTGCTGTGCTCTGACCTGCTGGAGGATCTCCACCAGGATGGGTATCAGGCCCGCATTAATAACTTCCTGAATCTGGACGTCCTTGCCGGCAGTGATGTTGGATATTGCCCAGGCAGCTTCTCTCTGGATGTGGGACTTGTTGTGGCGCAGAAGGCTGGGGAATATTGCCAGGCCACCAGCATTTAGGACACACTGGGTCTGCTCATCTGTTCCTGTCACAATGTTGCCAAGTGACCTTAGAGTAGGAGTCTAGGGGTGAGAAAAAGAAAAACTGCAAATAGCCAGTCTCACCTTTAGATCTTGAAAACAACTAACAATAAAGTTGATAAAGAACTGCCTCTTATCTCAAAGAGAGACATAAACATACATAGCATTCAGTCTAAAGAGGTTCCAAAACAAATAATTGCATACCACAATGGAGAGTTCCCCACAAGCAAGAAGTTGCACAAGATGGGGCACCAGGCCAGCATGAACCACAACCTCTATCCTCTCATTAGAGCCATCAGTCAGATAGGACACAGCCCAGCAGGCATCAGCCAGGACCTCCCTGTCATTGCAGTGCAGGAGGTGCACCAATGCGGGAAGCATCTGCTGCACTGCCGCCAACGGAGGGGGTGGGTTCTTATTCCGACACAGGTTGGAGAGAGTCCAGGTGATATTGCGCAGGTAGCTTGACTGACATAACATGTGAAAAAGTGTGTTAATTTAGAGAATACTCTCATTTGTAATAGATGGAAACGTTTTACTAAAAGAGAAAAACGTCATCCTAACTAATTTCATAAGCCTCCAAACAAAGAAAATTAGCTTGTCAAAAATTATATGAAACAAAGTTATAGCGCAGGAAATATTAAACATATCAGACACTTACAGAATATATCGACAGATCAGGGGTTGACAACAAGGCTAGGAGTGGTTCCAATCCACCATGTTTGATCACCAAATCTCTGTGACTGGGTCCATCACCTAAATTTGAGATGGGAAAAATGTGTTATCAACTGTACAATTACATGTAATTGTACAATTACAAAGTCAGAGCAACTAAATTACAAATAAATTAATTTTACTCCAAACTGAACCCAGACTTCCTTCCAGAGTATTTGTCTTTGTGGAAACCTTTTTTTCCCATACTTTACTGGTGTCCAATATGTGAAAAGACAACACCTGCCAATATGGTGACCTAACTCTCCAGACATTGCCATAAGTATGGAAAGAGCTCCAAAGAGATACAGTGTAAATTACCTGCAATGTTACCCAGGGCCCAAATGGCCTGCTCACTGATGTGCTGATGGGGTGATGTCACCAATCCAATGAAGGATGGTATGGCTCCTCCCTCTACTACCGCAGAAGTCTGGTCTGAGGTACCTGAAGCAATGTTAGTGAGGGCCCAGGCTGCCTCAAACTGTATGGGAGGGCATTCAAACAGTCCCAGAAAGCTGACAAACGTAGGGATGAGGCCAGCAGCAATAATGCTGTCAATAGGTGGTTGCTTTTCCCTGGAAAGAAGCTTTCTGGAAATCAGGAGAAAACAGACATGGAAATACACAGACAATACAAAATTAGTTCAAAGGAAATCATTGAAAAAAAAATATTTTTCAACACCAACTTTTATATCAGCCTTCTTGAAACATGTGGGGCATTTTCCAGTTGCATTGCCTAAAGGATGTTCTTGATGAAGTTAGATTAAGTCATCAGTTTATTAATACAATTAGACCATAAAATCCCTGAAAATAAGATGACATGGATATCACTTATTCTATTATATTACAAGAAGCTTTCTGTCAACACATTGACATAGATGCCTATGTTTTATAAGTCATTAAAAATGAAATCAATTAAAAATTGGTCAGCCTCAGAAAAAAATATTTTTGGGAGAAGTTACATTTTTTTAATTGCAAAATGGTTACTTTATTTAATGATATTAAAGACATATTTACTTTGTGTCTTGGGGGGATTTAAACAGCAAACACAAATGAGTTAAAGAACATATACATTCATTGTACCTTGCTGTCTGTGTTGCCTGCAGTTGAAGATCTACATTCTGGCTGTTTACACAGCTTACAATTTCCTCCACAGACCAGTGGTGAGGAGGCTGTGGAAACAAGAATCAAAAGCGATTACTGCCTCGAAAACCAGGGTCAGACTGAAGGTAAAAATAACACGGGTGAGGCAAGCTTGGAATTAGTCCAGTCAGCACTATACAGATTAAACCTAAACTTACCAGTGACAGTAAATTTTCCGTGAGCACAGGGGGGAACAGCTTCCACAAAGTTAGAATTCGGCAAACACTTAAGTCTGCAGCACAATTATATGCGACCTTTGGCCTCTGTGTGCAGGAAGGCCTGACCTGTGTCTACATATGCCTTCCCGCTTGGATGTGTGCAGACGTGTTAGCATGCTGGCCAGACTGTTGTGAGTCATTCACAGCCGACTATCAAATGTTTCACACATGTAAAAACACAGCCTGCATTCATCTCAAGAGGCTCCAGTTAGGTATACAAACACGGCGTCACAGGGGCTACCTTTGCGTTGGGGTCCTTCTCTTGAAGGGGAGAGCTCGGCTCATCCAAAAGGCTTTGGACGTTCCTCTTCTTCAGGATCTGATCATCTTTCTTTGCTTTTCGGAGCTCTACGTTGACTTCCGCTCTTCTTCGCCTCAGTTCCTGAGGATTGTATCCACAGAAATCAGCATATTCAAATTCATTATTTTTCCAGTACTACAATTTGATCTACCGACAAAACCTACATTTGCATCTTTTCCTTTGTTTTTGAACTTGTTGAGCCGAGCTCCGCTGTCGGTGCCAGCTGACATTCCTGACCGTTGAGCAAGTCAACCGATTCCACGGGCGGAATGAGGGATATCTGTTGACCGAAACGACAAAACGTATAAACGGCGGAACAAACGGTTTCTTTGACCACTGTCCTCTGGTTCGCTTCTTGGTTGCTAAAAAGCAATCGGAAAGCTAGTTAACTGACCCACAGTTCTTCGCCAAGCTGGTTATCTGATTCCATGTGGCCCGAATTTAGTCAGTGTAAGTACGTAAATAATGCCAATTTGTCTAAATTCATGGACACAAAGAATATCAACAAATGTATAAACACAAAACTAAATGCAGTATTAATATAATGACAAATATGTTTTTAAAAGTCACAGGGCAACGAAACATGTGCTACGTCCTTACCTTTGGGGTTCTCGTAGAAAGAAAAAAATACATGTCATGACGTCATGTACAAGCCGCTCGTTTCCTGATTATTGATTGGCCAAATAGACTAAAAGACCCGCCCACATAACCCTCCAAGAAAAAAAAACCCGTTGTCAAAGGCAACCGCACATATCATCGCGAGATGAAGAAAGTGTGTTCGCTGGCTGCACCTATTTCTATTTTGGAGTATTATTGTGGTCCACAAAATCCATCGTAAAAAGCGTACATATATCTAGTTTCAAAACTGTCCGGAAACAGACAGGAAGTTTCCGCGTGGATTCTCTACAAAATATAATCCGAAATACGTTTTCCTCACTACGTAATGACCCAGTGGCCTAATGGATAAGGCATCAGCCTCCGGAGCTGGGGATTGTGGGTTCGAGTCCCATCTGGGTCGCATTTAACGTCTTTTATTGAAACTACCATGCCATATCAATTTGTATGAGGATCAATGAATAAAATCCTGGCCACCTTGAAATAACTCCACATCTTGTGTTTCTAAACTACATGGTTATTTTTAAATTATGACATTTTGTTATTGATATTCCAATACAATATAAGCAAAAAAACATACAATTCTTGACGTTGATAATATCTAAGGCAATGTAATATTCTTATACGT
Organism: Menidia menidia; assembly: GCA_907169785.1. Lineage (NCBI taxonomy): Eukaryota > Metazoa > Chordata > Actinopteri > Atheriniformes > Atherinopsidae > Menidia > Menidia menidia. The sequence goes on from CAJRST010013335.1 coordinate 7,281,764, forward strand.
GCTGAAAATAAGGAATAGTTTTCACATAGCTAGAGCTTCTAGCTCTTTGTTACCTACATCTGAAGTTTGACGACCAGTTCAACGTTCCATTGAAGTAGCTCTCTGTGACCACCGGAGGGCAGAATAGACTCGTGCTTTTCCATGTAGCTGGTTAAAATATATGCTTACGTCTAAACATCGGGAATAGCTCCAAACTTGTTGTTCTGGGGTTCTCCTGTTAAACCATTGAGCTGAACTAAACAATGACACCTGAAGCAGAAGATAGCGAATATTTTTCATGATATTTGATACCAACAGGTGATGAGTTTCTTTTTTGTCAAGCTTATACAGCAGACAGAAACGTATCTTTTCACACGCAGGGGGGGCATTGTTTACGGAATTTGCTTATAATTAGTTTATGAATGAAGCGTATTTATTTTTATGTTTGGTACGTCCCACCAGCTCCCTCTCACCCTATCCGCTCCGGGAGCGGTCCTATATAAACCCCAGGAATCCCAAATCCGGAGCAAACCGAGCAGTGCGTCCACCTCAGAGCATCCAGGATGACAGGGATTACTCTGGTGCTTTGCTTTCTGCTCTTTCCTCTCTATGACACCCAAGAGCATGCTGTCAACGGTGAGTGGACATTTATTTGTGTTTGGTCGACTTCTTCTCTTCTTGTTTTTTTGCACAAATTTGTCAGAACATTCGTTTGTTTTGTGTACAAGAGGTGGGGGACCCAAAACGCATACGCACAAGCAAACGATTAAATCAAAATAAAATGAATAACTACGATTATAAAAACATTTTCTTTACATCTTTATATCTAGTTAAGTAACAATCAAAGACTTGAATCCATTTTTGGGGGGGATTCGAGTGTTTTTGTAATAAATACCAACAGTTGTAGGATGATCCAGAGCCATATCTGATCATGTGACTGACCATCAACTGTCTGTTTTTACCACAGAGCTGTACACGGTTATAGAGAAGGGTCAGGACAGTTTTGTGGACCCTGTTCAAAACAACCAGAGCAGGCTCCAGCTTAAGGAGCCCTCCTTACCCATCAATGAGCTCCTGGAGAAAAGCAGCAAAATTGAGTCTAAATTTAGCCTCCATCCTCTACCCTCCGCTGTATGGCCCAAGCACAGTGACCTCGGCCCCATTCCCCGCCACCACAACAAGAGCAAAAAGGGCCCCAAAAGCGACCGTTTGACCGAACACAACAGCGAGAAAAGCAGAGGAGAATCCGTGGGTCTGCTCCCCAAAATCCTGCTGACGGGAGCAGCAGGTTCCTCCTCCAACCGCACGGCACAGAAAGCCCACCAGGACTCCCAGCCCCACATCCCCCCGCCTCAGCAGGGGGAGGCCGAGGGACACCCCAACGCCAGGCCCAGGGCCCCGGCCCACGCCCAGCCCCAGGCCCAGCCCCAGCAGCCCGCCGCCTCTCCGCGCAGAGATCCCCCAAACCGGAGGCAGGACCCCGAGGAGAACCGGCCCGGAAAGTCCAGCCTCTACCAGTCTGGAATCAGCCCGGGGACCTGGAACAACAGCCGCCCACCGGTAGTCTTCAACCGGCGCTCCTCCAGCCTGCTCTTCCAGTTCGACATCCTGAGACGAGGTATAGGAAGAGCACTTTCCAAATCCGGAAATTTGACCTGTACATCTAGACAGAGCCGGATTTACCAACACTTACCTACACTTCCCTTTGTAGATATATGTTTTAAAGTTGATCAATGCATGGGAAACTTTAGCCACCTGGAAAATATTACATGTGTAATCTTCCCAAAAAGAAATATTTGGTCTCTAGCTTTTGAATAATAAGAATAAAAAAGTAAGCGGCAATGTTAATTACTGTTCTTCTGATTGCTAATTAGTATTTCATGTTACACTGAGCCCTGATGGGAGTGGGATGGAGGAATCACCGTGTCCTTCTCGTTCCTCTTCTCTGCAGAGTCTGACTTTACCCACGATGCCTTCTGCATGAGTGAGTGCAGGAAGGAGAAGGATGAGAGGGAATATTACTGCTACAGCGAGTTTGGTAAGTCACACAGCGACGGGCTTTGTGGAAACCAAGTGGAAACAGCCGATCAGTGATTTCTATTGCATTGAATGGTCCTAGTTTTGACTATTTGTAACTTTAGCTATAAAAATTATTTGCCGATTCTGCATCCACAGTGAGAAACACAATGAATAAGGCTGATAAACACAAAGCTTTGTGGGTGGACCCCTTACTACAGACGAGATGGGGAAAAGAAGTTTAGGAAAGTCTGTCAGGGATGATGATTTTAAATAGACAGAGGAAACCCTAAGTGGGAATTTGGTTCATTGTTGTGCCCATAGGCAACACCAGAAATTCATCTTGTGAGGCTGCTTTGCTGCCGTTATTTGAGGCATTAAATGTTTAAAATGACCAGTGAAATCAAAACATAGTAGCATTTTTTACAAATGTGTCATCCAGATTCTAAAAAGAAAGTTGAGATAACAGTCTATGGTTTTTTTTTGTGGGATAAAAATTAATGGCACATATCAAACCAAGAATAAAAAATTGTTCAACATTTTTTTTTTCTCTCTTTAAATAATATTTTTCAATTCCAGTCAATTTGGCATTGCAATGCACGTTAAATTGACCTTTTTTATGGTAATAAAATTATCATGATAATATTTAACTGGGATTTTCTCTTCGGTGTAACAGCTGTCAACGGGATTGTCCATGACATTGAAGTGGTGCGTAAAGGAATCCGGCTCATCACGCTGATGGTCAGCAGCGATGGCTTCTACAAGATGAGCCGTCTGTACGTGACGCCCGACAGCTTTTTCTTTAAAGTGCGCCTGCTGGTCTTGGATACCTTCAAGTGCAGCAAGCCCTGCCCTGACATCAAGCTTGGTGAGTGCTACAGAACAGCTCAGAGGTGTTTTTTTAAGGAAACGAGATCTGCCTTTAAAAAAGGTGAAAAATAAAAACAACAGCCTGATTGAGATCCTCCAAGAGAACAACCCCATGAATCATTGGTTTATGAAGAGAAGATGTCTAAATACGTTAAAAGACTGCCTCAAGTGGAGAGCAACTGCATGTCACGTTCATTGAGAACAGAACAAAGAATGTATTTTAGTCTTTACTGTGATGTTTTTCAATCCAAAAGTAGCTAACATGATTTCTAACTCAAAGTAATAACATCACCAGAAGCCAATTAAACGGTTTTTGATAGATAACTCTTTTTATCAAATAACAAACGAGCAAACATTTACACTCTCTTACTAATTGGGGCTCGTCTTCAGTGCACAGCATGAAAAATCAGGGCATTGCTGTCCTGAAATTGTGATTCTGAGGCCACAGCGTCGAGTTCCACGGAAACCTCCTGCCACCTACAGGAGGGAAGTATACCGGAACAATAAGCCGCTGCCCCTACTGGCTGCTTCATTCAGCCCAGCTCTGCAATTGTTGGTATTTAGGATTAAGGGAGAGTTCAGAGCTGCTCTATACCTCCATATTGATATCACCCATTTTTTTCCACAGTGTACAGAAATGCTGTCCTCCAAAAAGCTAGCAGTGCGTTCACTCACACAAGTTGTTAAACATTAGCTTAATATTATCATATTGAGATCTATGCATCTCAATATCATTTTTAAAATTACAAGATATAAAATAACTTAGTGAACTAATGTTTATATTTCTGGATTTGTTCATGGAGGATGAAATCACAACATAATTGAAATTTGATCTACATGCTCAGATTCATGAACTGGACACTAAACTATCAACCTGTGGGAATTCCATTCTCAGAGATCAGCATGTTTATTACGATTTTAAAAAATCCTCCAACACTAGCATCTTTTCTCCTTGTTCCAAAGGCACCAGATACATTGTAATGGGCCAGATCTACCACCGGAGGCGCCACCTTCCCAGCGACCTGCTGAGCCTGTTGGGCAGCAAATTGAAGCCCGGTGACGGCCTCCTACGAAGCAACAACTACGTCAAGAGGTTTAACAAAAGGAGACACCAGAGAGCTCTGGAGGCCACCCGCTCCAGGTGTAGGTGAACACACAGAGATGGGACTGTCGCCCCCTGCTGCAGGGGAAGAGACATTGCAGCTCACATCAAGCGATCCTAACTAACCCCTCCGTGCCGTGCAAGACAGAAGGACGTGATGCATACGCCATGGATGTCCTCTCACCTGGGCTCCCCTCACGTATCATAATACTGGCTCGATTTTTATTCAAGTTCCCAAAGGGCTGAGCAGCGACGTTTTTCTTACAATCACTTTCAAGTAAATGGATTTTTCTGGTTGATATAGAAATATCTAGGTCTGTCAAGTCCACACTAGCTATTCATTCATGACTGGTTCCTAAGTTGATCATTTTCTTCTGCAGTAAAATATTTTGTTCATTTAACCAATCTTGGTTCCTTTTTTTTTTATATATTACTACAAGTTTTGAACATGATTAGTGATCAGGGATGCTTCCAAAACAACATCATACCAAAACACTACAGTAGTAATGCATTTTTTTATGTTTGCATGCATGAAAATAGACCATTAAATGTTGGAATCAAGGGTTTGAAAACCCAGCTACAAATCAAAGAAGGGGGAGAGAAAAAGGGACACGGTGGCAGCAAAAGATCTTTGCTGGTCATGAGAGCAGCTTATTTTCCAAACTTTAATAATGTGTCCTTGATGAAATGTTTGCCTGACGTGTAAAATAGGGCCTTGCTGAATGAGGAGCAAAAGGTGTGGTTTTGTGGGGAATAAGCCACATATCTAATCACAGCAACCCGATCCTCTACACACCTGGACTCTAAAAGAAAGTTCCCCCGTCACGGCTCCTTTTGCTGTTTTCTTGCTTACGCACAAAAATCAGTGAAGGCCAGCGCTCAGATGGGGGTATTTGAAAAATGTAGGCAGGTTCACAAAAGAAGGGAGGTGGGAGTAATGCGGAGGACAAATAAAGGAGGTTATGTAAAATTAGGACAAGGCCTACAATGTCTTTCTACATGAATAGCTCGACCCAAAATCCCTGGCTTGATTGTAGTATCATGTGAACTCAACATGCTTCTTATGAGAGGGAAAAGATTTTTGCACTGAACTCTTGCATTGCTTTTTACTTAACATGAACTCAATAAAAATGTGTTTGTTTTGTACTCAACCGTCCTGTGAGGATTTCATTTATCTTCAAACCGACTCACGCTATATCACGCGCGTCCACTCGGTAACTCAAACAGTGATCATATCGTTCTCAGCGACTGCGTGAGAAGAAGTCCCCAAAGTCAGGCGCGACAGTCAAGAGTTTCGCCGCCGCATTGCGAGGCCGGGCCCTCCGGGCAGGCTGGACTCGGCCTCTTTCCCCCTCCCATGCATGTCTTTCAGCTCCGGTCAGTTCCCAGGCTTGATGAAGCCTCTTTCTGGGATCAGCGCTGAAGGGAACAGATGCATGTGGGCAGGAAACAGGAGCCCGCTCCGCACTGTGGCTACTATCGCCGCAGGAGGACATTCCTCATCTCAGAGGATGTAAAGGAGGAGGAGGGGAGGGGGGGGTAGGTGGGAACATCTCAGTTTCTTCCTGTGTGAAAGCTCCCAAACGACCGTGGGCTTGTGGTCATCTCGGGATCCGTGTGAATCTCTGGATCCATTTAGTGGTTTGAGAGGGGAGTTAAAGAGGTGGAGGTCAGGGAGGGGGGGGGGGATGACACATCAAAGCTGGGAGATGTCAGAGGTGTCCTTTCTGTCATTTGATCCCAGAAATAATTGTGAGCGCACAAAGGTGGCAACCTTCTGCTTTAGGGCTCGCCGTTTGACTTGAACCAACACCGAAGTTAAGATGAAGGTTAACTTGTCGTGGAGGGTCGGATTAACTCACTCTGCCTAAGAGAAACAACTAACACCCCCCCTCCTCGTTTTCGTGCATTCTATTCTGTGATTGTATCAGTTTGTGAGTTGCTTTTTGCAACTTGGCTCAGTCAAAATGTAATCCTCCACGCGATGCAGGCTCAGTTCCATCAGTCTTAGCACAAGATTTTGTGTATTTATGGGCCTGTTATTACACAGTTCCTGTGTGAATGCAGTTTTCCTTGTGAACATGAAAGTTCAAATTCCAGCGTTTGAAGAAGCAGCCCCGGACTTTAAGATCTGAAAAGCTCTGCTTATAAAAAGTGGTGCCATTCAGATGGAACCATATTACTATGACTAGTTTCTTCTGTCAAAATCCGTGGCAGACATCTTACCTTCCAGTCTCTCACAAACAGCTTTTGTGTTTGCTGACACAAAATGGGAAATTAAGAGTCCCTTTAGCCTTGCGTGGCTTATCTCAGTTCCAGTTTGTAGTTCGGATTTCTGACTTTCAAGCCAAATGGGATACGGCAGTTTGCACCGCCTGTTACCAACCGGGGACTAAAATTCACCACACCATGCATATATTCACCAGTTGTTCAGCTCTGTTTATTCCCACTTTCTTGATTTTTCCTTATTTTCTTGGTTTTCCAAGTTCTTTATACTAGCCAACTTCATTTTTTCCTTCCTTTTCCTCATCTTTTCCCTCTCCACCTGTTTTCAAGGCAGTCCATTGTCGAGTTGTGCTTTCGGTTATAATTGTATTTTGTTTACCGGCCTGACTCGTGTCTGAAAATCTAATGACGTCCACAACACATTTGCAAAAATCTGGAATCCCTCTGGCCCATCCTCCACTTTCTGTTCTGACCTTCCTGTGCCTTTCCTTCAGTGGTGGAGTCTCTTGGCATTCACCCACGGAGTCCTGCTTGGTTCGGACTGCAGTGTGAAGCCACAACTCCATGCTGCTCCAGGTCAGGCTGAAGCTCTTTAAATATCTCACACGCATTCAGACTTGTTGCTTTATCTTCCTTCTTACTGCTATACTCTGGAAACGTTTTATAAGCCTTTTTCTAAAATTACAGCTGGCTGAAATTAGGGGATGCCAAATCTTTAACATGGTTAAAAAAAACTATTTTATTATCATGTCTTATTTTCCCTTGACAAAAACAAACGTTTATGCAAATATTTTTTATTCTAATTGTAGATTTTCCCCGTATGGCTGTTTATCTTACTATATAGTGAAAATAGTAGTAAAAAAATACAAAATAATACACAACATCCAAAACATTACTTTATTATCTAGGATGAAATGTCCTATCAAGTACAAAAGAGAATCTCTTCAGAGTGGCCACAATCTGTTAAAAACATAGAGTACTTTTTTTTAAATCTGCAATTACATTTCCTCATTACTCCAAAAAAAAGTTTTTTTTTTTCCTTGATATGAATAAATAATACAAGAAATGCAATGCCATTATAGAAGTTATGCTGAACTGGTTGGTTTCTTACAAAAACAAAAACTGTACAGGTTGCCGTTTCACTCTACTCTGTTCAAAACCTTTATGCTCACAATGTGCAGCACTTCATATATACACAGGGCAATATCATCTAAATGTAGAGCTTACCTGAAAGAAAGCAAAAAAAAAACAACAAACAAAAAAAAAATATACAGGAGGGCTTTGTTGCTGGTTCAAACAGTCAAAAATAAAAGCTTCTACTGCTCTGAAAAAATCTTTTGTCTACATATTTGGACAGTGATAATATACAAAGTAAATTACAAACAGTGGATAAAGCACATTATCATCAGATTACAAAGAGATGGAACATTTGTGTGAGAGACACAGAGAGAAGAAGACAGATGCTACATTATCTCTCAACTCTGCTTTTACACGCAAAAAAGTAAAAACTTTGGGGATAAAAGAGAAATGTTGGCCTAATTTCAGGTTGTTTTTTTTGCTTCCTACATGTCAACTTAAACACAGGCTGCTTCCCCTCCTACAAAACTGGTGCATTACAAAAATGTTCCCAAATATGATTATAAAAAATGCAGCTAAAAATGCTTTAAAAATCCTGTGGTAGAAAGACGCTCACATCCACACTCAGTGTGCTCCCGGCCACTCCCCCGCTGACCGCAACATAACTGAGCTGATGCTGCGTGGAAAGGTCCATTATCCAATTACTTAACCACGCTTTGAGGGCGAGTTGAGAGACATATGTGAGCCAACCTGTCAACTTCAATGCTGGAAGAGGAGGCAGAGAGATAACGAGAGAAATACTTAAAGGCTCTGAAACGGAGCTTTAACATCACTGTTTATAGAGGGAGCTACAGTACTTCCAGTCACCTTGTACAAGTTCATTTTATCTATAGGCTTCAGTCTCTTTTCCTCCTTTAAGTACAGCCAGTTTTTTCGCTTGCGTTTCAGATCATTACATTAGGGAAAAAAGAAAAAAAAAAAAGGAAAAAAGAGGTCAAACGTGGGGCCGGATGCAGTGGGTGGGATGTACTGTCCGGGTGTTTCCCTCAAGAAATGAACATGAAAGCGCCTTTGCCTTCAAACACTCATCTCAGATCAGATACAGATTTGACCAGACAGAGGCAGCGATATTAACAATTAAAACTGTTTATGAGTGTATGGTGAAAGGTTGCACACCTGAATGTAGAAGGCATGCTTTGAGAAAGTATGATGACCACTGAAATAGGAAAATTGTTCCTTCTGCATATTTCGAGGGGGTAAAAGTACAAATTTCTGCATGTTGCAGGAACTAACCTGAAATAAGATGACAATCTGATGGGCTGATTGATTTGAAAGAATATCTGAGCGGAAAAAAAAGGAAGCCGACACTTCGATAACGAAGGATACATAAAAATGAATCCCACACAATTTCCGGTGGACTGCGGCTGTGAGGTTTCGACCACCACTGAGCATCTGACCAGCCAGCCTAACCGCCTCCTGTCCCTCCCGTTTCCAGCTTATGGAGAAGCTACACTGGTTAGGATGCTAGAGGCCATCGAGCAAGCCCTGCTGCTGTCCTCTCCCTGCTCTAAAGGAGGAAAAGGGGCTTTTACGTTTCACTTCTTGTTGGAGGGGTGGTGCGCTTGACATCAGAGTTGGAGGGGAAGGGCTGGCTCTCCTCCAGAAAGAAAACTCGGGGTTCGGCTGCAGCCCGACGGGCCACGAGTCCCAATCTCTCAGGCGTGTCTCTGAGACACTGGCTTTTTTAGGAGGGAGCTAAGATGCTGCTGACTGTAGCTTGTTGTTATGTGACCTACAGAGATGAGCAAAGAGAGGAGGAAGAAAACGGTTGGAAAACCTGTGGTTGTCTTCTTTTTTTATTAAAAGCTTTACAATATGTGACAAAAATATGACTAGAGGGGGGGGGATACAAAAAACAAGCAACAAAGTAACAAATATTGGATGCCAGTGGGTCAGACACCTTTACAGAGACCAAGCAGCCATGTTGGTTGAATGTCACGGAAAGATGTGGTGTGATGTCGGCCCAACAATGTATGTACATTGTACATGGTTCATTTTTCTAACCTGAAAACTGCCAAGCTCACCGTATTCAGAACAGGAAAGCTCTACTAGATCTATCTTTACAAGTTCTACCATTATTTCCTTTAGTACATAAAATAGTCCTTCAAGAAAAGATATAATCTGAACATAAAATAACATTATACATGGGTACAGCCAACAAAAAGAAACTAATATATGTTGCATGCGGTTTTTTGTAAAATTTCAGCTATGAAATGAGGTAAAAAGTTTCAACTGCAGTATGTTGTGACCAAAATAAAAAGTTCTACAAAAGGGGAACAATAGTTTTCTATGTTTGTGTGAAGCTGAAGTTTGATTTTACAACCAAAATGATCAGCTTTTCTCTTTATTTTTTTCTATTAAATCTCAAAACAATGAATGACAGGATGAGTGAAGCCTCTTCCTCATATTCTGACACATAATAAAAACGGCATTGGGTGTGACAGTGTACGAAAATACATTTTCCCTTGACTGCTTTGTGCTACCAACATGGCTGCAATCGTTAAACAGTAGAAACTTATCTTTCTTTACTTTGCTTCTAAAATAAGAACAAAATTCATCACACCTAATGTGTGTGTTTGATAGCTTGACTTTCTCGCTGTTTTGATTGAGTCAAAACAGCAACATCCAGGATAGAGAATTATGTTTTGTTTTAAAAGTGACCCCGGCATCCAGGAGTTTGACATCACAATCTGCAAGAGAGAGAAAGAATTGGTGGAGTCAATACATGCAGGCGAAGGAAATCTCTGTTTCAGGCACATCGAGCTGGATGCAACCCGCAAGTCTCTGCGCACTAATGAATCATCACAACTCAACAACTCACATAGCTAATGCTCTGAGACGAGAGAACCTCCAGTTTGACTAAATATGAAACTCACAGGAAGAGAAAACTGATGTTTCTCCCTCAGATTTATTTGTCCAATGACTTTTATCAAAAAGCATTAAGCTTGTTCTAATGTTTGTCAGCAGTTATGGTGATTATGCGGGAAACATATCTTTCTCTGGCAACTTCTTTATGTAACCATTGAGGTTACATTTGTGCTAAGGGTGATTGATAAAGGAGCACACGGTGGTAAAGCGATAAGCTCAGAGGACGCAGACAAAACACGCTCGACTCTTCACCCGTGTGTCTTTACAGTAATACTGGGGTATGAAATGATAGAAAATGTGGCTCTTTGTGTGGTCTGGATGACTGAAAACAATCTTTAATATAAAAAAGGGACTTCAGTACACAGTGAAAGCTGAAACTCAATGTGGGTTGATGGGTGAGAAATAAAGATCATGTAAAAAGTGATGGGGTCCTGAACAGGAACTTTTAGAAGACAGAGAAAATGACAGCATGAAAATCCAAAGGAAGCATCAAAGAAGCAGAGCAGTTCTTAAAAGGGACTTTTTTTTCCCACACTAGATACTTTTCCTGTCTTTGTGTCCTTCAACACCACTCACCTGCTGGCTTTAAAGCCTTTGAGCTTCTGGACAAAGAAATTTTCCAGAATCTCGGCACACTGGTAGAAGGGCGAGTCGCTGGGATTGTAGTAACGGCAGTTGTCGAAGATTTTGGTCATGTCTGCTACAAACTCAGTCAGCTTGATGTACTCATGCTTCTGCAACCTCTCCTCCATGGTGGACAGGTCTGGAGAAAAGGTGTTTGAAACGTGTTAGGCTAGCCTGAAAGCACAGCACGTCAAATGAAAGCATCAATAAGACCCTCCAAAGTTAACTGTGAGACATTCCGAGAGAAAAAAAACAACAAACCCCACAAGCTTTGGAAGCAGGAGATAAATATTTTGGTTTTCTAATGATCTGCTCGACACACCAGTGAGCTAGCTCGGCGGTAATTGCTGGTTTGTGCGGTGCGGGCCTGACAGACAAAGCACAGTGCATCACTTTTAATGTGACAGCAAAAATCCAAAACCTCTGCCAGCTTTAACCTCCATCTGCTCAGGATTCCAGATCAGTTACTGAGATGTGAGCTATTTGTCATTCCTGAGGAGAGCATCACTTCTGAAGAAAGAGACAACATCTTGCAACACCGTAGAAGTGTTTAAAAGTGCAGCGCATATGAGGGAATCCGTTTCCTGTCTTTTCTTGAAAGGAGTTTTCCATGCCAGTGCCCTTGTAAAATCACATCTGATCACATTAGCTAGGAGGCTAATTGGCGCCGGCGTTCTGCGTTCTGCTGCGGCGGGTGGATTTCTCTGCACGGCATCCCCAGGGCCCTACGGCTCCTTAACCCCCACCCAGCTGGCCACGAGCTAAACCTCATGGTCAATATCAAAGACCTCCTTCTTCTCCGTCATCAGATTTAATCTCAAAACCCTCCATAAACTACCATGGCTGCAGCCACACCAGCCAAATGCTCCTTTTAGTTTTTTTTTTTTCTTTGCTAACCAACGAGGTCTTTTTCTAACGGTGGAAGGGAGGAAGGAGGGGGAGGGGGAGGGGGGGGACTAGAGTTTCCAGGCCCGGGCCAACAGGAGCTAAGTGTGGGGCTGGTCCCTTTCCACAGGGGAGCCCAGCAGACCCAGAGCAGCTCATTAACGGTTTGTTTGCATGGAAGTTCAAAAAGGCCCCGTTGACGCAAGTCCCCATTTACATGGCCAGTTTGATCTGAGTTGGAGGGCCTCCTCTCTGTGGGCCCACTGGCAGCTTTATTTTAATGTTTAGGATACAGAGTCGGGGTGTTACTTCCATAGCTGAAAGCAACTGCTAAATAATAACGGCACTATTGAGGCCTATTATCGACCCAACTGGGACGGATCCCAATCCAGTTCTGAGTCATTTAGTAGTGGTTATCTGCTGGCTCGTGGCTTGTAAATATTCTGCTTTTTTTCATATGGTGCAATATTAACAGTAAGTTGGCATTGGGGAAAAAAAAGAACCAGGCCGTGAGAAGATTTTGATGTTTGGCAGGATACAAGAGTTTTTCACTGTCCAACCATCAGTGCAAAAGACAAATACTTTCCAGGAAAAGTTGCCAAAAGCGCCTGTCCATGGCCTGCCCAAAGCAAATGGAGCTGTTCAAGAGTTAAGTGCTCAATTTTGGTCTTTTTCCATTCATTTCTTAAAAATAGGTGCCGTCTAGTTGATGTGGAATGTGACTGAATGGTTTTAAAACAAAAAACAAAAGATAAACATCTGAAATGACCGTATCCCCAATGATTTCAACATTGAACTTATGTAAAGGAAAATGGGAAAGATGAACATAGCTGCTCTGGTAATCTGTGGGAATATGATGCAGGAAAAAGGTAAAAAGGTACTGACTTATTTCATTTAAAAAGAAGAAAAAACATTTAGACATTTGATTACTCTGCTAAGATAAGTATGTTTTACCACATTCTGCATCTATTGAAAAGCATAAATAAGCATTCAAACTGTGTTACATGTGCAGCCATTTCAACGCGATGCTTCTGTACGCGTAAAATGCACGTGAAGTCTGAAATTAAACTACTTTCATGATTCCAGCGCTGATATGCTTTTATTAAACACTGGAACAGCTTCTCAAGCACGAGTGATGGAACAGCTTCTCAAGCACGAGTGATAACGATAAAAAGTAGAATTGGGAAGTTTTCTAATGACACAAAGCTGGAGATTTCATACATCTGCAGATAAAAACATTACATTTTTTGGCACACAAAGTGCTTGGGGGCAGACTATGTGACATTTCCGACATAAATAATACAGCCTCTTTGTGACCACCGGTCGCACACACACACTCCACTCACCCATTGGTTCCTTGATAACCCTGTAGTAGTCCGGGGCATCATTCGTATCCACTGGCTCCAGGAACGGCCACCCCATTTTATGTGCCTGCAGAGGAGGGAGGGACAAAAAAAAAGAAAAAAAGGAGATACAGACACTTGAGAAAGCTGAAACCAAAAAAGAAAAACAAACATCCCCATGAAAATTACACTGAAAGCAGGTGGGTCAACACAGATGTTCACTCTAACGTTCCACTACATTTCTCTCTGTTTCTCTCACACAATGCTGACAGAGAGGTAGAAAAGGGAGAGAGGGAGAGAAGTTTGGAAAGAGGAAAATAGCTGAAGTTGGGCAGATGTCCAAGTAGGGGAGCCCAACCCATCAGATATGATGGACACAGAGGACTTTTGTTTGCTGCTCTTACTTCAGTGCGGCCACACGGAGCTGTGCTGGTGTTGGACCTACCGCTGATAATGAAAGGACTACAAAGCTGCTTCTGAATGGGCTTCTGTTTTTATTTACGGCGTGCCACGCCGTGGGGAGTAAACATCCGCAGAAAACACTCTAATCGGTGATTACTGATCTCAGATCAAGATCAGATAACGCTAGCTGTACACTGTAACCCTCCTGCCCACCTGCAGAGAACGGAGGATCCTCCGCAGGCCTTCGTAGTCTTTCTCTGTGAGCGGCGTGAAGACGGTCATGGCGTCCTCTGTGGACTGACACTGCGGACACACGTATTCGTCGATGTGGTTGGCTTCGCTCTGCAGGATTCCCACACAGCGGCCGTGGTACCAGTTCTGACATCGATCACAGCCGATGTAAAACCTGCAATAGTTCAAAGTCCACAGTTTAGTTTAGCTTTATCGCTCATTAAAAGGTTGGGAAGGCCAATGTAAGAAAAGGCCAACGCTACAAACAGAATCATGAAATCTTAACCTGTACAGCATCAAATCTGGTTTTGCTGATTGAAAGACCCTGACCCAGGAAAATACAACAGAACAGTCTTTATGAGAGATGGTTTCTGTTGATTTATCATCAGATCCGCTGACGATTTTATTTCTGGCAAAGTTTTCACATTGTTTTTATGTGCTTATTTCCTACCTCAAAACAAATAAAACACGTTCCAGCACACACACACACATTCACACAAACTCTCTCGCTGCTCCTTACTGGGACTCGTCGTATGGAGTTTGACAAATGCAGTACAGCTCCTCGGTGCTGCTCTCCTGGCCCCGTTTACACTCCACGCAGATGTAGTCGTCCATTTTCTTAGCCTCCTTCTCCGTGATGCCCACACAGTCCCCGTGATACCAGTTAGTACAAAGGTCGCAGCCGATATAAAACCTTTAAAGAAAAAAAGAGGATCCTGGTTAAAACTCCCCCAAAATCATCTTAATTTTGAAGAGAACAGAAACTCGGCCTCTGTAATAAATCGCAATCAGATGAGTAACAAGCCTGTTTGTGTAGATGACTGATGCCTGCTGTGAATGTACTTCACAAATGTGTAACGGAATCAGAGGCTCACTTATGTTACTTTTCCCTCCCATCTGAACCACCATGTGGACTAAGCAATTCAATAACAAATCTAAACAGCCCCCACTAGGCAGTCGGGGCCATTAGACGAACTGTGTGTTACTCAGATTTCCGCGCTTAGCGTACTTGGTCTCGTCGTAGGGTGTCTTGCAGATGCAGTACAGCTTTGTGTCCTTCTTGCTCTCCTTTGTGCTTGTTGTAGAGATCATTTTCTTCTTCTTGGACTTGGTTGTCATTGCTATCTCCTTCTCCTCCTCCCGTTTCCTCTTGTGTGTGGAGGTGACGGGCGTGGTGAGGTGGTGCTGGGAGGCGCCGCCGTGCGTGTGTGCCAGAGTTTGCTGCTGCTGGTTGTGGGCGGCGGCGGCCGCCTGGGCGGCCTGCTGCGCTGCAGCCTGAGCCCTCTCCTTCTCCCTCCTCATGCGCAACAGGTCCCTCTTCAGCTCCTCCTGACAAATGCAACACAGTTCACATCAGCCTTTTCTGTCTTTATCTCTCTTCTGCCTTTTAAAGAAACAATTTGTGGTAATTCGTCGCTCAGGTTTCCTGATGATTAGTCATGGTCTTTATACCTGAGCCTCCAGCTGCAGCTCTTTGTCCAGAAGCGCCCGTTTCTTCAGAATCTCCATCTTTAGGCTCTCTTTGTGTCGGTACAGGAGCGAAGACAGTTTACTAGCGTTAGCCAACCTCCTCTTAGCCTCCACCACTTCTTCCTTCTTCTTCCTCTTGGCCTCCTGCCTCTCATCTTTGTCTATCCGGTCGAGGATGTACTTCATCACCTGGTTGCAGACGATCATTCTGAACAGATATAGAAAATACAAGCCGAGTGAGACAGGAATTAATCAGAGTCTAACAACCTCTTAACCCTTGAAAAAGAAACATTGGCGCATTGAAGTCACAATGTCTTGTGTCTCACAGTGGTTCTGACTTAATTTCTAAATCTAATCTGGATTTTAGCTTCCCCCTTTTAATGAACATAAAAAATCTAACAAAAACTAAAATACAATAAAGAAAAGAAGCACTGAACAACTCAAATCTGAACCTGATGTGCTGTGTTTTACAGTTAAGAGGGCAAAATGCCGTGTTTATTTTTCTCAATCTCTCAGTGGCTCAGTAGCAAATGAGTGCAGCTGCCAGTTGGACAAATAGAAGAGAGGAATGAAGTGAGATGGATGGATAGAGAGCAAGTGGAAACTTAAAAATTAGGTTTAGGAAGGAAACAGGTCGGACATTCAAGCAAATGAAGCATCTCAGATCAGATGCCATGTTTGCATGCTTCTTGCTTGAGAGCCTCAGGGCTCTTATGTAGGCAAAAAACAACACTTTCCATCAAAACCAAACAAACGAAAATAAATAAAGCCTTTGAGCTGCTTTACATTTGACTTCAGTTTCAGAATGTTTTAAAGGCATACCTTAGGCTGTAATGGGTTAAATGCTTGAGAATAGAAAGTTATGTACACTCATTAAGGGTGTGTGATTTATGCTTTTGCAAATTAAATCAACGCTGAGAATTATGAGCGAAAAAAGGAGGAAAGGCAAAGATACACAGATTTAATCTCCTCTGAGAACATTTTCTTAAGAGCTAATGTCAGACTATGACAATAAATCCGCATAATTTATGGGCCTCCGTCCACAGTATGTTCACTTGTGTTCGCTAATATTCACAAGTAAGATCGAGAGTTGGTGCCTCCTTCGGTGTACATTTGTGTGAATACCACATAAACGCATACATGGCTGCAGAGGTCAAAGACCGGCCAGGGTTCTTACAGCGATCACTCTGAGATAAACAAAGCAAATGCAGCGTGAAAGTAGAAGAACGAAAATATAAATTAAAAAATAAATAAATACAGAAAAACAAGAAATGATGTCAAAGTCTGCACAACTACAAACAGGGATGTGTTTTCAAGGAACAGAGTTGGAATAAAAAGGATGACATGAAGAAATGGAAAAAAGCATGACAAATAAGCAGAGAATAGACAGTTGGTGCAGTGATGTAACGGCAGTCTGGGTTTGGTATTTCAGGTCTGTGTGAATGGGTACAGTGTTGACACAACTCCTGCGGACGTAAACACATGTCTGTCCAGGTCAGCCACTGGTCAGAGCATTACCCATCTGCAGCATGTAAGCTTTGAGGTGGGAGAGTTTTCTCTGAACCATTTCCATTTTATGTCGAAGTTGTGCAACGACTTATTCATTTATAGCCTTTTTCATGGCAAATGATTACAAACTGCTGTTAAGAGAGTAATGTCCCTTCTTTGAAGTCTCCACCAACGTGTCCAGAGACCCTTTGCAACACTATGTGATCCCTTTGACTAAATATCATCCGGTCGTTTTTACAGACAGCAAGCACAGACCTCTGGTTTTCCTCCCTCTCCGCAGGCGTCATGGTCTTCTTCTGTTTAAGGTGCTCAATCACAGCGTTTTGTTTCATGACCACCTGGAACATGGAGCAGAAAAAAAAAATGTCAGCACAAAACTGCACCTTCCACGACAGGAGAGAGTTTTAAAGAAAAAGAGTGAGTCCAAGTGGAGCAAAGACCCATCATTAGAGAATCTTGGATATACAAACATCTAACCGCATCAGGTCAGGTCATTTAAACTGATGTTGATCTAACTAAGTTTAACAGCTTACCATATATGGAGAACTATCAATATTTATGATTATCAAGTATGATGAGACCATGCAGGGAGAACAACATAAAGGTAAACAAACAAAGTCAAAACCCATGTAGAAGTCAGAGACAGATTTGACTGGACCGAGTGGACGACAGACACCTGTTTCTGAATGATGTCGCTTTGGTTGGCGGCGCTCAGGGACAGCTCTTTCTTTGCTTCTGCGGCCTGTTTCTTCTTCTTCTGCTGCTGCTCTCTGAGCTGCTGGATCCTCTGCAGCTGCTCTTGGACAGATGCTGCCTGGATGGTTACTACATTTCCAATCTGAGGAGAGATAATGGTGTGCTAGTGAACACGCGTTTTAACAAACCAACATTTGTGACATTTCATCTCAGGTTGGTTTTGTTAACATGAAACAGAGGCTGCATTTAACACAGGGGCTGCTAGGGGATGAGAAGTTCCATGTGAAAGCCAGACCGATTTAATTTTTTTACCAACAATGTCATTGGGTTAGACAACATTTTCAGAACCATCTGCTGTGTGCAGGTTCTGTACATTGGATCTACTAATCTTTAAAGCATACAAGTAAAATCTAAATATTTCCTAGCTTACATACCCCTTAAACAGTACTAAGCCTCCTTCAGACTGTTCTTTCTTAGTTTCTATTAATATTCTTAAATTCATAGAAACATAGAGCTCATATGACCTCACATAAGTTGCATGGAATACCATTACACGTGTGATGACTGAAAATGGCCTAAAGCTCTAAGGAAAGCTGGATGGGGTACCTGTCCGCCCTGTGCCGAGGTGGTCCCACTCTGTTGTATCTGGATAGGAAGCTGCAATTTGATGTGCTGTGGCAGAGAGCCTCCACCCTGCTGGGCCTGCAGCTGGGCCAACACCTGACCATCACACACACCATTCATTAAAAAACAAACAAACAGGGGAACACTTAGACTCTGAGAGAGGCCAGGCTGCTGAACTGCAGATGACCACCAGTAACTTTCACGTGAGATAAGCCGGTGAGGACCTAAGGAAGTCGTGACCTTTTTCTGCTCATCGTACCTGTACCTGCTGCTGCAGTCCCGACATGCTGATGATCTGGGGCGTTTGCTGCAGCTGCAGCTGGGCCGTTCCCCCCTGAGTTTTGACCTGGAGTGACGTGGGAGACTGGATGGGCATTTGGGCCTGTGTCTGAGGGGGTAACTGGCCCTGGGGGGTGGCTAACGAAGGCGTGCTGGTTGGGGCCAGCGGGCTGGCGCCGGCCTGGATTGGGGCGGCAGCTTGCTGTGCGGGCTGAGCTGGGGTTTTGTTGGAGGTGGAGCTGGGCACACTCGGAACCGCGGTGGCTACAAAAAGAAAAGTAGTTAAGGGAAATGTTTTATTGAATAGACTATCTAACGTGACAAATAATGCATGTGTGTGTCTAAAATAATCTTGTCTGCTGAGCGACCCTTGCAACGCTGTGTCATACCCGTGCTTGTAGTAGGTGCGGCAGCCGAAGCCAAGGGGGTGAAAAGGAAACGCTGCACCTGGCCATTGGGCAGTGTCGCCTGCATGAGCTGCTGCCCGGGTCCCGGAATGACAGTGACGCCGTGAGGTATGACCTGCAGCTGGCCAGTGGTCTGCCCCTGACCCTGAACCATTACAGTCAGAGCCTGCTGAGCCCCACTCACACCAGCCTGTCTGTCCACAGTGGACCCGGCCTGCTGTTTCTGTGGGAAGTAAAGCAGAGAGGGAAGGCCTGTGAATGAGTACAAAGGAGAAAACCACACAGGACACATAATCCTGTGCTTAAAGGTGATAACATTTTAATTTCTGTTGGATGGTTTTCAAACATTCCTGTTCAGGAAACTGGAATATTTTGTAAAGGCCACATTAAGTTATTTTTTATCAATCATTATGTATTTATCTATTATTATTATTTTTTTTTTTCTTCTATACATTTTTTAGTAAATATAATAAAAACAATCAGCCAAAAACGCAAATTGAGACGTTAATGCGTTTTCAGTGTTTTAATCTCTGTTGTGTCGTATAACTAACAAATCCATAAAATGGATGTTTAAACTTTTGACTGCAACATTTAAAACCAACTAGCTACATAACAAACTTCTTTTAACCATGAATAAATTGTAAATCTGACTGCTTAAAAAATGCACATGTATATAACACATGTATACACGATTTATACTTTATTAATCTGAGGGAAATTCAAACGCATGCAGAGCCTGTTCATTTGCGAGTGTGAACACTTCTTCCCCCCTCACAAACCTGTGTGAGCTGTGTGAGCTGGGCCATGGTGAGCTTAACCTGGCCTTGGCCCTGTGTCCGTGGGGTGCCAGGTGGTGTCTGGCCTGCCGTCTGACCCGCTGCGTTTGGACTGGCCACTCCCTGACCCGTTACTGTGGTGACGGAGCTGGCAGTAGGTATTGCCGTGGAAACTGCCTGACCACGGATAATCTGTGTCACCACTTGCTGTCCACCCTGACCTGGAGCAGAGATATGAGACAAATTTAGGGATCTGACAATTCCCATGTAAACACAGCTGGTTACTGTTCCACGCACTTTATGGTTCTGGGAGATTTTTGCCAAACTGAAAAGGACACCAGGAGTTTACCTTGTTGTACCACAAGAGGTGTGCGGAGTATTGTCTTTCCCATTGTTCCAGTCTGCTGGATTGGGGTCCGAATCATTGTCATTCCTGGACGAATCTGACCACCACCAGCCAAAACCTGGAGGATATTTTCATGAGGACAGTTGAGTTGATTAGAACCCAAAGTCCCCTGATAGTTAAGATCCAGCAGATGCATATAGGCAGCTGAATAAAATTTATACAAGACTAAAGGTGTAAGTTTGTATTAGAATCAGCTCAGCTAGAAGCAGATCAACACAAAGTCTGACAGCCTATAAAAAGTGCTGCTCTCCCACGAGTCATAAATAATAAGTTCATCATTTCAATTTAACATTCTGTTGTATGAAGTATGAGGAGACATGCGGGCACAGGCTGTGCATGAATAAATGTGTTTATGATTAAGGTTTCCCAGGGCCCGGGAGGGACTAAAAACGCTGTCTTAAACGTTCTGCGAAGTCAGATGTGAACAAAAACAAAGCACAAAGAAACAGAATGAAAATAGTTCATGTAAAATAAACTTCCAGACTACAATTATGACTCACAAACCCCACAGTTGTACCTGCTGTTGAGAGCCCGGCGTGTTGGGCTTGATGTTGAGCGTGGTGGTGCGTGGCTGGAATGTGGTGTAGGTTTGGGCAGCACCTGCCGTACTGGATGGGATGATGCCCAACACTTTCTGCTGAACCACACCTGCAGGGACAGGAGGAACAGAAAGACAACGGAGCGGCTGAGTCAGAGAGCAATGACAGGCCAGGACGCCGGCATAATGACAAGCTGTTCGTAAAGCCTTAAAGCCAGTCAAGTAAACAAAAATTGGAAGAAAGCGTAAAAAATTAGCACATACAAAGTTTCCAATAATCTTTACAGACTTCTTAATATTACTTATCAAACACCTGCTCATAGAAACGTTACAGTTTCTCTATACACACACGTGCCTTCTTACAATTACCGATGCAACGAGAGAGAAACGGTAAAGAAGTCATGCACCAACACAAGTGGAGTCATCATTTGTGGGCATCTCTTTGCAAAAGGGCCAGCTTTTGATCGTGGCATTTCTAAATATTACCTGAGAAGGTAAACAAATCTTCAAAGGCACACTGAAAGCTTATTTGGGCTTCCCCCAACATACCTGAACCCCTTCATAAATTATACATGAACAGACATCCTCCTTCTTAACTTTAATCTGACAAAGAGGGTGTTTCATATCTGCTCTCTGGCTTCATGAGCTCACGTGAAACTGGTGGAAGAACTGGGGGAAAAAAGGGTCAGGCTCCTTTGCTGACTTTGTTCTGCGGTTTTGCAACCCTAACCAAGCAGGTAAACCAATACATCAAGGGTTTCCCTCCTCAAACAGAGATGTTAAGCTTGCTCGTAGGGCTGGGGAGTCGCTGCTGTGATCACACACACTTATAACCGCCTTTCTATGGACTGGCTGTTTGAAGAGGTCGAGGAGTCGGGACTCCAGTGAGTGGAGAGGTACGTTTTTATTGAAAAAGACGGAGGGAAAAAAAGAAAAATGGAATCTTACTATAGAAGCCTACCTGTCTGGGATGCAGACCTCAGGGAAAAGTTGTTTTCCTGCCTGACTTCCTGAAGCCATTCCAAAACAAACAGGGCACCCAGCAGTCATGCTGGATAAATACATATGTCCATTAAATAGTTACACTCCATCTGAACTAAAATTCTCCTTCATGACGACTTCCAAAGTAAGAAAAATCTCCTTCTTTGTGTCGTTGTTGATATAATTCGATTCAAGTGTTTCAGAGTTTTAATCAAAAAGGTTTCCTTTTTACCACAACACTACCTCATACTCCGATGATGTCACGTCATAGTTTTAGTCAGACGTATGACCCACACAAGACGTCAACAACTTTCACAAAGCACATCGCGACCTGAGACTCAAAGCTGCTCAAATTGTAGTGAAGCAAAAGGATGAAAAGCAGATTGATTGAGATATAAGTTATGGTTCCGAGTCTGCAGTCTGCATTCAGAAGCTCACACTACACAAAGTCTTCCATCCCCCAAGCCATCAACCCAAAAATAACAACCTCCTATTAGATTACCATGCCAACAGGACACAACCAGACAGTGTGCCACACCAAACTGTGCCGCTGACTTATGAGGCTGGCACAAATTGGGCACTTCAGAGTGTTTAAACGGCAGCTGTAGCATACAGCGCAAGTGGAATCAGGAGGCAAAGAAAACATTTACATGACAAACTAACTATCAATCTTAACTACAATATATATTTCACAAAAATATTTTTTGCAAGTTCCAGCTGTGTTTCTCTCTCCTGCCAGGCTAAATTAAATCCTTAAGGAGTAGTCAACTTAAACCAAACAACAAAAGTGTCACAATGATAAACAGAAATATTCACTCATAAGTTTGAAGTCCATAGTTACCTCAACTTTTTGGAATATTAGATATGACAAAAAAGTATACCTGTTCATTAAGATTTGTAATAATATTTCAAATGAATTACGACATGCTCAGTCTTTCTAAAGCCCTGCCTGTAGTTGGCAGTTTCCTCCAATGCAGTTAATGAGCCAGAGCTAATACGAGTTCTTTAACACACCTTAAATGTCTCATATGTCACACAACAATAATCCTGAAATGCTTAGAGGGAAACAAATGTCTCCACTCACTAAATGTAACACGAACCCTCCATTCACGTCTGAGCTACAACCTATTCAAACCAGCCATACCTCCTTGTGTACTTGGCACGTTGACTGTGACGATCTTGCTATTCGCAGGAAGAGGCAGCTTGGTGGTTACGACTTTTCCGCTGACTGAAGTTCCTGTAATGTGTAAAGTGTGTCCGCTTGACGTGGCCACAGTTGTCTCTGCACCTGCTACTAAGAAATCAAGCAAACAAAAACAAAAGCTTAGTAAAAAATATTGTTGCTGGTGTGCATACAACGTGAAACTGATGTTACCAATGACTACGTCTTAAAGCATAATTATATGCACAACAAAAGAAAACCAACAACAGAGAAATACACCAGTGAACTTATTAGAGGTTTTGGACTCTGTGCTGATGTACCTTGGGTGCTCTGACCCTGCTTGACCCAAGTGGCAAATGACTGTTGGAAGTTCTTGTTCGGCTGGAATGTGACTGGGGAGCCCATCTTAGTGGACAGCACCACTTTGGCGGTGGGGGTACCCTGGCCCGAAATTGAACCAACGATGACTTTGGGTGTGGCAGCAGGTATTGAAGCAGTGCCTGTGGGAGTAGCCGTGATGGACCCTGGTTTCTGCTCAAGACGCTTCTGTGAAGGTTATTGTTGTGGTCAGCACAGACAGGCAGGAAAGTCTCACGTTTAAAAAAAAAATCCAGCATATTACTATTTCTTTACTTCCTGATTAAAATAAATTATCATTTATGTTTGTCCCTTTAGCTTTAAAAACCAATTGTTTATTGAAATAAATAAACCAAAAAAAATCCTTCTGAGGGTTCAGATCATTTAAAATATATATATATATATATATATTTTTTTTTTACTTTGGAGGAAAATTAATACAGATGCCAGCTAATGTAAACCAAACTTACTTTTGCCTGCTCTGCTGCTAGAGCTTTCTCTTTCTCCACCCTGTAAAACAGAGAAAACCTTTTAGATCAACATTCATTTAAAAATTCCAGTTATCTGAAAACATCCAGCAAACTATCTGTGCTGACCTTTCAGAAAAGGCTCTTATCTCCCAGAGATCCAGCTCCTCCTCAGCCACCCAGGACTCAATCACCACGGGGCCCGTCTGTTTCGCGGGTTCAGGCTTCTTGGGCCGTAAGGCACTGGAGCGCAGACCCTTCCTCTGAGGGGTGTGAGTTTCTGGAATATCAAACAGGTGAGCACATAAGCTTTTGATAGGTTAACAAACGGTTGGTGTTTACAACTGGTGTTTGTAAAATAAAACAACTACAGCCATACAGAAGTTCTCAGTACTTTTTACAATAAACAATAGGAACTGGTAATATTCTGAATAAAGCATTTGAACATAAATCCTTGAACAAATCTGATGGGCTCATTAGCTGATGCCTGAAATGTGCATTTCACCTTTTGGCGTCTCGGGCACTCCCAAGGGGCAGATGATTTTGCGAATGCAATACTCCGAGCGAATGCCATACGGTCCAACATCCCGCCGCTTGATGATCTCTGTGGTGGTGATTTCGGTATCTGATGTCTCTGTGGCAATGAGTGGGGATAGGGCTGGGTTGGTACGGTGATGAAAAGAGAGCCCGAAAAGAAATGGACGAAATGCACTCCAACAAGTGTAAAGTGACGCTCCAGTCAGACTGAGAGCAGTTCATTTGTTCGCAACCAATAACAGGGATGGGCGGCTGCCTAAATATGGCAGATGTATAAATAATAACCATTTCTCAAGAGGCATTAAGCAACATCTTTACAGGAAGGTTTGCAGGGGTAGAGGGTCTACCTGTACGCGTGGTGCCGACAGCAGCCGACGGTTTGACCGCCATGTCGTCCCATCTCAGACAAGCCCACAACAGCCTGAGCATGAGGCTGACTCCCCCCAGAGACCTCACCGTCTGCAGCCGATACCTGGATGGAGCACCCAAAGGGAGTATTAGTTGGAAATAATACAGGCAAGCACTTCCTGAACATTCGGGAATGTCTGCTGTGTGCATTTTGATGTCCAGTTCACTGCTGTCACAATTACTCAGAGTTACAGAAAACACACTGCAGGACAACCATTGAAGAGCAGCGAGCGGAGGAAAAGCAGACTTGTGGTTGTTGGAAAGGCTGCAGTCCATTCATGACCGTTTCTGTGAAACCAACAGAATGACTGGCTTCCAGTTTTAATAAATCATTTCGTTGAATAATCCCTACGTGGGAACAAGAGTGTGTCTCCCTAAAAAGCCCATCAAACGGCACTTCAAAGAAAAGTCTTGGACACATGTCACTTGGTCTTTTTAGATGTACATGACAAGATGTTTTTCTTCAATGAATCATCTCCAAACATTCATTTTACTTGCATCACTACATCGCCGAGAATGCTGTTTCGACAATGAACGCGGTGCTTGGCGTTGGTTACTTAAAAATCCTAAACATTTACACAAACATGATCATCACAAGGCTCTGAGTGTGTATGGGGTTTGTTAGATATTCTACTTCCCAGTTGTGACCACAGGCGGAAAAGTATGCACGGGGTTTCAGGGCTTGGTCAGTACACAAAGTGAACATCATGACACCTCTCCGACCACCGAATGATTCACGTCTGCCTCGGAACTCTGAGGTCTGGTCCAAATAACCAGAGGTCCCTGTGTGACACCAGACTGGGAGCTACAGCATCGCCCTGGGCCAAAGCCACAAATGGCAGGCAGCAAAGGAGAAGAGATAATGGAGGACAGAGCCGCACAGGACCAACACAGTAGCGAAAAAAGAACAGTTAAAGGTGGATAATGAGGGAACCTAATACACGGAACTACGATGTTGCCTTTCGAATATTGCAAACGTTTTTTTAAGTCGAAAAAGTGTTCGAGAGAGGTGTGTATCTGATTGCTGATCAACACTAGAATAAGAAAACATAGAGCAGATTAGTGGGTGGGTTGAGGAAGGTCTGTGAGTGAGTGAAAGCTGACAAAATAAGATTTGTAGTCTCAATAAACACTTTCCAAGCAACCGTATGATCTAAATAGTTGGTTTGAACAAATCTTGAATGTACCATAAAGTTTGTTTAGGGGACGGTGAATACACTTGGAGCACGATAAATCATACAGCAGGTGCTTTGACGTTCAGTAATATTTGGGTGGGAATGGATTCTGACTCTGGGGTCAGATCCACTGCTCTCACATAAGCAAAGAAGAAATTGGGCCTTTAAAACTCGAATGCACAAGCCGATGACAACCTCTTCACAGGTCTGCATGTTCGAACTGAAGCAAAAACACACACATGTACAGAGACAATCCAAAAGTACAAATGCTACTAATGACAAACACAACCATTCAGAGGGAAACAAGTGTTTGTTGTCTAAATGTTTTTAATTCCCTAATGACAGTAAGTGTGAATAGTTCCTTGTCATCCTACCATATTTAAAAACCAACAGTGCGCCGTGTGGTACACCCACGGTGAGTAAAATGCTGAATATAAAATAAGATGGTGGATTTACCTCCAGCTGATGCCAAACGTGGGCCTGGGTGACGGATAAGGCCAGATATCCAGCGCCGGCTTGGCGTTGTAACTGAACACCAGCACTTCACGGAACCCGCCCCGCCTCGCCAACACCTTCAGGTCGTCGTGAGGCAGCACGAAAATACTCCTGCGGCTGCTCTTGGTGACAAACTTGCAGTAGGAGGGAAGGGCTGTGTCGGAGCGCATCTTCTTGGTGCGGCAGAATCGGAGGAGTCGCACGCGGCCCTTGGTGGACGAGGAGTCCTCCTGGCTCACGGTGATCGATGACACCGACACCCCGCCGCGGGTATCGGTCGCTGACTTACTAACACAGGCAGAGAGCGTGGTCTTTTGCTCTTGAGTGACTTCATTACTCTGGGTGTCTTCTGACTGACCATCGAGTCCGGAGGAACAGATTTTGGTCACTGTTGTTTTGGTCATGGTGGCGAGAGTCGACACCGCACTGCTCTCCGCCGTCACCACAGGCGCTTTCGACTCCCCAGATACTTTCGGGGGCACTTTGGCTACCACTGTCTCAGTGGAGACCACTGTTGTCGTGGAGGTTGTAGTTACCTGGGTGATGATGGTCTTGAATGGCTCTGCTGACCCACTGTTGCTGCTCTCCTCTGTAAAGTCGTCACTCAGACTGGACTCCTCGGCCGAAGGAATTGGAGACGGGGCCATTCTTATGATCTTGACCCGAGGGCTGTCTTTGCCGGCCGTAGAATGAAAAGCCGAGGTGCTGTTTTGCTGCATAATGCCCCGAGTGTCATCTCTAAGTTTGTCCACGTTGTTTTCGAACTTTGTCATCTTCAGTGGAGGTTTGTAATCCCGGTCGGACAGTATGGCCTCACCCTCTACCTCTACTTTAGAGCTTACGCTTGACTCGTTTGCTTTAATCTCTACACCATCAACAACCGATCCATTCACTAAAGGCTTTTGCAGTGTGTTGTCTTTCAACGGGACAATCAGCTTTTGTTCTTCGTCTTTACCGATGCTGTTCAACTTGGGCTGGGGCCTGTCGCTGCACACGCCATTATTTGAGTTGATTACAGAGTTACTCAGCATGCTTTCACTTTCCAAGCGATCATTACCATTCACCTGAGGCAAAGGAGGGACTGCTTCGGAAGGGTTTAAGTGATGTCCAATACCTTGCAATTTCTCTTGGCTCTCCTCTGGCTCTAAGCCATTTTCTTCCATGCCCGGTTGCACCGTGCTTTGAGTTTCTGGGTTTTGCTCTACAGGTTTGCAAAGAGATGCGTTTTGACTGTTTTTTTGGTCAATAATACTTGAAAGTGTCCTTACAGGGTCTGACCCGGTAATTTCCGATTGTTCCGCCTGTGTTGCATCTGATGCAACACAGTGTGGCTCTGAAGAGCTGTCAACGTCCCCAGCTGCCATGGCTGGCCCATCAGGCTGCCCGGCACCCTCCTGCCCTGAACTGTCTGAACTAGTTTCCTTTGGCCCCGTAGTCCTTTCAGCTGAGCTGTCCTCCACCCCTTGGGGCATGGAGGTGGTTGGATTTTGTGGGGAATCAGAATCTTTCCCAGTACCTAAACTGCAATTGTCTTTAGGTATGGAGTCTGAAACAGGGGAAGGGGATGCGTTAGAGAGTTTGGCGCCTTTTTCTGCTTCCTCTTGTACTCTCGGACTTTGTCTCATGGAAGATTTCTCCTCCACGCTCAAAGCTTCACACAGCTGTGTCTGTGCCAGAGCATGGGGCTTGAGCGGCGACCTCGGCCGTACAGGAGTGCTCAGGGTAGGGCCCGAGCATGTCAAAACTGCTGTAGGTCCCAGAGGTTTGGATGCAGACACCTGCTGCCGTTGCCTCTCCTCGATCACGTGCTGTTTGACTCTGCGCTCCAGCAGGCTGTCCAGCTTGGAGGTCTTCACCTTCCTCTTGTAGGGAATGCGGGTGAGGAAACCTTTGCTGACATCAACGACATCGTAGTTGAAAGGCCGCAGAGCATCATCTGTGGCTTCCACTTTCAGGGAAGCTTTATCCTCAGGAATATCAGACACTGGGGAGAAACGGAATTATGACTTTAGATCATCTAGAGTCTAAGAAATTATCTTAAAAAGTGTCTTAAGTATTAATAATGGAAAATTTTTTGGCTGAACATTAGTCAAATCCAAAAAATATAGTCTCAATAAAAGTACACGAACATTCTCTGTCCTTTACCTTAAAAAATGGGTTAGGAATTGACTACACAAAAGCTTAATTTTGGACCACAAACATTTCAAAACGTTATACAAATGTAATACTTTGCTGATCTTCTGGTGGAGAGTTTATAGGATCCACTTCCATCTTTGCAGGTGATTCATCTGTTGATGTTTGCTCCTTTGTCTCTTTTTTATGCAGTTCTTCTTTCTGTTCTTCCACCATCTCCGTGGACCCCACATCTTCAGTAAGTGGCTTTGAGGAGTATGCTGACTCTTGATCTTTCGTTTCATCGCCCCGAGCCTCTGTTGAGGTCACACTGAGGCGTCTGCTCAGGTCCAGCAGCGTACATTTCTTGCCAAGTTTTGCATCTTTGGAAAAACAGTTGTAGTTTACTTTTTATGCTACAAAATTGTAGAATCATGTAAGTCAGTTGATGTGTTTTTGGTTAATGAAGTGACGGAAGCCTTCTTTAAATATCATGATCAATCAACATTTTAACATTCTTTGAGAATTATAACAAACAACTGCGCGATCAAGAGATTTATTTTACGGTCCATAGACAATAACACCACTGTGACAACTGAATCCTGGATTTACATAAACCTCGGTATGAATTATTAAGAACACTTGCTAGTCTCTTGCTCCATACCTTCCAGTTCTTTGCGGTAGTTGGCATTGGTGTTCCCTGGAAGTCTGGGGACAAACCGCGGCACATAAGTCTTACTGATCCAGCTCCAGCCCCCATAGCCCGTAACACGATACTCCTCTCCTTTCTGCTTCCACACCTTCACAGAAAGAGTGAAGAACAAACGGGTTCCAATGGTAAAAATGTAAATAATAATACAACGAAAACATTACTTGGAAATATATAAGGAGTCTAAATCTTTAGAAGTTCTTCATCACTAATTGCTCGGGGAAATGACTCACAGGAATGTCTGACTTGCTGTATCAAAGAACCCTCATTGGTCACTCATACAAAGACATACACAGCAATGTTTTCCACTGAAATTGCTCATTTTCCAGACACAAATTACACTGAATCACCATTATCACCATCATCTTCTTATCAGTTGGTTTTACATCATATTGGTTCAGACATAAGATCAGGATAATTTAGTGGTTGTACTACACAAACAGACACTTAATCGGATGCAAACAAAAGAGATTTCCAGGGGAGTAATCAGCATAGTAATACAGCATGCATGCTAACTGCTATTTGTCCATATGAGATCTACCTGGTGCTTAATTGGAAAGGTGTATTTGACCCAGGTTGCCTGTTGCATTATCTCCTCGTCTTCCAGCTTCTTTTCTCTCTTCTTCACCTTTTCTTTCTCCTCGCGCTCCATGGATGTCATGCGGTTTAACCTGAAAAGATTTTTTGAAAGAGTTTTCATTAAACCCTGCAGTTCATCAGTTACGGTGGCAGAATGTTATTTCTGGACAATCTCCAAAAAACATAGAGGCTAAAATTGCCCTTGCAGTGTGCTGTACAGACAACACTGTTGCTTAAAAAAAAACTTGTAATCACTTTTTCCCCCTGTTTCTTCAACTATTTGGAAAAAACTCCTGTATCAATTACCAGTTTTGAAACTTGGCATTGCAGTATGATTTAGAACTTGATGTGAGATGAAGAAAACGATTTGCCTCTGGAACAGCTCTATAAAACACGACCATACAAACTTGTCAAACAAGTCTCTGAATGTGGGTTTCTCCTTTACTTGCTTTGATGCTTATAGTTCAGTCACACACACACACACACACACTCCGGCCCTAAGTTTGTGAAATCTCGGACAATCGTCTCTTTTAAAGGGGCCTTCTGGTGCTGAGGAGGTAGTAGAGGCAGAGTTGGGTGGTGCTGGTCGTGGACCTGCAATCCAAATATTATGCCTCACAGCTAGGGTGGGCCTTTTGATCCGATCTGGTTATGATCCTCTCTGCCTACTAAACTGGGTGCACATCCCCCAACCTACATGCACTGAATGCATGGTTGACTTTTAAAAGTAATTTCTCATTTTTGTCTCTAAATTCTGTTAAGAAAATCATATCACACTACCTGCATAATGAATACGATACATACTCAACTATAACGTGTCGTATTTATTTACCTGGTGTGACCAAGTGAGTCTTTCCAGACAGGCAGCATGGCCACAGGTTTGATGGCACACTCCAGGATGGCCAGAGCCAGTGCAAACTCTCTGGCCTTACTGCACATCTGAACAGCTTTGATCCAATTGGTCCTACAAAACAAACAATGAAACATTGCACACACTTCAATTGGTTTCCATTGTTATTTTTTCCCCATTTGTCTTGCTTTTTGTCTTGTTAATTCTTAGTTAGGTAAGAGTCGATTTGATGTGAACTGAATTGCAACATCCCTGACTTTTATTATTTCCAAAAAAACAAACAACAACCTTTGTCTTCAAACCGATTCACTTTTCAAAAGACAACTTAAGTCAATAGACAGAAAATGATATGTGGTTTAAAAAAACAAACAAACACATATTATCAATGCACAAAGCTAAAAACAGTTGTCATTTTGACTCCTCAGCTCTCCACTCTTACCTATGGGAGGACCAGTTAGGGTGCATGAATGGAGCTGGAACATTGTTCTCAAGCTGGATGATCGTGAGTCTCAACGTGGAGATGGTGAGCACCTTAGAGCCATGAATGGACCCATTCCACTTGAACTCCCCTGCAGGTGTCATGCAGAACTTATGGGAGAGATGCCGCCTTTTGTCGTGGTCCTAAAGAAAAACACGTGGAAAAACACGTTAAGCATCCTGAAGTCCTGGGGTACTTTCCAACAACTAACAAATAACTTTCCAAAGCTGCGGCACTAATGAATTCAGAGTTTACCCTCTGTGACACACACAGACAGTCATTCAGGGTACGAACAACTTTAAATCCTCCATTCACTCCAAATTTAAATAAATCCTTTGGCAATATATATATATTTTTAATTATCCTTGAAGTGTACAAGATAAAATCCTGGAAATCCAGATGAAATGGTGACAAATAGAGACGATAACCAAACATGCTACTTGCCTCTCTGTGCTGGTGCTTGTTGAGGGCCAGAGCGTTGGAGCTGTACTGGTTATGATAGACTCTGTACTTGCCCTCCTGACCAAGCTTGAAGTACTGGCTGAGGGTCCCCTTCATCACCACGTCTTTGCTGCGCGTGCTGACACGGGTGATGTCTCCTTGTGCATTTACTACCAGTACCTACAGAGGTAATCACAAATGAGAGCCAAACTAAGCTGTCATCATTAGGAACCTAAATACAGTTACCATCAAACTAGCTGCAATAAGTACTTTATGGTCCTTTATCTAATCATTGTTCTTTTTTGTAAAAAGCTTTGTCAGAAGAAGCTAAGTCCTCTCATCTAATGCTTCCCACCTCTTTGCCTTCCTTAAACCCCCTGTTGGCTTCATGAACGGCAGCAGCGACCTGCTGGTTTTTCAGCTGACTCAGCTTGCTCTCTGGGTTCCTCAGTCGGGTGACCATTCGAGTTGCTGAGGACTTCCTGCTGCCGGGACCTGCCATGTCGCCGTTTGTTGAGTCTTTACTGTCCCCTGCACATGCAAAGACATTTCACAGAGGATATAATGGTGAAAACCTACCCATGTCAAAGCTGTATGATGAATGTATAAAAGGGCAACAACTCAAAAGCAGCTGTAACGTAAACTGTACAGGTTGTCAGGCCTTGTTGAGACAGTTTACAATTTACACATGACTACTCTAACCCAGAGGATATGCTGCATACAGCAAATTTTTGACAGAATTTTAATGTTGTAAAAAAAGTAAATAAAAGACCTGTGTCATCAAGGCTTGCCATGGATGATTGGGAAGACCTGTCAGCCAAGTCTGGGGGTTCAGGACCACCGGGAAGGACACCAGTTCCTATGCTGCAGTTGCTGTTCTCCTCGCAGGGCTGGCACGGTTGGTTCAGGCCTGAAACACCATCGCCACATGGGGGGATGGAATCTGAGGATGAGTTTTCTGTTACACATTCAGAGAATCGGTCCTAGTACTAATCGCCACATAAATGAGGCTCACGACTTTCTGCTGAGCTGTTCTCGCTTTCAGGAGCTAACGTTTAAATCATAGAGTTACACAAAATATGTTTACAAAAACTGACATTATGAATACATAAGTGTGTGTGTGTAAAAGTAACAACCTAGTATTAGTGGCTTAATACACTTTGCTATATAAAAAAGCCTGTAGCGCCCTCTGCTGATAACTCATGTATTATGCATGCACCAAAAACATGTGGATGGATGGATAGCTTCACATCGATGCGCGACCAAGCAGGTTTAGACAAAGCTTAAAAAGTTTGTTGCACATACAATCTTATTGAACACAATAATGCATGTGGAAGGTCTGTTGCACAGTGAGCGTATCATCCTCCACACCATTTATTCAACAGAAGCAATAACCAAGCAGAAGAGGTTCAAAATATGCATCAGTTACAGGCAAGCAACAGAAGAAAGGTTTTTCGCGATATGAACATGGTCCACGGCAGTCTGGGGCTCCACTTTAGTCATGCAGACTATGGAGACAGTACCATGCCAGTGCAACCCAATGAAATGAAATCAGCGTTGCTGCTCTTTAATGAAAAACCAAAGAGTCAACAAAAAAGTTGAAGTGCAGAACGACTGTCAGGGTCAACAGCTGAAGCTTCAATTCAAGAAATAACAATATGTGAACTGAACACAAAAGCCAGAGGTGGAATGAAAGCCACATGCAAAGAAGAAGGCTTAGACACGACTGAGATCACGCAGGGATATGGTGACATAAAGCCTAAATATGAGTCCAGTGCAGATTCCCAAAGAAGGCTCAACGAAGGCAGTTCTACTCTCAAAGGTGCGTATATACCTTCATTGTTGTTAGACACCTCCACAGGGGAACATCCCTCTATCCGAGCTTCCACAGAGGAAGCAGGGAGCTTTGGAGATGTGGCGGCCGGACTAGAGCTCATAGCAGAGCTTTGTGTTGCAGAGGACATTTCCGGGGGTATGGATCCGTCTTTCGTGCTACTGCCACTACCACCTTCTTGGTCAGTGGGTGGAGCAGCACCAACTACAGATTGACAGCAGCAATATTTAGAATATGGTTGATAATGCAAAGGCGAGTTGGAGAGAAAAAAAAGGATAAAAGCCTGGCTGGTGAGAATAAATAAATAATAAATCATTCTGAAATCAGTCACTAAGTCCACCGGAGCGTCTTCTTGGAATCAAGAACCAATCATGTGTGACACTGATTTTTTCAAACAATTACCCAAAATACCATCGGGGTGATTTCGTTTATCAGAAAGTCTCAAAAGAACAACAAGATAAGGTACCAAGAATCAGATAAACCTTCACGTCTAAGGCGTCATTTGGTCATATTCTTATAATTTTGTGAAATCTAAATACATTTACCTCCAGTTTTGACTCCATCTCTTTTATCTTGCGTAATCTCCTCTTTTATCTCTTGCTCTTCCTTTATCAGATCATTTATCTTTTGTCCCTCCGCTGTCACCTTGGTCTCTTCATCTTCCTCCTCCACGTCTACTTCTTTTCTCTCCTTTTCCAGCCGTGCTTTCTGGGCCTCCTCAGCAGCCCGTTTCTTAACCTCTTCCAGTTCCTCCTCCTTCTTAGCCCGCAACTTCTCAAGGATCTCATCTGGAACAGGAAAGGAGATGATTTCATTCAAAACCAGCAAGGAAGTCATTAGTCACACAGCACTAAATTCCATGTAGTTATTAAGAATCTGGGTACTATTGTCGAAAGGAAAAAAAGTTAAGGTAGTTTGGAGTCACTTTTTTGTTGCTCACTCCAGTGTTGTTCAATTAATCTAAATCGAGCTAAAGACCTGCTGAATGATTGTAGCACTGTGTGTTGGCACAGACTGACATAATAGGTGTGTCCTGTAACTGAAAAGGACCTGCACAAGATGGTAGCCGTTGCTGCAGGTTATTGAGCATATTTCCTAAAATCTTTCTCCCTCCGGTTAAATAAGCACTAAAATGCTAAGGCTATGTGCTACGATGTGCATCACTTTTGCAGACAAAGCAGGCTTAAACAGACCACCAGATTGCGGTTATCCCACATGCAGAAAGGAGGGGATAAGGGGCTGAGGGGAGCAGCAGGTGTTGGACTCGGGCCAGACTGGACCCAGAGTAAGGTTACATAATAACGGAGTTGATTCCTATGGCCTGGCCATGTATGACTGGGTGGCATTCATCATCCCTGCTAAGAGGCATGTATGAGAAGGGAGAAGATAAACACACA
This sequence comes from Menidia menidia, assembly GCA_907169785.1. Taxonomy (NCBI): domain Eukaryota; kingdom Metazoa; phylum Chordata; class Actinopteri; order Atheriniformes; family Atherinopsidae; genus Menidia; species Menidia menidia. The sequence goes on from CAJRST010013335.1 coordinate 7,316,134, forward strand.
CACAAAGAAGGAAAGCAACTCTGGGACTCAAGAGATCCCTATCTAAGCTTTAATTATAGTCTGTTACTGTGAGTGTCTAAGATTTGGAATTAAACAAGAAAGAAGAATAGGTTTTTCACCATTCGCAGCCGTGAGGAAACACTTGTTGCTGCCACGAGCCTTGTTGGTTAGGTCCTCAGTGATATCCATGTGGGAGTGCACCTCATCCCTTATTTCCTCAATGGCTGCGTACAAGTCGGCCTCCCAGTAGTCCTTATCCAAGCGGTCTATCAGCTCAGCGAGCTGAACCTGGGAAGAGTAGTTTATGGAGAATTGAGAAAACACAACACAAAAAAAACTATCCCCTAATTGTTTGAGCAACTGGCAAATAAAAAGGGAAGCTGGCACATATATTTAGAAAGAGGGGGTTTGTGACAACGCCTACCTTGGTGCTGTAGTACCAGATGGCTTTGTCCTCCTGCTCCCCGTCTTCCTCGCTGTGAGCAAAACGTATCAGTTAGGGGAAAAACACTAAACAAGTGCAAGAAAATAAAACAATCAAAGACAATAAAACCGGAGAAAGTTTCATTTTCATTTTTGTCTGTCTGCTCTCTGGCATCATTTAACCATGTTTGTTTCCACATTTCTTGATGCGAGACGCATTTTCACCTTTTACTCAGAACTCGAATAAGAAGTTTGAGGATAGGAATTGTTTTTTTGAGGCACTGTATGTGCTTCCTCTTCCCACGTTGTGGCCTACATAACCAAACTATCTCCACATGGATGAAGGCATTTTGAGACCTTTGGAGTTGCAGACAAGCTACAAAGGGGAATAAACACCTGAATAAATAGATAAATAAATAAACAGTCTGAAAGAAGAAACTAATGTTTTACACTGTAACACTGTCAGGTGCAGGATACCACCGTGCTCTCATAAAGGTCTAAATAATAAATAATAATAGTTGCTGAGCTTTATAGGGTCGTCTTAGAAGTTAACCATTCTGGTTAAACGAGTAAGAAGCAACCAGTCAGTTTTTAAAATCATGATAAACCTTTCGTAATACAGTTGATCAGAAAGGTATTTTTCCCGAATGCAACGTCCATATAGCTCTGATGTGCCGAGTACGATAATGTGAAGAATTATATGCCATCACCCACTCCAACTCGTATGGGAAGCATTCTCTATCATTAAGCAAACACCTTAAGAGCCCTTTTCTCTGAAGAATGGGGCTCCATCTACTCAGTAGAGCTCTACAGACACTTGTGGTAACGGAACACTCGAGTATGACACTTTATCTTCATTTGCCCTCTCTGTGTTAACTGCCTCTGGTCCCCTGGTTGCTGTGATCATGATGGCGACCATACGATTGCTGTTACAGCAACTGAGGCTGTGGCATTAATTGGTTTGTTGGAATTCCTTTCGAGCAGCAGACCTATGTGTCCACTGTTTTTAGGTTATCGTATTTCCCTGCTGATTGCAAACAGGTCATAGCTGTTCTGAGGTAATCAAAGGGTTTAAATTCAACATATTCCTTTGAGTAAAGCTACTGCCCCAGTGATGATAATGTCTACCTGATTAACTTAAGCCAGAAAGCCTCGGTCAAATTGAACACAAATTTCATATGTTGGTTTTTGTTTGAGTTATCTCCAGAAACATTTACTCTGCTTTTGTATTCAAGAAGAAAAGTATTTCATAACCAGTGAACTTGTTTGGCTTTCAGCAATATCTATGATAGGTTTTCTGTTCAGTGAAAAAATGATAACATTAACTACTTACAAAGGGGCAGAATGGTGAAATTAAATTCAATGAATCTCCTTTCTAAAACGCATTCATAGGTTGACAGATTTTTTACTGGATTTCTAAAAAGAATTATTCTGCTTTATAATCTTTGGATTACACTCTCAATATATCTGAAAAGACTGAGATTTTGGGATGTTTGGAGACGAAAAGAGGCCTATCCTGTAAGCCGGTTGCACCTGTGCTTCATAAAAAGACCCAGCAGTCCTGCAGCAGCTGCTACAAAAGTGGACGTAGCCTAAAGAGTGTAAACCCAGAAGCCATGCAACAACAGTGGTGGGAATTCAGCAGCCTTCCAAAATCACACTCACTGTGCTGCATACGACAAGTAAAAACAAACTTTTTCTCATGCACACTACTTGTAAATGCAAATGCTAAGCCTTAGAAGGACAAGACTAAAGACAGGACACTCTGCACCTGCTTGGGGTTATCTTAGTGAGTAACATGAAGCCAAAGAAGAGGAGAGGAAGAAATCAAAAACTCTCTTCTACTCTTATAAATCTTGTATTGTTTGGCTGAATTGTCTCTGGTTACGGTTTATGTGGCAGACTGCTGAGGCGGCACACACAGACACACTCCACCTGCGACAGCTCAATAGCATTATCATAAAGTAATGTTCAGGGCCAGCACTGCTGATGACCAGGCGATGTTTTAAGACTCTAAATGCTCCAACAAAACCCGCCAGTGTGCAGATACACCAGAGCTGGTGGCGAACCTTTAGAAACTATTAGCTTCACTCTAGACGTTAGACCTCCATGATCGTGTATTACCTGTTCTGTAAATCTAACTTTGACTAAGGTCCCCTGTGCATCTTAACTAACGTAAAAAGTTAACGTAAAAATAGTTTAATGATCAGCTTTGAAAGAGCCAAACAAAAACATGTAAGAAAAATATTTTCTTCCTCACTTGTGAGCAAAACCATGTAAGTTGCATGCTGTGAATCCTGCACAGTTATTTGAACACTTACATGACAATCCGCCGGTTCAGGAACCAGTATTTACGGTGGTGTCTGTCGTAGCCCACTGGTAGCTGCCGGATGAAAGGCCTGCTCTTCTGCACCTCGGGGATGCAGTCCGCCACGCCGGGCACCTTGTGCGCCGCGCACACCTCGCACTGCCACTCGTCCTCCGGCACCTCCTGCAGCGGCGGCTTCACGCACTCCAGGTGGTAGACAGCTGAGCAGGTCTCGCAGCACAGCAGGTCGCCAAGGCGATGGCACACCCTACAGTGGTCGTCGTAGGCAACCACCCCCTCGGACATGAGCTCCTCCCGGGCAATGTTCGTTGCCAAGAACTGATCCACCAAAAACTGAAGGACTTTAATTTTGCTCTCCAGCGGTTCGTACGGGTAATCCTCGTTCTCCTGGAGAGGCAGAATGTTCCGGTACTCCGGGTCGCTCTCACAGTACGCCCGCACCACCTCCGGCCAGGTCATCCCATCCACAAAATACAGGGTGGAGTTGACGGAGTCCTTCACATCAGCAGGACCGAATGTGGTATTTGAAGTGTCCTCCTCTCTGAGAATAGCTTTAAGCAATGAGATGTGGGTCTCTGCCAGCAACGTGCACTGCTCCTGGCTGGCGAGGGCGGCACAGAAATCCTCAAAGCGGAAGGGGGAGAGCCGCAAGACGGTGCCAAAGTTACGCAGGACCTCGTAGACAGCAGACACATTGAGGAGCTGTGAGGCAGGGACCAAGAGGTCCTCAGAGGTCTTTGGAAGCTCCAGGGGAGGGATGTCCTTTGCCTCAAGGATAGGAGAACGTGGTCGCAAGGGCCTGCTCCTTTTCCGGCCTGTGACATATGAAAGAAAAGGTCAGGAAAGGGGCAGAAGGCTAACATACCGCAATAGAAAAGCTTTAGTTAAAAGGGGACCCTCAACACCTGAATATTGATGGAATAAATTAATATGCTCACAGAATGAATCATTACAAATTGCACAAAAAACATAATAATAACATAACAATGTGCATAGTCATAGCAATCATCAAATGGAGCTATCTGATAATTGTGAAATTGATAAAATCATTTGAATACACTTCACATGTTTCACCGTGTGACAGGCATGCAAATGTTTTAGCATCCATATTGTACCTACGAGGCTGTGTCTGTCTGTGCACATCCTCCATTTCTGGAAGCAGTTAAGTTCAATAATGAGAAGCAAATAAGGATTTGTGTCTGATTTGAATGGATTATATTCTCACAGTTGACCTCACAACACAAATAATGAAGAAAGCCAAATGTTTGCCACTATGTGCATATATATATATATACATTGATTTTCCACTATCTGCTTTAATCTGAGATTCTGTGGCATTACTGGAGAGGCAGGTTATAACCTTAATTTTCCATTTTTGGGAACGAACACCTTCGAAACACATTTAACTGACCGTAATTCAGAATTCTTTTGTGTTAGCTCTGCAGGCAATACAAACAGACAGAGGGCAGTTAATCGTTTAAAGGGCAATTCTATAGAAGGTCCTCCTTGAGCTACCAGTTAAATATCGGCAGCAGTAGACCTGGCTCTTAAAAAAAATATATATAACAGTTGATGGGTCAGATATGGGTTGACAGCAGCTTTAGTGTTGAACACAGTGAGGGGAAACGGGTGTGTGCCCAGAAGTATCTTAGAAATATCAGCCATATACAAGTGAAACACACTTGGCAATGCTCCCGTGGACACATCCATAAAAAAATATGAAAGCATGGCCACTTGAAGTGGAGGAATGTGTGTGAGGGCTAAAACACCTTAACTAAATCCAAGCCAAACCTGATAGCTATGAAGCTGGATATTTAATAAAGGAGCAGAACATAAATAAAAGCCAGTTTCAAGAGGAAGCATCCCAAGAATCAGAAAAGGGCAGATATTTGATGCCACATTAATGGGGTGTTGTGGGTCCACAGATCTGGATGGAAACAACATTCAGGTTTGAATCACATTAAGAGTAATTAACACTCACATTATCATCATTAAAATCCTGTGTGGATGAACTCTCAGCAGTAAGCATCCAACTCATAATGCATTGTGTTAAATAGAAGATGTGTCAAAGGACTAGCCCTTATTAACGTGGCTATCCAAAACTGTCGATGGGTGAGATATTAATTTCAACACCTGATAAACATGGAGTTGTTGCTATGGAAACGATGCTCTGCATAATTATTTAGTGTTTGCAACAAGTGAAAAGAAGAGCGCTTCTCTGCAAAACACATGCCTCAAACTCATTTTGGGGCATTACGCAACGAAAAAAGATAAACAAATACAGCCTCCAAATCTGACACTGCACGTCCAAAGACGATGAAGACAAAAAAAAAATTAACAACTATAACTAAGACATAACAGCTTTATTACGAAACACAGTTCAATTAAGACTAAGCTGCATAAATGTGTATTCGTTTGCAGCTGAAATAAACTTTGCCAGAGCACGTGCTTTGTGGTGGTTTGCACAGCAGAAACTACAGGTAATGTGAAAAAGTAAAAAAAGAAAAAAAAACTGAATGAATGAAATGAATAGAAAGCAACGAAGAAAGTCGCCACGCGTTTGTTTCTTTTGCAAACAAATGATTCAGAATCCACGACAAAAAAAAAAATGACAACAAAAATGTGCTGATCTGACAGAAGTGGGGAAACCCAGCCGGTGGAAGCGTGGAGCCGACCCGCAAGACAGGGGACCGCGGAGCACACGGTAAACAAAGGCCCGTTTCTGAGTGCAAGCTCCATTTTGAACAATGCCGCTTGCTTTCTGTACTGAGCTAAAAATAAAACCCACACTTTCAGTAACGCTTAGCCCGCTTTGCTCGACCTCGTGCACTTGCCAGCGAACGTACCTGGGGTGCTCCCGAGCGTGCTGTGGCTCCTAAAACTACTCTCCGTACAGTAGCTGGCATCCTCATCATCCGGTAGGTCCTCCAGATAATCAGATTCGTTTCCCAAGGCCTCTTCATCTTCGAGACCCGACGACGGGTTGTCGTTAAGTTCGTCTTCGTCCGAGCGGTAGCTTAAATTGTCGTCCTCCTCGTCGCTGTTGTCGTCGTAGACCACCTTGGTTTGAGGCCGCTTCACCCCGCCTCTGCTGCCGCGGCCGCCTCTCGACCCCCTGCCTCTGCCTCTGCTCCCTCTGCCCCGCGATGTCGCTGCAGCCGCCGCGGTGGAGGCTCCAACTTTCCTGCGGCCCCGAGACGAATGAAAGTTCTCTCGCCCGGAGATTTCTGCATCCACCTCCAGAGAGCCAATGCTGCAAACGCCTCCACTTCCTCCCCGCCCCCGGCCCCGTCCTCTCCCTCGTCCCCGTCCGCGCATCCCCCTAGTCCTGCCGCCCCGCGAGCCCCGGATTGTCCCGGGTGAACCTTCCCGCATCACGGCTGCTTGTTTGGGCGGCCTTCCTCTTCTTCCCCTCATTGTAGGAGGGAGGCTCTTATGTTCCGCTTCAATCTCGGTGCTGGAAAAAGCCACGCACACGGGAGAAAAACGGGGAGGAAAAAAATAACGGGTCTGACGACGGTTCCCGATTGGTCCCCGCCAAGCCCCGGTCTCAATTTCAAGGCGGAAAGCTCAAACTGAATGGCCAGTGTCCCGCTCTGGGTCGCCTGCAGACGCCATTTTTCTTCTCGACTCTCCCTCCGTTGAAAACACAGCAGGCCTCAGAGCTGTGTGAAGTTAGACTCTGGTAGCGAGTCTGAACCGGAAACGTGCCATTCTTTCCTTCAAAGTAAACACGTCTTACATCCAAATAATAAATAAAGTTGTTTGCATATTATGATTTACCATATAACAGATTCAACATAAGTATTACAATTTACTTTAGTAGAATAAACCATTCACTGACAGGCCTCCAACGTTTTCGTTTCAAAGCATTTTTTGCAAGACCGGAAATGCAATAGTCTCCAGTGTAGTTCATACTGGCAGGCCTGAATCGATGTGAGATCACGTGACACTTTTCTACAATAGACGCAATAGCCGTAGTTCATAAAATTAGTAGTTGGTTCGAACCCTGGGTGCTAGTGGGGTTAAATTAGCATTTGCCGCTTGAAGTGGCTAGTCTTAATCACAGGTGGGTCAAGTGAATGTAGTGAACCTTCGTCGTTTTTTTCCGGTACTGCCGCCATTATCGTCACAGATAATACGTCGGACAGAGAGCTCTGCACATTGATAAGAAGTCTTAGAAATTAATACTGCTAATTTATTCATTTGTAAAAGAGAAGATCAATTAATCATCCTATTTTATATAAAATTATCATCCGTGTCATTTATATGTAGAATAATAACTCTCAAATTTGGAAAATAACTACGATAATAAGGTCTTTATTAAGTTTTGTGTTTTAACACTCAGGATTTCTTAACCACATAAGTCAATGTGTTTTGGGGTTGGTGGGGCGGTATTAAATTTAAATGGCTTATTCTTTTACATTAGGGCAGTTGGAAACGTGCTTTAATAAAAGAAAAGATATTCGTAAAAGATATTTACGAACCCCTCGTCCACAAAACGGTCTAGGCCGGCTGGTGGCGTTTTTGTAGGTATTTGCAGCGTGTTGTCGTGGCCGAGTGGTTAAGGCGATGGACTAGAAATCCATTGGGGTCTCCCCGCGCAGGTTCGAATCCTGCCGACAACGAAACAACATTTATTTTCATTTTCTCTTAAGGATTACAATCGTAACCACGTTTTCCTAAATTATTAAATGTCTTTTAACATACTCGTTGGTTTCTAATTGTTAGTCAAAATATTAAGTCGTTTCAGAGTCTTAAGGAGTCCCTTAACAATTTGAAATACATTGAGGAAAATTTGAACACCCTACTATTTTGCAAATTCTCCCACTTAGAAATCATGGAGGGGTCTGGAATTGTCATCATAGGTGCATATCCACTGTGAAAGATATGATTAAAAAAAATCCAGAAATCACAATATATGATTTTTTAACTATTTATTTGTATGATTCAGCTGCAAATACATATTTGAAAACTTCTCTATCAGCTAAAATTCTGACCCTCAAAGACCTGTTAGTCTGCCTTTAAAATGCCCACCTCCACTCCATTTATTATCCTAAATTAGATGCACCTGTTTGAGGTCGTTAGCTGCATAAAGACACCTGTCCACCCCATACAATCAGTAAGAATCCAACTACTAGCATGGCCAAGACCAAAGAGCTGTCCACAGACACTAGAAACAAAATTGTACACCTCCACAGGGCTGGAAAGGGCTACGAGGAATTTGCCAAACAGCTTGGTGAAAAAATTACCTGAGAAGAGCTGAGACTACCATTTCCAAGGTTACTGTTGGTAATACATTAAGACATCATGGTTTGAAATCATGCATGGCGTGGAAGGTTCACCTCCTTACACCAGCACATGTCAAGGCCGATGACCACTTGGAAGATCCAGAGGAGTCATGGGAGAAAGTCATGTGGTCAGATGAGACCAAAATAGAATTTTTCTGTCATAATTCCACTAACCGTATTTGGAGGAAGAAGAATGATGAGTACCATCCCAAGAACACCATCCTGTACTGTGCAGCATTGGGGGTAGTAGCATTATGCTTTGGGGGTGTTTTTCTGCACATGGGACAGGCTAACTGCATTTTATTAAGGAGAGGTTGACTGAGGCCATGTATTGCGAGATTTTGGGGAAAAACCTCCTTCCCTCAGAACACTGAAGAGGGGTTGAGGCTGGGTCTTGCACCATGACAATGACCCGAGGCACACAGCCAGGATAACCTAGGAGTGACACTGTAAGAAGCATATGAAGGTTCTGGCGTGGCCTCGGCAGTCTCCAGACCTAGACCCAATAGAGAATCTTTGGAGGGAGCTCAAACTTCGTGTTTCTCAGCGACAGCCCAGAAACCTGACTGATCTAGAGAACATCTGTGTGGAGGAGTGGGCAGTGGGCCAAAATTGCTCTTGCAGTGTGTGTAAACCTGGTAAAAAACTACAGGAAATGTTTGACCTCTGTGATTGCAAACAAAGACTACTGTACCAAACATTTTGTAGGTGTTCAAATACTTATTTGCAGTTGCATTTTGAAAATAAATAGTTAAAAAATCATACATTGTGATTTTTGGATTTAAAAAAAATATATATTTTTAGATTATGTCTCTCACAGTGGACATGCACTTACGATGACCATTTCAGACCCCTCCATGACTTCTAAGTGTGAAAACTTGCAAAATATCAGGGTTTTCTAATGCTTATTTTCCTCGCTGTATTTGCAAATTGTAAAGCTGATACTGACAGTAAATACAGTAAATGGCATCAATTAACTGAAATCTCTTCTCTCCGATAGGTGAATATTTATATTCTGGCTATGAACACTTTTTCTTCCTCTATAATTACCTCCACATAACAAAGCTCATCCATTCCAATTAAAAAAACAGACAAATATAACCACATGTTTTTCTTTTGATCTATATCCAACAACAAATACCAATAAACACATTACAACTTTTTTGGGTCCAAAATCCATTCACTGGGCTGGAATTTGACAGCAGCTTTTAATAAAAAAATGGCATCTAAATGATCCCCCCTCCTGATATATTCTTTGACAGATTTACAAATATTCCGCTGTGTTTTGACACATACATACACCAAATAACACAGACTAACTGAAATTTAAAAGTAAAAAAACTGTTACAATTTTGTTGTACAAAGTGTTTTTTCATACATTTCACTATCGCATAATTAACCATTTGAAAATGTGTGAACTGCGAATCCAACATGCAAACACACCAAAAATACAAGAGATTCAACAATTTTACAAAAGGCAGTTACATGAGGATTTTTTGTGAAACAGTCGACCCTTTAAACAGGCAACATCTGTGCCAAAAAGCACTGTAATATATCACCATCTTTATCTGAAAATTGAGAGTTGGATTTTTAAAAATGTTTCTGTACACTTTTTTACTAAAACAGCTCAATTACTTCTATGGAGTATTGTCCAACGTCCCTGTTTGCCTTCATCTTTTTGAGTACTTGGAGGCTGCCTTCAATCTTCCCGAGCTCTGAAAACACCTTCACCTGCCAGCCAAAGAAAAGTCACACTTGAAATGGCAGAAGTGGGCAACTTAAGATGGTTACAGAAACGCAAAAAAAGCGTAAACCGTTACCTGAAACTGCACGGAACGGTGGAGGTTCAGCAGTAAGTCTTTGGCCTCCGGAGTCATCACTAGAACTGTAAAATGGGCATCCAACAGCATACAAATCCAATCCATGATCTATGATCAAACACAGTGAGCAAAGGGTTAAAGACGGAATCCTTTTGAACAGGAAAATCAGATTTGTGGGATTCCTCTTATGCATTTATGATTTTGGTATTGTAGTAAGCGCTTTCTGTATATAAAGAACTAGGAAGTTTACTCAAGCATGACCATCTTAATTGCCAGGTCAGTTGCAGTACAAACCTGATGCAGGCTTGGTGATCTGAAGCCGTTTTCCTGTGACACATCATGGTGGGTATATTGTAGGTAGAGATAATGCAGGTACTGAAGGAAAAGCTGATTGGATGACAAAAGAAGAGAGACACAACTGCTACTGAATCCAATATCAATACTGAATGGAATATTTAAAAGACGCGGACCATTAGGGAGTGGTTACTGACAACAACATGTTGAGAGGAGAGATCCTTTAGATGTGGGAGGAGGAAGGTATCGCTGTACGCCGTCTGCAGGACTTCATTTCTGTGCAGCCGGAGTTAAGCTCATATGCATTTTCATCTGGCACAAAATATCTAAAAAAAGCTACGAAAAATGTAATTATGCGAAGGTGAGAGGCAACAAATCAATGGGGCTGTGCCCTGGGAGGATACAGTAGAACAGCTTTGTGTAATCCCACTGGGCAAATCTCTTTTGGTGGTGTGGCCTCATCTGTCCGGCTTTGCTGGCCGCCGATGTCGTCCGAGTAGTCCTCCTTAGTGGAGGTGGGACTAAAACCGTTCTGCAGGCCCTCCTGGCTAAGCTCTTTTAAGACTAGGGTTTCCATGAAAGAGACGCTGTCAGGATCCAGGCTCAACTTTTCGGCATCAACATCTGGCAAACTGCAAGAAAAGTGTGAGAAAAGCATTGCTATTTATTTAACGGACTGTGTCAGATTTCAAATCAGACTAAACTGTACATCTTTGGTTAAACGTTTTCAAACCTCAGTAAAGTTTTATGAAACTAAACAGCTTATCAGGGATTTACTGCCCCCTTGTGGCCAAATCAATACAATACCTGCATAACGATCAAATAATTCCATATTAGAGTTGAGACGTGACCCTCTTACCTGAGGAATGCCTTGAGACAGGCACAGGTGAAGGCCTCTGGGATGTCAGGGAAGACCTGCATGCATAGCTGACACAGAAAGTAATCCTTCTTCTCCAGGGCCAGCAGCAAAAGATCAGGACACACACTGTGGGAGGGAATGACGGCATATGGTTACACTTTATAAAAGCCCTGCGAGGTGAACTGACCTTATTCACCGTGGAAACAGTTTCAGTTACTCTAAAAAAAAAAAAAAAATAATAATCCGTTCGTCCTATCATGGTGCCTTACTGACCTGTGGCAGAGGTACCGGGTTTGCACAAGCTGTGCCAGGATGCCAGGCAAGTACAAAGCTGGATCAGCCATGCTCCGGGACACGAGGGTGAACACTAGCTGACCCAACGAGGGCTGCAGGTCTGTGAGGTCATGCCTGGACAGCAGACCCTGTACCCCCTGCTTTACTTCCTCCACTGGGGCCGTCTGTGTGAGGGGAAAAATAGGATGTGGTTTCCAAATAGCTTTGTCTTGTTACCTGTCAAATGCTGCTCTGCCAATACGGTCTTTAAGCGATAAAAGAACTATCCTGTTTTACCTTGACGAGCTCTAGCACTTGGTCAGTGGTTAAATTAGCAGCCGGCTGTGTCTTACGGGTCCCTCTCTGTATGGAAAAGAGAAAGATCCAAATAAGTTCTTCTGAATAAACGAACAACGAACCATTACTCCACACACACATTATCTAAACTTTAAAAACTGGATAAAAGAGTGTCTTCAATATTTTAACTCAGATACGGATTTATTGAGGTAAATTAAAAAGTATAAAGCTTTTCAATTATTTATTAATTTCAGAAAAGTTTAGCAAGGTTAAAATGACCGTAATAAGAACCCCGATTTATTAAATGACTACAAGAAACGACTACTTCATGTAAAAGACATGACTGTTCAGTACAATGTCTGTTTCTGTGGCATAAATTCAGTCTGACTTTGAGTTTTACGACTGTTGCGACGTCAGTTCAAGCCGCAATTTACAACAGTTGACCGACGCACCGTCTTCCTGCCCTCCACGGCTTTAGGGGCCCGTCCTATGTCTCCATGCAGGATATTATTCCAAGATGGCACAAAAGCCAGAGGCCTGGACTCTGTGGGAGTAAGAGAAAAAACACTTGTGTGGATGAGTGGTTTTATCCTAACAATTTAATCTATGTGTTCAGAGCACCGCTGATAGTTACTGCTCACCTTCCGTCTTGGCCTGCTTCAGCTTTCCCAGAGCAGAAGCAAGGGACGATTTGGGGCATGCAAACGGTATGACGGAAAGGGTTTTCCCATGCGGAATGAACAACTTGTTTGAGTAGCTCCATAACTATGGGGGAGGAGAAAGGAAATCACAGCAATACGGTTATTGTGCGTCACTGGATATGATTGTAGACGTCCAACAGTTCGATTCATGCAACTGGTTTTTGGGTTGTAAACTGCTGTTAAGTTGTGGTAAGGGACAGCCGGCCCCCTCACAGTGGAGAGCAGATACAATAGTCTACCAAAGTCATACAGTCCTCCATCAGCACCCAGCAGCTGGAAGGACAGGGAACCTTGGCCTGTTCGCGTTTACTTCAACTGCATAAACACTTCTGAACATATTAAAACATTAATGTAATCCACAGACTATTTGTATACCTTCAACAATGAATAGATTCCTACCTGTCCGTAGATTTTACCCCCCATTTCTTTTCCAGCTTGAAGCGTCTGAAAATTTGTATTCCAGATACAAAGAAAGTCTAAAATGGGACAGAGACACATTTCTGAACCACAGACACCGTGAATGGAAACATGTCCTACATGTCAGCCATAATGCAGCCGAAGACAAAAAGAAAAAAAAAGATTTGGGTTTAGGTTCAAGTAAAGTTTGACCAGCGTTTACCTTTCCCAGCTCCAGCCGATGGGTGCGGAACCCCCACCACAGCCACATGGGCATCATCCAGCACCACGGCGGATGCCGCTTCCAGCAGGTCCCCAGCTCCAGGAAGACTGAGCACCAGGCTGCGGGGCAGCAGGACAGCAGGGGCCGCCACGTCAGCCTCTGGAGCCCGCACCGAGATCACGCTCTGGTACACGTGACCGTTAGGGTCTAAATGCCAGAGTAAAAACAAAAAAAAACAGACAAGCACATCCGCTTAAATTGGACAGAGCTCCAACATACTGCCGTTTGATATAGTGACCAAGTGAATTGCTTAGTAGGAATCCAAGCCTATAAGAATTTTAGGCCTTTATCTGTCGTACTCACTCTGATTACAATAATCTTATTATTAAAATGGTTAAAAACAAATCAATTACAAAGCGTTTTATAAATTACCAAAGCTTGTGAAAATAACACATTCCATAGCAATTGTGTTGGAAAATGGCCAGACGCTGATTAAAGCTACCGTTAATCAAATAAGCCACTCAAGTCATTTCAGCCATTGTTCCACTTAATGCTTTTTTCAGTTTTCGTTTGTCATTTACAAACCTAGAATAAGCCATCAAACATGGATACTAATTATATTTATCACGGCACAGAAATTCAGACGTACAGAGATAAAGCAGGTGGATGTGTTTGTCCCTGTACGAGGCGGAGAAGCTGAGCGGAGTGTGTCCGGACTCCTCGCCCTCAAGTCGGTACTTCTGAACAGAGCTGGGATTCAGTCTCTGCAGGTAGAGGAAATGATCTCCTTTCTGTGGGCACGCAGAGACATTAATGTAAAACAGCCGTATACAAACGATGCCATATAGAATGAAAGCAATAGTTCATTACTTAAAACAAATTAATTAACTATTGTCAACTAGATAAGAATGGAATTCATTTCTAATTGTTTAAAGTTCAATGGGTAAAATGATGGTACCAGTTCAGTTCTGAAAATGAGAAGCTGCTGGGTCTCTGCCACAACACTGGTGCTCCACCTACCAAAATGAAAAGAAAAAATAAATATCCCTCATTAGAAAACATGATATTACATTGCCATTAATTCAGTTTATTTTAGATGCACTATTTTCTTTAAATTCATAGCAGCACATTATTTTTTTACAGCCCCCTAGAGCTTTGAACAGATTTTACACATGCCATTATGTGGAAGAGATTGTAGCAACTGCAAAGTCCTGCAAATAATTCAAACTCTCTAATATTTGGCAATGGAAGCAGCTGTAGGACAACACAGACGCTAAAGAAATACAAAGACACAATTTTTGGAACTGAAATGAAAAAGCAAAAACACCAGCCAAAAGACTGGATTTCCAGCCACGAGGAAGTGTTTTTATCCTAACAATCTCCTCGTTAATGCCACAAGTATGAAAATGGCCGTTAGCTTTTCGATGCCGACCTAATGGTCTCCTCTGGAGCAAGGACCTCCTCTATGGGCTGCTGTGGGTCACAAAGCAGGGAGTCCAGAACTCTCACGGCTCCCCTCTGAAACAACACCAAAGGCTCTCCTCCACGAGCGCAGTGCACCATCCAGACATCTGCTGACACCTGGAGAGAAAGAGTAGCTTAAAGCCAGAGCATCGGCAGGTTTGTCAAGAGTAAATGACAGAATAGACATCTGGGTATTGGAAAAAGAAACACTCAGAAAAAAAAGTGGATATCAGCATGAGCACACTGTTGTCTGCTCTTAACAAATGCAATATATGAAAAGTGAAAAGCAAAAAGGAATGCTCGAAGTTGTGAAATGTGATGCCAAGACAAATAAAATGATCAAATGGTGCATGCAAGTGGCTGTCCCCTAAACAGAAACACATATTCTGACTCACTGTTGCTTTGAAGGCCTTATCCAATATGATGTCTTCTTCTTTCCAAATTCTTATCACCTGAAAAAAAAAAAGGCCACAAAAAGATCTTACATGTTGGACTGACTTCTTTTGAGGCTCAAACTCAAAAAGGATAAAACAAGCAAAAGGGGGAATCTATTCACACTCCATTTCAATAATAAAAGATCATCAATAATTTATCATAATCAAAAATGATATGCACGACAGGGCAAAGTGAACATGACAGAGGATTACGATGGTGATATTATTACAAGAACCTCGATGTTTCTTTCCATATTAACGATGCAAAAACTGAAACAAGATACCTTGTTGTCCGAGACGGCAACATACTCCTTGGTCTGTAAGTTGAAGACCGCTGAACAGGTCAGAGTTTGTCCTTGTTTCACTGTCCATGTGCCAAGTGGCTTCTGATCTGACACCTGTTGGAGCCAAAAAACAAATACTCACGCACCATACAGTTGAGAAATTCACTCAAGTTAGATATTGGTGATTGGTGTATGCTGCTAGCGTTAGCTCCCAATCGCCAGTCTACACAGACGAGCATAACAAATTCCCAAGACAGGATAAAGATGCCTGTTCGTTTTCAAGTAAATCTGTAAATGTGTGACGAATAAGATAAATTTGTAGTTTGTCTTGAATTCCTCTTACGACTTTACAGCTATTTTCGCCCAGACGAGAGATGCTAACACGAGTCACATTGATCGCACCGATCAGCTGCTTCACGTTACGAGAGCAAAAACAAAGTCTAAACGTTACCTTATATAGAGTCACAGATCTGATTGAATCTGTAACAATTACATGATCGCTGTCTCTCTCCTCTTCGATACCCTGAATCCCTGATACTGTCAGGTTTTGATGTAAACCAAGCCCACACAACGTGTATCCCTCATACAGCGCTGCCATGCTGGACTAGAAGAAGGTGGGCTTCATTAAATCTCGCGAGAATAGAGCATTCGACATCGCCACAAGGGGGCATACTGCAGCACGATTTTAAAAGCAACTTGGTTTACTAAGGTTTGCAGCCAATAATCCAGTTTGTTTGACGCTACTTTTATGTAAAAATAGAGGTCTCTAAAAATGGCATTAATAACAATCACATAATATATTTCAAAATATAAAATAACCTTCTGAACTGTCAGAAGTACACATATAGTTACCATACCTGCTCAAATGAGGCAACCTCTGCAGAACTGCACTCTAATGTCACTCCAGTCACTCCACCAAGTCAACATGTGACTATTAAAAGTTGCAGTGAAATATACATTTGCAGACATCTATCAAAATGGAAATAAATGATTACCACATTAACTGAAATCAACAACTTATTGAACATTTCAGATGCCACTGGTGTCCTACATGTTATCAGTACAGAATAATGTAGCCTTACACCATACATTCTCAACACTGAGTCAGAAATGACGTTTTGACAATGGAATTTATTGAAGCTTTATTGTGTGGTAAAAAGCCAGACAAATTTATTTTATTTTGTGAACTGGAGGATAAAACTTTCCATGTTTTTACTCCAGTGACTTCATCAGAGGCCAGAGAGATTTCTGACTATTTCAACACTGTTCGATTTCTGAAGGAAGGGAATCAGAGTCTATCCCACTGGGTTCTAGAGGGGACAAAACAGAGAAAAACTGTTGGTCTCATTCCTGAAAATTAAAGAATGAATGAGACAGCAGAAGAGAAAAATCTGTTGTCTTTATATTTGGGAAAACAAAAATTCATCATTGGGAGAGGCCATGCTTTTATTAATCTATTTTCTTATCATTACAGACTTCTGAATCAACTGAAAAACATGGCGTTCATTCAGCCTTAATCAGATGTCTTTAGAATATTATAGCAAAAAGATTTCAGTAGCCAGATAAGAAAAGAGACGTGGCTGTCATTTTTGCTTTTCTTGTTCCACTAGATGGAATCTGTCTTACCTTCAAAGCATTCAGGGATTTTGAGTGTTCCATCCATGCACTGAGTCTGTGCAGCATAAGCACATTTCCTGTCCTTATTGCTGCAATAGACTGAGATAAGTTCTCCGTGTAAAAGCAAGTTTGGTTGTAGGTCTTTGCTCCACATCTTCCTTCCCTTGTATAATATTTGTGCCCGCTGAATGCCAAAGGTACAGGGAGCTACAATGTACAAAAAGAGGTGGAAAGTTAGTTAATTTGTATCACATTAGAGAACTTAATGTGCAGTTTGCATTATTATAGTTACTAAATATGTAAAAAATTATTTGTTTTTGATAAACTTTAAGAAAATTATGAAATACTCTTGAATCTTGTCCAATCGATTCTTCTTTAAGAGGAACAAACATCAAATGAGGAAGTTATCTTTTTGATTATTCTTCTTTTCAAATAGTGAACGTGGCGTCATTGAAGGTTCAAGATGAACGAAACCTTCTCTACAATCCAAACAGATACCTCTGATAGTTGTGCAAAAAACCCCACACTGGGCTCACAAAAAGAAAAACTTGTGAAATTGTCGGCACGGTTGATTTTTCTGTTTCACAGAGCTGGTGATAAAAGCAGTACCACAAATTGCAGTCCTACCTTTGCAGGATGGCTTTTCAGACGACTGACCATCCTTCTGGCAAACAATATCCAGATTCCCTTCCAGTACATAGTTTTCATCGCAGCCACATTTGATCTTTTCCATGAAAAAGTATTCTTTTTGGTCACTGTTTGACAGATAGCCTTTTTCAATTCTCCCTGGTGGAGGGCACGTCACAACTGCAGATAAGAAAATACAGCCCATTGATTACACATCATGGTCTTTTGTGCAAAAATTAGCGTTGCATGTTGCTGAAGGTAAAAATGTCACAATATTCACTGTAATTGTGTTAATGAAATAAAATCAGGAACAATTTTTCTTAATATTTGCCTTGTTAATATACAATGTGAGCTTTTTTTTTTTAACAGGTTGGACAATGAACTTGTGTGTTGCATATTCTTTGTCAGCACAGAAGAAAAAGATAATTCCTCTGTTACAATAAAGATCAAGATATTTTGAGATCTATATTTTTACATGTGTGTGTTTTAATATCCAGAAGAATCATATGGATATGACTTGGACTTTAAACCATGCTTTTGATTATCCTTAACCCTAATTATGTGTTTTATTAAATCCTTAACCCTGCATTCTATAAACAGCACCCAAACCAACTGAGACTGAAAGTAGACCTAAAAAGTGAAAAAGTCTTTGGACAAGATTGTTGTAAAATTACAATTCATGATAGTATACAACAATCGCACACAGTGCAAAACATGTTACTATTTCAAGTGGCAGTAGTAGTTACACGCTCAGCCAGTGTATCTGTACACAAACACAAAAGTACTCATATCAGACTGGTAGTATTTTATGGCTTTTACAATAATCATACCTTGACATTCAGGTGTTTTGGTCCAGGCCCCGCTGGCAGTGCACTCTGCTGTTGGGTCACCAGAGATTGCATATGGAGGCAGACATACGTATGTAGCTGTGAGGCTGTATTCAGTCGTGTTCCCTCTGACTTTCTTGTCATAAATTACCATTCCATTCTTTGGGACTGGTGCAAGACCACATTCCACAGCTATAACAGTGGAGACACAACACCACAGTTTAGATTAATAGGCATATTCATCCCACATTTGATTTTAAATGGATTACTTTCCTGACTTTGCATGAAAGTAACTAAAAGATTTTCAGGTGTAGCTTTTTATCTGCTGAACAACGTGGTAGAGGACATACGTTTGCACTCTGGCACTGTTGTACTCCATGTTCCATCGGCTTGGCACACAGCAGTACTGGATCCTGTCATTATATACCTGTGAGGTGTCATTTGATTCAGTCAGTTAAGGTTGACGAATAAATAATAGAAAACCTATCATCTAAAATCAGGTAAAACGCATCCATCCATTTGCTGTACTGCTGATTACTAGTCGGGTCTCACACACACTCACATGTATTTCTCAGTGTGAGAGAAGCCACGCACACCGGTGGAAAACATGCAAACTCAGGCAAAATACACTGTGAGCCGAAAGCTTGTTAGTTTTATTTATTTTCCTCATTTTATTAAGATCAGAATTGTAAAGCTGGTGTACTTTTTATCTATAAAACGCAAGCAATACTTTCTGATCAAATCAGGTAGGTTTTCCTTTGATTAGTATTAATTGAAGGCCTTTGCATTACCCTTCATAGCAAGTGTAGTTGACTGTGCTCTGGTACACTGTATCTTCATAGTACAAGTCTCCATTTGAAGGTGGATCAGGATAAGGGCATCGCTTTGCTGTGGAAAAAAAAAAGAGGAGAAGTTCACATGGAGGATTTTGATATTTGATTCTTAAGTTAGACTTTTAGCCAGAAAAACTCTGTCCATGATGTATTCACAGTACATAAGTCACAACACTTTGTCTTAAATTTGTGTGTACATTCAAACTCTTTCACCTTTTTTATGAACTATTTTTCAAACAATAATTTGTTCTTCACCACAAAGTATCAATATTTTTACTACTGAATTTGATAGCAGGACGGTAAATTATAATTGTGATATAAATTTGTATTAATTGATTTTTTATTTGAATAAAAGACACCTACGTATGCACTTGAATTTGGTTTTTGTCCATTCCCCACTGACAGTGCAAACGATCTCACGGGGACCGGACACTGGGGTGTATCCTTGTTGACAGGACAGTGCTAAAACCACCCCGGGGCCAAAGGACTTCTGGATTCCAGCAATCACGATGTTGCCAGTCAGCTCGGGTCTAATGCATACTACGAAAAAACAAATAAATGTATTATGTACTCAGTCAAAGTACCGGTAATAAAAATGTAAGACAATAAACTCAGTCCCACAGGAGATTTACAATGTAACAAACTGGGTGCCAGAAAAATATGTCATAATGTGAGCTTTTTACACTGAAATGAATTATTCACTCTGAACTGTGACACCATGATACATGTAGAATTGGAAATATGGAACAGTATTGAATAGGATAAGAATTTATATTTAAATCTTTTTCCCAATCTAACATTTACATAAACGAAAACATTTCACTAAAGCTTTAGAATCAGAGGGAAATATATATTTGAAGATAAAAAAAATCAGCAATACCATGGTCTTGTTCGGATGTCACTGGGGTGAAAAAAAGAAATGAACACAGGAGAAAGAAAGGGACCAAAGCTTTCATCCTTTCGTCAAAATCTACACAGTCTTCTCTCTCGTTTGGTCTCTGTTTCAAATACTGACTCGCTGCCCCTGTTCCCACATCTGTTTGTGTTTTTCTAAAGTAAACAGATAAGTGCATGGGGACGTCACTTTTTTCATTTGCTTTCTATTTCCAGTAAATTATGCTCCATTTTACTGAAAGTGAAAGACCAAAGGAGCACACTTTGCTTCATCACCTCAGTAATAAAAACAGGAAATGTTCTTTTTTCATATGCTTTAGAAAGCTTGACAAAGAAATGGATTACAACGCACCAAATTTGAATAATACCCTAAAATAAATACAACCATTTAAATGCAATAATAACAAGTAGTGTCCAATTACTTCAGTTCATCTTGACCATCATCGCTCAAAGCATTATCCCTCATGCTACAACGTTAACTGAGCAAAAATACCATCAAGACAGATAAAAAACAACTAATAGTGATACACTAGTGCTTATATAAATACCTAAAGTTTAAAAAATAAAGTCTAACATTAACCTGTGTATTAAAGTTAGCTTTTCCTTTGTTTTTTTGATTTGCCAAATCATGAACAACTTGCTGTTACTGAGTATATTTTCATTGCAACTACAATTATTATGAGGTCACTTTCAACTTTCCGCACCACCTCCAGTTAAGGTCACACTGAAATTAAATCCCCAAAGAGGTAGAGTGTGAATTAATGAAATTAATTCTCCCAGGAATAGATGTGAAGGCAGTCAGCCTCTCTCCTGTTACTAGCTTCCAATCCCCTCAGGCTTTGTCATGTTCCAGTTGATTTTTAACTAACTTTGGCTTGTTTTATTTTCAGTCTGTTTTAAAAATAATTAGTTCATTCATAATGTTTTAAATGAGAAACTATGTAAATAATATAGTCTTGGAAATACGTTAGTTTTTCATAAATGATCATGACATGTGACTTATGTAAGGCTGTAAAAGTGCAGTGGCTGATGTCAGGCCTTGTTTAGAATATCGCTCTAATTTAAAATGTTCAAAAACTGTATCAGTTTGCAATAATTGCAATAATACTCACCTTAAAAAATTGGATTTGTTTTAATCAAAAGTGTGTGAGTTTGTGCTGCTTCTTTGTCTTTATTCGTCATTGTACCTATGCTGCTATTTCATTCAGTTTTGCTCTGTGGTTGTGTTTTTCTGCATGATTGTTGCAGCGACTGATTGGCCTCTTACTGCTGACTAAATTACCCCACAGATAAAGTAAAGATTCCTTGAACCTTGAACCATTGACTGGTTACTCAGTACAACAGAGTTTAGAGCACCTCTTGCTCTCTTATAAACTTACCGTCTGCTGCTCTTTTCTGAATGTGTTGTGTTCTTCTACCCCAGGTGTGTTTCGGTAGATTCAAGTCGCTGTTTCAGAAAGTCAGAGCTTCCATTTGTTTCGTCAAAAGAAACAAATATATCTGATTTATTCTATTGGTCACTTCAACAATACTCTTCTACCAAACTTAGAGAGGTTCATGAAATCATCCTGTCATTCAATTTTCAGGAATATCCTCAGTCTGTTAAACTTGTTTTGCATTTGTGGACTATTGCATCATCACATTCAGGCCATTTCAATTGCCTCCACTATTGATCAGTTTATTAGTTAATCCAATCTCTTTTGTACACATTCACATTTCAGGTGTTGATTAATTTACATATCTTAATAGTTGTCTACTAGATTATATGGTAAAGATAAACAAGCTTTAATGAAGAGTCATCCATTTTAGCATAAAATCTGAATTCATGCAGATCTTGCAGAGCTTGTTGGACTGGCAGGAGGGGAAGCAACACACATCCGGATTTCTGATGGAAGGTTTTTAGACCTTAAGTTGTACTCTACTTTGCCTGGTTCTGAAAGAAAAAAGACAGAAGTGATTATCATCGTAGCCTCACCATGAGAAACTTTGATTTATCTACACAGCCATTTCTAGACTTCTGGAAGCCATCCAACCTATTATGTGACTTTTTTGGGGGAAACATAGGTTGCTTGTACAGTATATCTATCTTTGGAATAAATTAGTAGAAAACCAGAAATCCAGAAAATCACGGGAAGTGGATAGATGATATTTCCCTTGCACTTTTTCCATAAGTAGTACCATTATTAGTGAGGTTTTCAAGGCCAAAGCAATTTTGCACAGATCAATTACATTGGCATGAACTCACCCTCAAAGCATTCTGGGATGGGGAGGGTTCCATCTTTACACGTGCTGGCTACAGGATAGCCACACTTCTCGGCTTTGTTCAGGCAATAGAAGACAACGTGCTCTCCGTGGAGGACTCTGTTTGGTTTCAGGTCTTGAATCCAAAGCTTCTTGGCATTGTAAAAGATTCGGCCTCTCTTTATGCCAACTGTGCAGGGAGCTAAGGAAGAAAACAGACCATGTGAAAAATGTTCCCCAATTGTCACTAATCCGGTCTGTAGGCTACATAATTACTACCAGTTTACCAGTTGCAAGATAAGTGCAGCCATTCACTTGCAGAAAAGCTGTGCTGGAAAAAACAACCTGTGATATTTTCTTTCAGAGCCTGGACTCTGGAAACATCCTATGAGTCATCGCAAAAGGTTTTCTATAAAAACAAAGCTTGAGCTTGGAGGAATGTGTGGTTTTCTAATGACTCACCCCTGCAGACAGGCATTGATGACCAATTTCCTGTGTTTTGACATTGGATCTCAGCCTGACCGTCCAGAGTGTAGTGATCAGCGCAAGCGTACTTCACTTTCTCCTTGTAGCCATGTGGTCTCATCACAGCAAATGTGATGTGGCCGTTGGGTATGTTTACTGGGATGCCACAGTTCACCTCTGGAATAAAGACATGTAAAGGAATTATACACACAGAAAATCACAGGGTTTGTGGGGGTTTTGTTCTGTGTTCTGCACACCTCGACAAGTCGGTGGGTCAGTTGCACTTCCATCAGCCTTGCAGAACCCTCTCTCATAAGTCGGTGCTTTAGATAGATTACACTCATATGTCCAGCCTTGGCCATAAATTGTTGAGGTTCCGGTAACTGGCTTATCGTGGACAATTCTACCATCTATCGGCGCCTTTGGCAGGGAGCAAGTCACAGCTAGAAGGAAAAACAATTTTGGACACATATGGAACTGTATGTCACATAATACACCATAAAAAGGGTAATCAAAGGGTTCTTGCAAAATAAATAAATGCTATAAGATAGGAAATGTTTAGCTTTCTTTCTATGCAACATACAGTACATTTTGTGTTTGCTCTCAGTTGAACATTGATGGAACATGTTTCCGTATTCCTCAACAGTACCTTTGCAGAGAGGTGGTGGGTGACTCCAGGTGCCATCATGTAAGCATCTGCTTTCATTTACTCCCAGCATGACATACCTAATGAACAATAACAAGTGAAGGGCTCAATTCTGTGATTTATGTTGTCACTTATCCTCTGAAACCCCTGGTTATGGAGTGAATTTCACCATTATTCTTACCCATCGTCACAACTGTAGTTAAGCACACTCTTGTATGGCGCCTCAGTTCTCCCCTTTGCAAATGGCTGCAGAGGTTTTGGGATTGAGCACATCTTGGCTAAAGACAAGAGGTTAAAACATGAACATCACTACATCTGTTATAGATGTGTAGTTTTTTCTTAGTTTTTTGCCTCATTGGATTGTTGTTTATTTTGCTCGACTTTCTGAAATGGTTTTACTTCTTATTTGTGTTTATTTAGGCCATTGCTAATACGTGTTAATTGATAATATTTTCAGCATATAGACTATTTGGTTTGTCAACCAGCATCAGACTCTTGCAGAGTTTGGTTTCTTTTGAGATTATATGCATTGTTGTTTTTTTAGGTTGTATTTTTGCCTACAAACAACACAAACTTTTACAAAAACTGCAGTTTTTGTGGAGAGGAATGAACACATTCAGGCTTTTCTTGAAACTGACTCTTTTCTTTGGATTGGTGAAAAATCCAATGAAACAACATTTTACTATGATTAACTAAGGAGTAAGAGACTGAAAGGCCTTGCAGGGCAGAGTCAGCCCTACAATTTCATGTATTGATTTTCCTTTTGTATGGTTGGATTTCTATAAGGTCGGCAGAACAAAAGCACTCTCACAATCCAACCTTTACTCCGACTTCCTCTTCACAATTTTTGAAGCACATGGTAAAAGTGTAGTGCATCAGCACAATTTGAACTCACGGGAGCATGCCAGGTTAGATTGTGTCCACTCTCCTGTGGAAGTGCAGGATATTCTGGGAGGTGTTGCGGCTGAAGGCAGGTACCCTTCTTCGCACGTAAGGGTCACCTCTTCTCCAACTTCAAACACACGTTTTAAGGACGAAATATCAATCCCATCACTGAGAGAAGGTCGGCCGCAAACTGGTTAAAGACAAAAAGCGAGCTGAGAAATGACCTGGAAAGACTAGAAACAGTTATCTCACATGTGCAGGCAGTTAAGTTTGGGGTTTTCTGCGTTACTGAAGAATGTTTGGTTGCTGTAAATACTACACTTCTCATTCAAAACCATCAATCAAGGCTGGAGGAGGCACAAAATGCATATGTTAAAATAGACAGTGATTGATTATATGTCAAGCAAAATAGTTTGCAGCTGCACATTAGCAAAGTGCACAAATTAATTCCATTCTATATGAAAATGTTGCAATAATCCAACCTCACTTTACCTTTTACAGATGTTACCAGAGCATGTAAAGCTGCTTGGCTGAGAAGCAGAAAAGCAAAAACTGGAGACATCTTCTCAGAATTGAGGTCTCAGTGTCTCCTGCCTCTGGGTAAACCAATATCTGGGATGCTGGGTAATGGGGTCATGGAAGTGTCTTCCAATCATATGCTAGTTAAGCACATATTGATTGAGCGCAAAGGTCACAATTCCCGAATGTTTACCCAAAGTTAATATATTAGCTGTATTTCGTACGAGCAGCAGGTACACAGTCTCTTATGAAAGATGATTTTTCAAACCCGAGAAGCATATTTACAGCAAAAATTACAATAAAGGGATTTTGGCTGCACATGTACTCATGCTCATGAATATTTCCTATCTGGTTCCAGGCAATAAGAACCCCCTGGAAACATGTTCTAAATTAAGTTAAAAAGAAGAAAAAAAAAGCAACTCTGTGTTAATTAAAAAAATTAAACTCTGTGCCTTACAGAGTGTTACTGAAATAATGCATTTGTTGGGGCAGGCAACATTACCTACATGGAGCTAACTTTTAAAAGCTCCCATTGTTATTATTCCAGTAATTTGCTTTTGAAATTGATATATGTTGTACTGGTGGTGGCATGACCTTAAATTAGACCAGGTAACATTTATTCAACAAGACTTAATTTGTTTTTATAATGTCTGAGAACTCGCCTTCTTCTGCAGGTCAGTGAACCATATGGCTAAAAACTCAGAAGAAAGTACATTTTTCAATTTAGTGGAAATGAAATGTGCTAAACTCAGGCTGAGGGAAAATCTTTGGGGAGAATAAATGTAATTACACGGAAGACAAAAGTTAAAGTAAGTGTTGCTCATTCCACCAGAGGGCAACGAAAAAGCCATTCTATTTTATTTCTCTCAGCATTTTAAAAGACAAATGTTTAAATAATCGTCATTTATTGTCTTTATGGCCACGGGGAGCTCTGTGTTGGGTCAAAGTGATTCAGTTGCTTAATTACAGCACACTGAATAGAGTCCACTGAAATATAGAATTGGAGATCATGGTTACTTACAGCTTAAATAGAAAAAAAAACACACACACACAACAGAAGCTAGATATGTAAGTATAAAACACACATTTTTCAATTATATGATGCTTTAAAAACACAAATAATTCACAGTCAAATCCATTATTGTTTTATACCATGATGATTTTGTGATTTAGTTTTGAGCCTATCCTCATGTGAATCCTTTGCTTACAGATGCTGTCATTATACAGAATGTAGTAAGCTGTGTTTCCACACGATGACGCACCGATCTTAAATTCCCTCATTGGGACCGGGGGCCACCTCCCTCCCACAGAGGATCCTGTTGCATGACATCAATCGGAGTGAGAAGGAGGAAGAGGAGCGAAGGACTGTCAAGTTAGACAGAAGTACATAAGAGAGCAACAGGAAAACGGTAGTTCGCAATAAAATGGGTGAAACAACTCTTTGAATGGCTGTGCTGTTGTACCAATAAATGAGAATATATCAGTTTCCTTTCTTTATCTCAATGAATAAAGAGAAAATGAATTGCTCATGATTAAAAGTATGGCCTGCTAAGTACTTATTTCACTCAATTTTCAAGAAATTGTATGTTGAAATGTAATTCAGAAAGCCTGTTTAAAGATACAAAACATAAATATTTAACAAGGCGCCGCTGGTTCTTTTTGATGGACTTGAATGTTAATGCTTTCATGAATTGTACTGCTGCGTACTTTGTGACTGTGGCTGTAAAATTAAAGCCTTGACAGACACTGGGCTGTCATTCATAATTTTAGCTGGACGAATAACAAGAAATGAAAAGAATACTAACATGCTGATGATTTGCTCAACTTTACTGAACTATATACCTCAGGAATTAAAGAAAAAACGTGTCAGTGCTGATATTGATACAGTAGTGTATTTTTATCTTTATCTAGTAAGAGACTACTCTATTTTTCCCATTTGACCATGGATTGCTTTTATAAACTTTGGCTTGTGCAGAGTGCTCAGCACAAACCTCACGTAGCATCTTATTTCCTTCGCTTTTCTTTCTTGAGTTAGTTCTTAAAAGATGAGAAAACATTGTTCAATTCCTTCAGTTGAGTCCTCTGCTGTTCACTGTGGCCTCATCAGTGATAGTTTCAATCTAAAAGGCTTCCAAAAAGCCATCCTCAAGGGACTGAAATCAAAGAAGAAGGGTGGGGTATGCAGAATGATACAAGAAATAACAATCTCAACAGGTCTTATTAGGTCAGGAAGCCTCCCAAGAGCAACATGTTGGGAAAACATAACTAAGTACAGTTTCAGGGTGTGCGTTGGGAGGGGAGATAACCTTCATTTCCAAATCGAAAAGGGGCGGACTTTTAATTTTGGTGCTGTAACCGGATGCTGCATCTGCCACTATTGCTCGGCTGACGGCCTGTGGAGCTGTCAGGGTCTGTGGAGCAGCGCAGCGGCAATCGACAGGCAGGGAAAGCCCTCAGACAGTAAGTCGTGCGTCTCCAGCCAGGCTCGCCGCTCCAGCGCGTCCGAACTGACTGGACACCGGCCGAAGACGAGCACGAGCACGAGCGCAGCAGCTTCATTGATTCGTGCGTGCGTGTGTGTGTATGCGTGTGTGTGTATTATTTTGTTTTAGGGGGACATGGCTGATCTAAGTTTGAACGAGTCGCCCAACGCGGACGTAGCGAACAGGTTTGCGCGAAAAGGTGCGCTGAGGCAAAAAAACGTCCACGAAGTCAAGAACCACAAATTCACAGCCCGGTTCTTCAAACAGCCGACTTTCTGCAGCCACTGCACCGACTTCATCTGGTAAGCCCCTCCGTCCGTGCGTCCTTTCCACCGCCTCCACCCCTTCTCCTCCCCGCTGCCTGTTGCATATCGGATAACTTCAGTCGAGAACACTGCTTGATGATGTAAGCAGGGGGTGCCTGCTCCCTCTTAAACCTGCAATCCCTGCACTTTTGGACGACTTTAGTCTGTCCAGATCTTCCAAGCGCACTTTTTTAAATTTTTTTTATAAAGGAACGAATTTGGTGCGATTGAGTCCTACTACCATATGGGAGGAGTTGCTCTGCAGCTGTTTATTGCTGCTGCAATGCAAACAATAACTCATGCTGTAAATAGAAATGCAGCATAGGAATGAGTAAAACTGGATTTATTGGTATGATCTGACTTGGGGAGGGTGGGGGGGGGGGGGGGTCCCTGTGAGGAACTGTAAAATGAAAGCTGTCACTCTTATTTATGAGGGTCTGGGTGGTGACAGGAGTCCCTTGAGAGAGCCACTTTGGTGGTGGTGCATACATAAGATTAAATCCACAAATGTCTGTTAACGTAAATAAAATGATGAGCATTTGTTCTATGAAAGTCCACCCATGCTGCTGTCCTCTCCGATAAACAAATAACTGCAATGCAGCTGCTGATACTGGCGCTGGTCAAATTATTTGGATGAGTTTTGTTCTCCCTTGGACCGCTGCAGCTGCCTGTTTTAACCGGGAGAGGAATACTATTGTTTACGCTTACTGGCCAATGTTTTTTTTTATTAACGCAGTTACTATCCTTTATGGAAAAGCGCTTCATCTAAAGTTTTGTGCTGGCATTTGGACTTCCTCTTAGTTGGCTCTCTCTGGATTAAGGCAGGCACTTCTGGAAAAATGCAGTGGGAAAGTCTGACAAAATGTCAGGAATAGGACTCAACATAGTAACTTTTCTAACAGCAAAAGTTGTATGACTTGTATAAAAAAGAAGTGAGCATTCAGACAGTTGGTTGTAGCTGTTCACGCCTTCTACAGGTTCCGGTGGATGTTTGAACTCAGGCTCTTTATTTCAGGTGACTTGCCTGACTCGTTTACAAAGTGACCTGTGGCCTACCTTCAACCACTCCTTAGTGCAAAGCACACCAAGCACAGCTTGATATGGAAGCGCTTCTCTTTTCAGCTCAAAGAGAATTCTGGGATATTTATCGTGTTTTCTGACACCAGGCTGTGACTAACACAATACAGAGTCCAAACGTATGTGTATGCTTTAACCTAATACCCACGTGTGATTGTACACTATGGACACACGGTTTCTTTGGTTACTCTGCAAGGCTTTCAGTATAATGTTGAAATTTGGCCAACCTGTTTAACTCCATTCAATCAAGAGAATATAAGTGCAGCTATACTTAAACTCATCCAAAAGTTCTCAGACTGAGTTTATGTCAATATTTAGTGAAAGCCTGTCAAGTGTCAGCTCATAATAAAGAAGACCTCTGTGTGGATATTGCTTTTTTCCACTGGATACGTTGTTGTAATTTCAGATACAATGACAAAAGGCATAAGTGTGAAAGCTCTGCAGTATTTTTGTTCAGTAGGGACATACACAAGTCTGTGCTCTTGGAATGAAAAAGTTTATTGTCACTGTGCTTATACGTGTTTAAAGATGAACCACAATTAAAATCTCCTCTCCTTTCACAGGGGATTTGGAAAGCAAGGATTCCAGTGCCAAGGTAAAGAAAAACTTATAGAAATCTCTGACATGTTTGGTGTGAAGTCTCTGTCTTGTTTGTGGTGTTTTTGATTCATTAAGTCTGCAGACTTTTTGATGGTTATGGCTCCATTTCTTTCTTTCACTATCACGATAAAAGGAACTGTGAATACTCACTTTTATTGTTAGTGTCTGTTAGTTTGTCTTGAATACTGTTTTATGAAAAGAATCAGTCAAAGATTACATAACTCAATTAAAAACACACTGACTGGGCATAGCCTTCTTTTTTATGCATTGTGTATGAATGGATTTAAAGTGCAGGTCATCACAGTAGTAATTTGAGTTTAATTTTGTTTGTAACAGCTCATTGTCATCAAAAGGCCTTTTAATAAGGAAACTTCTCGTGAGGAAAAACAATGTCTGGAGGGGAGCAGTATGGCATGAAGGGTTGAAGTGATGCATGAAAAATACTTGTTGTGCAGGCTAAATACCAAGGATAGACAGTGGAGGCAATTTTACAAGATCAGCGGGACAGAAAGAGTGGAAGAGAAGGAAGAGCAGCTAAAAAGTGCCCATGTATCAGCAGATAGAAAAGGCTTTTTTAGGATACGGTGAGAGCTGCGCTCCAATTTCGAACCCACGCATGTCTTGTGTGCCAAACCTGACACAGCACACAGTAAAGCACTGAAGGTAAAATAAATTGCATTTTCTAGCTGATACATCCAACTTGAGAAAAGTCTGACAGATCTCAACTAATCTAAATAGTTTTGTCTCTATGGGATGGGCTTTTAGTGCCTCACACTGAAGCCAGAGCACTGGGGTCTGAAAACCAATTACCCTTTATCATTACCAGATCAAGACTTGAAAACAGAGGTGTTTGGGCCTTTTCAGAGCACTAATAATTTTTAAATCACTGCTCAAATGCAATTAGATCCCTGTGGCTTTTGGGTCTGACTGTGCAGTGTGGTTTATTTTATTTTTTAGATTTAATTGAATAGATTTGACCCTTTCTTTAAAATCTTTATTTACCATGCACTGAGCGTTTCATATGTTGAACCTATGTGAAAGCAGTTACACACAGGTTCCTTTGGTCTCATCAGCTTTAGCTTCTCCCGTAAACTTTGAAGCATTCCCCAGCAACTCCAGTTTGTGCTTGTAAAAGCTTAGAACTGTGGAAACTTTTCTTTCCTGTATGCTTGCAGTTTTCCATTTGGTTTCCTTGATGATGCATTGCTGTTTATTGTGTTAAAATAATTGAAATACCATAAAAACAGGAAATGAACCAGCCAATGTGCATGCTTGTTAGTGAGTTTGTTTATGTCTCTCTAGATGCAAAAACCAAATGGGAGACCTTTCTTGTGTTATTGAACGTAACAGTCTATTCACAATGGTTACCCGGCAAATTTTTCATTTAACAGTCTTGTATTTTATAAAGCGATTTTTCTGGTGTGATGGAAACAAATTTTCTGGCTGAGCAACTATGTCATGGTGTTCATTGGAGGTTGATGATGTGAGATTAAAGAGCCAAATACGAGTTAAACTTGTGACATTTACGTCCAGTGAATTATGTCATTTGAATCACAGCTTTTGAAGCGCTTCACTGGTGCAGTGTGGGAAACTTGGAAATATACACGTTGCTGAGCAAGGAGTTTGATCTCAGTGATTTAATAAGAAACACCTCTGCTTGGTGTCAGGGTGAGATTTGCAGAGGTTGCAACAGAATTGTTAGTTATAGCAGTTAATTGTTGATGGTTCATAGCGCCTTGTCACTTTTTAAGAGCATATGCCTCGGCTATGAAATCATAAATCATGCACATTAGCCCAGGCCTTTCATGTCTTACTCCTCTGTACCCCTTGAACATGACTGCCAACAACCCAAGATCACACTTCTATGAGACCTTCTTTCCCTGAAGTGAGCTACTATGGCTTGCTCTTAGATCCTACTTGAAACCAGCCTCCTAATGAGTCAGTCTAAGCCAGGCGTCAGGGTGTTGATGACCTAACATGTTTTTGCACAATCTGACATTATTGTTAGCGTGTAGGTCAGCCCCCTCCTCTGCCTTCTCAATAACTGGTCATTTTCCCCTCTGTCTCATTGTTGCTGTCACAGCTTTTGATACAGGAGATGATAAAGTGAGCAAGTGAAAGGACAACACATGTGACGCACAAATGCAGATGGAGCCTTTCTGTTTCCATTCAACAGCGACTGGATCCCTTAAAACCTGAAGACTCCTTATTTTTCCAATCATAAATCCAGGGCTGCAGCTATTGCATAAATAATGATCCTTCCTTATCAAGATGAAAGTGATTAGTTACGCTGTAGCTATTCAGAGAGTAAAAATCCACAATTTGTAATATCTGTCCAAGCATCAAATATTAAACTGAAGATTCTATAAAATCAGATACTACTCGAAAAATGGCAACGTGATAAACTGGGGAGTGGCATTTCTGTAACTAGAGTGACATTTAATTTTCAGCCCTGCAAATGTCCCTTTTCTAAGAATAGACTGTGCTGTGAAGTATCATCACACCGGGCCGTGCAGTTCAGTGTTGTGAGCCTGAACTGAAAGGTGTGCTGTTTCAGAATCACATGGCATGGATTCAACCGTGTGTGTGTGTGTGTGTAAGCTCAATGTTTTACGTTTTTTTGTTTTCTTAGAGCTTTTAGTTCCATATTATATCTGATGATTCAAAGTCAGCTGGGATGTCACAATTGTCACAAAAGTGCCTCTCGAACAACAGCATGATTAAATGTTTTTTTATTAAAGCTGACACAGTTCATACGTTAATTGGAACCCTATTCAGGACACTATTCTTTAAACTCCAGGATGTGACTGTGTGACTGTGTGGGAGGATGTCAGCCTGGCTCACTGTGTTGCACGCTCTGACATTATAGTTTACTGTGCTTATCAGGATGACCAATATGATGCTTTGAATAGCATGCTACAGCAAAGCTAATGTTTTGGAAACAAAACAAGCCCAACAGTAACCACTTTTCTAGACGGTATATGCATTTGGAACAGTCAGTCTGTCGCCCCCTGGCTCATTTTCACGTGGAGTCTTATTTCAAACGCCTGGCTCACTGCCTTGGTGCATCAGGGTGTTTAGATCACCATTTAGATGACGCTGTAATACAGGCAGACGATTTGTACTCATGTCACTTAGCCGATTTGCCATTCAGATCTTGTCAAAATTGCCCTGACCCCTGACACCAAGAGATTTAACATATTGTGGTATACCAAGGACTTCTCATTTAGTTGTATTACTTATTACATGGGATTTTATTCATCCTCACTGAGGTAAACATGCTCATAATGAGTCACAGACTTCCGTTGGGCTCAAAGAAACTAGTGTTGTATGATTAAGTGGTTTCTTCAAGGGCAATTTTGCCAACACTTACTGAGCGATGGGTTGGTATTGTTCAAGATTTATAACAAGGACAGAACAGCCTTTCTGTTGCAAAAATACTTTTTTGTATGATGTAAGCAGTAGCGTTATGCAAGAGCTGACCAGTTAAAGAGACCATTTTAGAGCTGGCCCATCTGTACTGGTAGAGTGAATTTATCTGACTTCCTTTTTAATGGATTTCCATTCAACCTTGTCTGAGCAGGTGTGCTCATAATATCTCATCTAACATGTGGGATTTTTTATACATGAGTCAAGAGTAAGCACATAAGATAAATGCTAAAGCAGTCCCGCCATGTTTTGAATCTGGTCACATCTATTTTGAATGACGACACTTTTCATTTTGACATCTCGCTGTAGCTTGTTTAGATTGTTTTGTCTTTGTCAAATGTTTTTTTGGCTCACATTACTTAGTAGTATATCTCAGTGACTCCAAGCATTTAATTTTTGTGCGCTCTGATAAGCCTTTTGGGGATTCACCTTGAAATTAGAGGTTCAAGACCAATTAGCATTTGTTCGCTTGTCTGATGTTGCCAGGCTAATTGTCTCGGACAACTGTAAGCTATGAAATGAAAAAATGAAACCATTAGTGGAGCACTGTCCTATATTATTGATCTTTTCTGCGGTGTAGCTTTCTCTAACATGATTTTTCAGTCCATCTTACTCTTTTAATGCTGTTGTCTGAATCAGCACCCTCTACACTTTGTGTAATAATGTATCCCTGTCTAAAATGACAGTAAATGCTAAATCAATTCGTTTTAGGCCTCGGAAATTTCCTTTTTGTACTCACTATAATTTCATCATCTGGGGCAATTTCCCACAGAAGCCATGTCCATGTAGAAAGACAAGTTTTGCAAATAGAAGGCTTTAGAGATCATGTTCCTCTTGTTTTCCTGAGAGAAAGGCTATTTGTATAAAAGTGGTGGTTGCTCTAGTCTCATTTTTGCCCAGCAATCTAGATACAATGCAAGATAATCTGAGAGATAATCATGAGGGCTAAGGAAGTCTATGGATTTGTTCTTGTGTACTGATTTCCCTCAGAATAACCTACAAGCTCCATATTGGTTTATTGGCAGGTTATTGTTGACCAGGTTCCACTTGAGGCCTTTCCTAATTTTCTCAGACAGTAGTTGAAGCTAATGAGCTTAGCTGTTTTGAAGGAAGCCAAACTCCCAAGAGAGAGGGAATGCCCAGCCTAACAACTTCATTGCATTTGCTGCAGCCTATGTGTAATGAGTATGTAAGGGCAGTTTAAAATCTGTCCTATCCTAGCGTTTTCATCGGGCCATTTGATGATTTGGATTGATTGATTGGTTTGTAGATTAATAAAGGAAGATAGTCTGACAAGGTTATGTAATAATATATGTTAACAGGAAATTTAAGGTTTACATTTCTGTCCGGTTTCAGATATTTGCCTCATCCAGACAGCACTACTTTAATAGTGGAGTTTAGTCCAATTTGAACCAGAAATAAACCATGCTGAGGTAATCTTTTTACTGAAAAAAGTGTGAGATGACAGTGTATACATGCAGCGTTAAAGTAGCTATTTTCATTTCACTGAGCAAAAGAACCAAATCACTTGCCACTTTTGATGTAGAGCAGCTTTTTTTCTATGGGTGGGATTGAAGGTTCTGTTGAAATATGTTTTCTGCCTCAATCACAGCAATTTTATCAGTATGTTGATGTCAAAGCACTTCATTACAGGGAAGTGAAAGCAAGATTCAAGACTCCTACAATGTACCTTTGAAGGACTGAACCATGTGAACATCTTCATAAGAAATTTGTCAGATTCTCAGAATACCAAAAATCAGTTAACAGAGAAAATGAAAAAGCTTCACAATTGGTCACGGTTTCCGTCATGAAAGCCTGTAGAAAAATGTTTTTGTTCAATATTATATTGCTCAGGAAATGACTGGAGATAAAATGGTTTAGAACAGAGACTCTGAATCCCTCCAGTCCAGGGATCTACATAAGTCCATGGCTTCAGCCAGGGCTTTAAAACCAGGACCACCCTGCAACATCTGTTGCTTTATTTGCTACTGTTGTGACCCTTCTTTTGTACGGGCCGTCTTTCTCTCTCCCCCCCCCCCCTCACCTCCTGGCCCGATCTAAAGCAGCGGTATACTTTCAACATAAATGCAGATTCATCATGAAAAGCTTTGATGTTAACAGATGAATTGTATAGTGTAAAACAAGCTTTGAGCTTTGACTGTTTTGTGCCGTTTCAAGTCTGTCTCTCAGTTGTCCTCTGCCGGGAAAATGCTCCCTGCTTTTTCTTCACACTGGGTAGCAGTTGATGGCCCTGCACGATGAGGCTACTTTCTATACTTTTTAACAGTAAATTCACAACAAAGAAAATCCACACTGAGGCCATTGTAATTGCATTTTTTCCAGGATTTCACTCTACAGAAATACAGCAATAACTTGACACAGTTTTGATACATGTGAGACATGAAGATACATGAAGATAAGAGATGGTTGGAGAAGAGCAAAGAAGAGGTGTCATGTCACAGCTGTGTGTTTGAGGGGATGTTTTATTAGACATAGAGTGACGGGGGCAGAGTTCAGCATGGGCTATATTTAGTGCAGCTCCTTGGTCCCCTGAAGATATACACAACTATGAATTGCATGCATTCTGTTTATAGGAGAACATTTGTTTTGTGTTTGGATAGGGCTAAATTTGGATACATAAATGCTTCATCTGGGGAAACACATAAAACCATTTGTGTTTTGGTTCTTGCTTGTTCTTTATTTATTCATAAAAGAAAAATTTGCGCGGCGTAGAGGATATGGACCCCGCTTCGATGGCTACCCAAGAAATTAAGCCCACTGAGTCCTGTTAGTTTAAAAGCGTGAAGAAAACGGAAGTTAATAAAATGGGTACTGTTACTTTAACAAAAAGATTTTAATAAAGAATAATTAAAACAATGGTTCTAATTATGTGCTCAATAAGTAAAGTACTTCAACTGGATTGATTTGACATAATTTCAGATTGAGAGATGAGGGTTGGGGATATTTGTAAATAATATAAATATCCATTCATTTTCTATATCTGCTCATTCCAAGTAGGGCTGTGGGACAGTTGGAGCCTGTACCAGCTGTCACTGAATGGTTGCCAGTCCGTCACAGGGCCACACAGAGACAACCATGCACACACACATTCACCCCTAAGGTCAATTTAGAGTCACAAGTTAACCTAACATTCATGTTTATGGATGATGGGAAGAAGTAGGAGTACCTGGAGTGAACCGAGGCACACAAAGGGTGAACAAACACACAGTACCTAGCCGTTATTTAAACTGGGAACCCTCATTCTCTAACCACCACACCACCATGCAACCCTATAATATAAATACCGAAGATAGTTTTTTTCAATGAGCTGATTTTGTAAAAAAAAAAAAAAAAAGAAGTGATTTGTCCTTTGTCATTTTGTATAGCTACACTGAAATCGTGAAAGCATGTCCCAGTGCTGCTGTTAAACATCAGCATCACGGTACCGACGTCAGACTGGCACTTCTCTCCCCCAATCAGCATGTCTGTCACATACAGAGGCTTTTACACTTGAGAACCTATTGTCACGACAGTGACTGACAGTTTGAATGCGCAGACTGGAGTGAGAACCATGACCTGTACAAAGGACCCTGCTGCCGTTCAAAGGGGCACACAAGGGAGAGATATAGCCTCCCTGACAGTGACCATAATAGCACTGCTCCAGTGGACAGCCAGCAATAGTCTCAAAGCCTCACCAGCTGTAAAAGGCTTACCACTCTGACTTTATTGTATCCAGTGAAAAGCTTTTTCATTCTACACACTTTTGGCTGTCTCATAAGCAAAGATAACAAGGAGCTGCTCTGTTTTCAGCTTTGTTGCTCTAACTGCGGTTACATGGGAGGCATTCCGATAGATTAAGCCATAGAGAAGTTTGATTAATAAAAGAAAAGTACAGAATAGGCAGCTTGTTTGAAAAAATTGAAGAGGAAAAATATTAACAACTCATTTGCAGCTTTTTTTAATGTTTGGTTAGTTATTTGAATGTCTGATGCCTCTGAGCCTTTTAAGAGAAGACCAAACAGCAGGATGACAGGACCTCCATTCACAGAGCTCAGTCAGAGGATCACAGCCCTGCCAAAACACTAAATGTAAGATCCTAGGCTGATGCGTTGATTGGTTTTGTCCACCAAAACACAGAGTAAAGAAGTGTTTTATTAAAGGTTGTTTTCTTTCCCTTCAAAAAAGGACATGACATACCATAACAATAAATGTCACTAAAACTTTTCGTTTGACCAACAGCCTTTCCAAACACTTGGGTGTGGTCATTTTCTTTTTTTATTCATTTTTAATTTGATAGAATATAAAGAGTTTTGATTAACCCCATAACCCTATGCTGATTAACTCTATATCAATCAGAAACAGTGTTAAATTATTATTCCAAATAAAGGCAAATAGCTTCAATATGAATAGGACTTTCACAGATCTCATTTTGATATACACCTGGACAAAGCCCTAATCTAAACTCTCCAAAGAGGACCTTCCAGCTAGCACCCCTTTTCTGACTACAGCTTTGCTAGTAAAGTGTTTGGGCTTGTTGGATTTCCCTGAAAGCTTTTCACCCCTCTGCCTGCTTCATGGCAATCAATTCAGAGCAGCTGCATTAAGATTAGACTAATCCATCATGACAGCGTGCATTATTTATCACCTTAATTCCCACTATGCATTTGGGCGAACTGCTGTGTTGGGTTAAAAATATGACCTGTGGTCCTGTGTTTTGCTGTTCTTAAGGTTATGTTTGCTTCGAAAAATTGGGAAGTTTTTTCTGTTTGCTAGCCTAGAGAGACCGTTTTTGAATATTTCAATCCTAGTACTTTCCACATGAGCAATCATAGCAAATGCCTCTTTTAAACTAACCGGTGATATTCAGTGAAAATGTCAGTATTTTAAATAATGTTATAAAGGTTGTCCCTTCCTTTCTACAGTTCCTCTGTGTGCTCCTGGAGCAGGATTAAATTGCCTCTTCTGCCTCAATAGAAACCTTGACCACACTCTGGTGCAAATCCATTCATCTCTTGACACAGGACTGCTCCGACTCAAGGAAAATATGTCCTCTGACACCTGCATCTCATGAGATACTTGAGCTCTGTTCAGCTCCTGATTGCATGCTGTCATGATGTAACTCAAATCTGCTTCATATTTTAGTGCAGGAAGGGAACCAACTGAGTAATCGCAGGTGGGATGACATCCATGTTCCTGCTGTTAGGATTATGACACATGGAATTTGTATAGTCAGGATTTTCTTTTGCTCCCTTATCCGTTGGAAGACAAATATACAGTGTTGCTAAACTTCCTCATTACTTTATTTTAAACATGCCTTTTTCTTCAAACCCTAAAAGCCACAGATTGCACAAAACTGTGTATTTGTGGTCATTAGCACAGACTTCTTTGTGTTGACAAACCTACAATTTAGCGGAAAAAAAACACGACATGCATGCCACGTTCCCGTGTGAATCTGGCAAAGGGAGTTCAGTCAGACATGAAGCTGAAGCATTCAGATGTGACAGGATAATGAAAAGGAGTGCACATCTGAAAGAGGCTTTTAATTCCGTTGTTAGATCTATTTTAAGAGTTGACGATGGCATTTGGAGGGAAAGAATTGTATCATATTTGCTTCATGAAAGATTGATAGATAGAAGCTTTTACCAAAATTGAGGGCTGGGACCGCATTTATTTTCTTTTGTGAATAAGAACACCTGTTGTTCTGTCATTTAGTAATTTAGGAAGTGAGCCAAATTACTTGGATTAACTTTTGTCTCAGTGGGAGCAGCAGGATTTGATCCTTTTCAGCAGTTTCTAAATCAGCGCTGTCACAGAGACACGTCTCAAATCCCACCTCTGTGTGCACGCAGAAGAGTCCTCTTTACGGGGTGGAACGCACCTCTGGTGGATCATCTGCCTTGCTATTTAATGTAGACTTCATGGTGACCTCTGTAGTTATTAAAGTCATTACTTATTATAAAGTCAATATAGTGTGTTTCTTTACACAGAGGAGCACTAATCTTCAGGAATTTCTAGAAGTCAATTTCCACAGACCTATAAGAAAATTCAGATTTGGAAGAGTTACTACCAAACCTACAGACTACAGGCATTCATCCTGTCAGTAACATGGGAATCTTTCCCACTGAAATCAATATGGTGCACATCATACAGTCACAAATGGTAGTTTCCTGTTCTCGTTTGGTCTGTGGTGTTAATTGTCTGTACACAGACAATCTATTGGCCGGTGTGAGAGTTTAGGTCACTCCACATCTCAATAAAGGAGGCACTTTCCTTCCTGTTTCTGCATTTTTTTTAAATTTGGGTCTAGTAGATGCAGACAGCTTGAATTGTCATAGTTTTCATTATGCTTGAATACGCTTGCAGGCTTTTATGTTTTCCTCATACAGTTTTACAGATGCAGCCCCGCTTTGGTGCATTAAATGGTAGAAAAGTTGCCTCATCGCTACGGTTGTTTGCATGAAATCACTCATGGATTACAGCCATCTGAATAATCCTGATGATGATAAGTTTTATTGAGCTCCGGTATCCGTCATAGATTTTTATTTACAGCCATATGGGAGTTGGTAAGCCTGACCCGACAAAGTGTACACGAGAGCAAATACACAACATTTAACCATTCTTGCTGACTTAGTTTGCAGCAGTTTACAGAAACAAATGGCAAGGCTTACTAATACACAGTAAGTCA
Source organism: Menidia menidia (assembly GCA_907169785.1). NCBI lineage: Eukaryota > Metazoa > Chordata > Actinopteri > Atheriniformes > Atherinopsidae > Menidia > Menidia menidia. Next base: position 7,355,355 of record CAJRST010013335.1, read on the forward strand.
TGCAGGGTTTTAAGTGAAGGGTCATTTAGGGTTACATATATGTCAGCTTCTGCTTCGGGAAAGTGATGAGTGCTGGCTTTTAACTTAATCCATACAAAGAACATGCTACTTGTTTCGCAATTGTTTCATGCTATTTTCTCCTGGTTTCTGCTTGAGTTAACATTTTTCACTAGTTATTTGATTTTCAAACGTATTTGTGACTTAATTTCACAATTTAATATTTATGTTGAACGCAGCTGTTGAAGAATGATCCGAGTCCTATAAAATCTCCTTTACTTTTGAATGCATATATACTGCCGCATTAACATCAATGACATTTATTGGAAAAAATGATAAACCTCCCCGCGACCCCATTAGGGAATAAGCGCTTACGACAATGGATGGATGGAAGTGATAAACCTTTCCATTCCTTTTAGTGATATATGAATGCCAGTCTCTTGGATTTGAAGCTTTGACTTTAAAGGTAATATAAGAGTCAGATGTGTTTAGTCAGTGGCATTGCAGTGGGTTTGTTACAGCAATTATGGGTGCTGTTTATGTAAAGAGAGACACATTTCAATATTTTATTTTTTGAGTGTGTTTGTTATAAAATGATTGAACTTTACAGTATCCTCTGAAATGCATTTTCTACACAGTCATAATAGTCAAACACTTTCAAAATCATGTATGATGTCTGAATAATCTTTTCTAGAGTGAAATAATAAAGGGGAATGCATTTTTTACATTATAAGGCTATATTATTTTCTTTTTTAAGGCCAGTGTGCTTTTGGAAGTTGCTACACTGTTGACATTTGAAATATTTATAAAAAGACACTACAGTGTTGGTTAGAAACCATTATCAGCAACTAATCTTACAAACACACATTGAGCATACAGATAATTTCATGTTTCACATTTTATGTGAGCTAGGAGATAAGAAAAAAAAAGCTTCTGCAAATGTGTGAAGTTAAACTGACGATAGGATTTCTCTCACTCCTAATCATAATGGTGGTGAACAGTTACTGTTATTGTACATGGCACTGTGTGCACGGTAAAAGTATCTTCCTAACAAATAATGGTGCGTGAAAACAAACGGTTTACATCTCTGCTTTCTTGTAAAAACAAATTCATTTTGTGATAACATCCTGCAAAATATAGAAACTACTGCAGATGAATAAGTGCAATCTGAACAAGGCTACGCCATATGTTGATGCAAGAAGATTCTACATATTTCTGAAATTAAATGTTGTCTTTTTTGCCCATTTCTTTCATGGAATCACAAACCCACTTCAGATTTTTTGCTCTGATGCTTATATGGTTTAGATCCTCTTTGTCAGCATTCATTCGTGTATATGTTGTAATGGTTCAGTCTTCACTTCAACTTTCGCTTTATCCATTTGAAATGGGTCGCTACATGGAAAACATGCTTATCACTCATAATGTACATATAGTATGCAGCAGCAGAGGAATTAACCTCTGACTAACCTGGATGATCTTCTTGCAAACTAGTGAGTAATAGAGCATTCTCGAACAAAAAATAATACTTTTCTAAGTGACATGGTATAAAAGATTTACCTTCAAGAGGTGAACGCCTCTTTCGTTATGGATCAGGATGTTTTTAAAATGGAGAGGGCTTGGTTAATCCACGGGGAGGGGCCCCCACTAAATATTACCAAGGATTAGTGAAGGATATTACTGCCTGAATGCATTAGAAGTGTATTAGATAGCTCTATGATGGACCACAGTCTAATGCACAGTCTCTGAAATATGGTGTAATCTGCATTTAATTGCCATGAGTTTTGTTGTGATAATGGCATTATCTAATGGAAGAGCTCTGGAAGGGTTTGTCCGAAGAACAAAAGCCAAGGCAAATGGAAAGGGCAGAGTTGCCTTTGCAGATGTTGAACTCCCACTTTTGGACGATTATGCAAGCTACTGAAGTGGATCTGTTTTTTTCCTCGAATATACAAAGACATCATTTGTTGCAACGGATTTTTTTTCAACTTTAAAAATGCAAGCCATCATTATTGTGAAGCATTAGAATATAACTCTTGTTCTGTGTGTAGTCCAGTGCTTTTCAGCTGTCGAGAAGACTTACAGGGTCTTCTGGATTCATTTAGTAAATTGCACTGACATATTCTGGGGGATCAACACAAATCTGGACGGATTGTTGCCCAAAGTCAATTGTCAAAATATGTTGACCCAGAGTGACTTTGTGTTTTGAATTTATTCAGATATTCCTAATATATATAATGATGAATATTTGCAGTTGCAAACACAACTTCAGTATTATTTCACAAGCAGATCATTTTCAGAAGACACAACTTTATCAGGTTTTCCATTTGATCTCCAGAAGTGAACCGAGGAAAGTATTAAAGCAAGTTATAATAATGTTCTGAACAAATTGATTTAGGATTAAAATGGAAACAGCTTCTAACTGTAAAACTAGATTCTGAGACTCAAGAGCATCTCAAACCACAGGCAACAGCAGTGTTATCTGAGGCAGAAGGTTTCACTTTGCCCAATGAAACTGAGACTTGTCAGGAACAAGTATCACCATGTGACAAAGATTCAGATTAGCTAAGGCTGATGGGACTTTGATCATAAACTTGCAGTAACTGAAATAAATATCTACAAAATCTATCTCTCTTGAAGTTCCCCTTTCACGAATGTCAGAATTTGTTGCAGCTCTACTTTCTTGTTTCATTGTAGTTTATTTAATTCCCAGACACTTAGTTTTTTAAAGAAAGCAAAATTTTATGGATACACTCTACAGCAATTTATGACAGGAACTTTAGTTTTATGGTAGCAATATTGATCTGCACACACCTGTTGCTCATGATAAGCTTCACATTAATTACAAACTATACATTGATAATGACACAGTGGTGGACAGAGTCCAGTGTGTCTTGTAAATGTTTGTTATTTTACTACCAAGAATACTTTCATTCTTACAGGGCAATGCATGAAATCATTCTTTCGCTACATTGCCGTTTAGGGAGCTGCATTGCAATCAAACAGCTCACACAATGGGTCTTTTCTCTGAGACAAATTTCTTTCCTTCCATCACAATTTGACCCTTCACAAAAGTAGAAAGTACAAGATCGAAATAATCCACTATCTGTAAGTGACTGTAAGTGAAGAAACAGAGATCTGAGAAGGAAATAAAATGCTCCAAATCTTCAGATTTTTCTCTTTTTCTGGTACCTTTTTTTCGCACATCATAACCACAGAACTGCAGCACAAAATAGTATTCCCTTTTACTGTTTATAAATAGTTGATACCTCAGCTCACTGTTGGAATCCATTTTTGCAATCCTTTCTTTGAAAATATCCATTTGTTCCTCCAACAGATCATCTAAATGCCGTATTAATCCTGCCACAAATTGCTAAGTGTTTTAGAATCCACTTGTACTAAGATGAGTTTAGATTTAAGTATTTTAAGCCAACTCTTTGGAAAAAAGGAAAGAAAGAACAAAAAAAAAGCATAAAACGCATAATCCCCTCTCTTCGCACAAGTAAAAAAAACGTCTAGGTTTTAAAAAGGAATGCAAATGCATGTTGCTGCTGCAGTGAAAATTGGAAATATTAATATTAACATTAATGTTATGTTTTTCCAGTATGATGAAATTTTAATTGAATTCAAATCATATACTAAAAACAAAACAGAAAGAACAGAAAGTTGTCAAAGGTTTCAGATTGCAAAAAAACTAAAACCCCCTTTACAACCTAGTTAAAAGAGATATGCTTGGTACAATATACATCAGGGAGGGAGAGAAAACACTGGTTTAATCTTTGTGGGTACATGGTTTGTTTTAGGTTAATGAAACTATTCTTCTTTTCATTCACTTTTATGACAGCAAAGAATATCATATTGCATTTTTGACATGATTAGCATTAAAATCCATCCACTGCAGTTTGTGATTTTTCTGCTCCAGTGAACATTTTCAGGGGGCATCTACTGATTTGCCGCCATCAAAATAAAAAGTCATGGTGAATCAATAGAGCATAAATTGATCAATGGTTTGCACTTCATGCATCAGTCACTTGTGGGTTTATGCTCAAACAATAACATTAAAAATCTTAATAGGTAATCTAAACTCCTGATCCCGCCCTTTGAAATAATTTAAATGCAGAGCTTTCCACTCAAAACTGGACTGAACAGCAATAGCAATTTCCCCTTGGGCATAAGAGCACTCATCTGACGGCTTCGACTACTATTTAATTCACTTTTTGTGTGAATGGGAGACTGTTTCACATCATGTGCCCACAGGATGAACCTCGATCCTTCAACATTTGGCTTTGTTGGTGGGTTCAGTAAAAAGCAAATGGACTCCTAAAGTGAGATGAGAATGCTTGTTATTGTCCACACTGTGAGTCAGCATTTGGTAGCTGGCCTTTAGGAATGAGTCATAGTGGATGTACGATGTGAGGGGGAAAAGGTGTCAGAGCGTCGTGAGAGGTGTTCCTGTCATAACCACGGTTAGAAAACGTATGACGTGTGTCGGAGCAACTCCTTGTTTCCTGTGTAAAGGGGACAGGAGTGTGTATCTTTTAGCTCAGCACACAGCCTCTTGTCATTTATTTTGTTTACCGTCTATATGACAATGTAATCCCCATGTTTAATCCCTACTGTTGAGGATTAAAGCTGGTGGAGCGCCTCAATGTTTAGACCCTTACGAATATCTTGTTTGAACAGAAAGACTTGTAAGGAAGTCATTTAAGCATGCTGCTGATTTAGTTTGCAGCAATTTACAGAAACTAATTCCAACACTTACCTATACGTGGTAAGTCATGCACTTTTGCGATTTCAAAATTAAAAATGCGGTTTTAAGTAAAGGGTCATTCAGGGTTACATATATGTCAGCTTCTGCTTCGTGAAAGTGGTGAGTGCTGGCTTTTAACTTAATCCATACAAAGAACATACAGCTTTATGAGCAATCGTTTCATGCTATTTTCTCCTGGTTTCTGCTTCAGTGGATTTCTTTCATTACTTATTTGATTTTCAAACGTATATCTGAATGATTTGATTTACCTGTCTCGATCACTTACCATTTATGTTGAACACAGCTATTAAAGAATCGTCTGAGTCCCAAAAAATTTCTGGTACGCATAACACTCAATTCACGGAGAACATACAAAAACACCCAGAGAGAGATTTGGTATAAAGTGTCAACACGCTAATGCAACCGATCGGTCATCCAGTTATGAGCATCATGAACAACAAATACAACAACAAAAACAGAACGGAAGCAGACTTTATCAAGTACTATTAAACAGCCTAGAACAGGTAGGTGGGTCAAATAATTCTGTGCTTATTCCATACTGTGTCTACCCGTGAGCTCATTAGAAAGCACAACTGGAAGTTATTAGTCATAGCAGAATTTTCCTGTCGCTCAGCAGCAGAGGATTATTGTGGCAATAATTTTACTACATTTTATGAATTCTGAAATATTGCGCAAATGAATCAGAGGGGGGATAAAATCCAGATGGATGCATAAAACTGAATTAGCAGATGCTTTTGAAATGCAGCAGTGAAGGAAAAAGAGCGGGTTTAGTTGTCGAGGTTATGGTGTACATGTGTGCCTGGGGAGAAAAAAGAGAAACACCTTGTGGAAACCTGAGCTACATGCGTGCATACAAAAGACTGCCTCGTGATTTATAAATCATCTCTCATGTGTGCTAAATCTTCCAATAACTGGATAGCTGGATGCCACTTTCACACCTCTATTTAACTATTTTATCGCACATGCTCGGCCTGCCTCACATGCTCATTCAGTCTGTTGTTATTGGTTCTATAAACCTGGACAACACATGCTCTTCATCTATTATTCCTTCAAATCAGCTCTGACATCACAATCGCAGGCCAACAGCCTGCTGTTTCTTTTTTTCACCAGAGTACACCAGTTCTTTTTACTCAGACAGGCTCTTTGCCCCGTGTGCTGCTTTTATTCCGGCGCCTTAATTTAGCAGCCGAGCCTTTTCCGCCTTAAGGGAGATGAATGTATGGCATAAAATACAGAAAGGATAAGGGGCAGGGAAGAATAAGGCAAAAGAACTGTCATACCAAAAGCCTTGGCCTTTCCCCCAGGCTGCTTAGGCTGAGAAAATACCTGCTGCATTGTCAAGCCTTTCTATGGAGCCTCTCCCTTCTGAACTGAACTTTGCTCAAGGTGCTGCTGAGGAGATAATGATAGCTTGTCTGTGTGTGTAGTGAGGGGTACAGGAAAAGGTCAAAGTACAGTTTCTGATAGAGAAAGTTTGTTTTGCAATGTGCTTCTCTGTTGAAGGGACAAAAAGGAGAGCTTTGTGTTATCTTACAGGCAAAATAGAAAAGAATACTGGGCAGATTCACTGTTTGAGCCAAAACAGTTGATCTCCGTCTTTATCTCTTACACAGTGAGGAATGTGAATAGGGGGGGACTAGAGAAGAAGATTAATATTTCATTAAAGAGGAGAAAAAAGTAAATGAAGGAAAGAAGGCTTTGCTAGACAGCCAAATTTTTTGCAGAAAAGGCGAGACGACAACCAGCATGAGGTCATCTGTCACTTTCTCCTGAAAGTGCTAATTTTAGCATCATCACCCTCATCTTTCTCCTCTCTCTCTCTTTCGCCCTCCCCCCTTTTGTCAAACCATTTAACTCTGGCTGCCACATGCCGCCCTTTGTGTCAGCCATGGCTAGCTGGTGGTTAGAGGGTAACACTTTCGACAGCGGCGGCCGCTTTTGTCTGCGTCTCTGATTTGGAAACGGGGCTTTGGTTTTTAACTTTTGCTCTGTAGATGCGACCATTGTACCATTGTGTGAAGCGTTTCATAGCTTACGTCGCTTAAAGAAAAATGGGAAAAAAAAGCTCTCATGCTTCTGGGGCATGAATCAGTATGAATCAGGCCACGGACGGAGTGTGTGGAAATGTGTCTGGTGTCTGATATGTGTTTGGGGAGTGCGTGATGTCGAGAGCTAATGGAAGTTTTGATGAACTGCTTTCAGTCGCTGTTGATGCTGGGCTCCCTCATGTGCTAACAAAACATCCTTTGAACACATTAAGACACTAACACAACAATTTTATGGCATGAAAAGGCACCAAGCTATTATGAATATTATTGAAAAAGTAAATGGCTTCTAATAGCTGAATGGTTTTCACTGGCTGCTGTTTGGAAAATATGTTTTGATGGTGCCAAATGCTAAAATGAGATGTCAATCATTCAGCAAAGCAACATTTTAGAGAAACTAAATATAATTCATGGAAAAAGCTCAAGAGAACAAAACACATTTAATAAAACTTCCAACCTTTTTAAAATGACTATGCTTTTCCACAGGGCTAATTAATTAATATGTTATTACAACTATTTTTAAATTGGGTTGCATTCAGTATATACACAGGAGCTCACTCTCAGTTGTAAGAATCAGGGAAGGGAAGATTTCTGCAGATGGTAGCTTTATGCTCTATAACAATAAGGCCAACAGAGAGGTGAATCCTGTCAATGAAATGGAAACCATGAAACCCCTTGCACACAATTTGCTTGTGTTGTGAATTTAAATCCACTACAGCATTGAAAAAACTAACAGTGACTAAATTCCATCCTTTGTTTTCTTGGTCTAAAAAGCAGCTTGCTTGGTTTACCAATTCAGAAATCCAGAAAACTTGGCGCGTGACCTTTAGGTTTCCCTGGCTATTACATTGGCGTACGAGCCATTGAGTGTAAAGCGGGTTGATCGAGAGGTTAATGGGTGAGTGTGGCTCAGGGCTAAGAGCGCTTCCCTGCCTATTGGCGGGCTGGTGGTTCAATCTCAGGCCACATGTCGAGTTGTTTGTGGGGAAGAGCTGCAATACAGCCTAAAATGGGGGTTTTCTGTGTCTTGTTTGTCCCAATCTCTGATAAATGCGAGGTTTGTGTCGTCCATTGTATCATCCAAACCTATCATGTGAGGCAATTCTGACGCGAACTCTGAAAAGAGGACAAAAACGAGAGGTTGGCAGTCTTTCAAAATGATTTTTGAGAAACTCTACTCAATATGTTGAAGGTAGTTTGTTACAAAAGTTTGATCAGAAGGGAGGCAAGGCCGAATTTATAAAGGAGAAAACAGCGTTTGAATTTTTTTCATCGGGCCTAGCTGAATGGATCAAGATCCATTCAGATTTAGCTTTTGTTAATCTGCCTCCTTGAGAATTTTTCTTTCGTCATTTACATTCTTTGTCCAGAGCTTCCTGCTAAGTCTTATAGGTTCATGCCTCTGCGTTTTGACATTTCAACCTTATTCATAAAATGACTGTGTTAACCGATTGACAAAATGCTTGTGAGGTTGTGTAAAGTGACAGTTATTTCAGCTGCATGCTCTGTATTAGATGACTTCCCTGTTTGTTCATAGAACCTGTAAACGGTGGTGAATTTAATTTGTTACGACTGAACCTTGTGCCGGCCTTGTATGCTTTTAAAAGGTGTCGCTCAGTTTCTTTTAGATGTTTCTAATCAGATTAGTCTGATTTAAAAACGGTTTAAAGTAAATATCCTGATGTTGCTTTGTCATAATGACTGTCTCTTTGTTCGCCGTTTGTCTGCTTTTAAGGCTTTTGCTAAGATATTTTCTGTTCTGTTCAGTGTTGTGTTGCACCTGAGAGCTAAAATATTGATTCATTTAAAGGAAGTAACAATTAAACAAAATTATGCAAAAATGTGGTCAGTTAGCATCTTTGCGTTGCACGTTATTGACAGTGTGTCACCGTGTGATTAATCTGCTTTTAATGTCAACCACTCATCCCGGCATGGTGGCATTTGACAGCTGGCTCTTATGAGGATGAACTGTAACACGCCCATTTCCTGACATGAAATCAGTTACTGCTTCCTTTGCACAAATGAACTCCTTCCTGCTCTTCCATTACTGGTTGTTAGTTTCTGTGACAGGAAGTCACAGGTCCATACAGACGGACACAACTGTGCGTTTCAGTGGCTTCTGTCAACAGTCAGACGGGCCGACACAGAAAGGCGATCTCACACTGGTGCACGCACTCCCACACACGCAAACATGCATGGGTGAAATTTCAGAGTTCATCCATCATCTGCTACGAGTTGAAATTTGCCTGTCATGACAGATCTCATTGCCGTCTGTTAGGTCAACTGTCTCCTAGCCTCGACTGATTTTCATTTAACTGGAATATGAGGGTATTTTACATTTTAATCTAAAAAGCATTGTGTTGTTTCTGTCATAACAGAATTCATTGATGTCTTGTTTAGTTAATACAAAAAACAATAGCTCGCACATGCCTTTGGAGACCCGTAACAGTGCAAAGCAAATATTTGTCAAGGGTTGTTTGCATTGCAGGTACAGTCATATGACCTCCTTATTTGCATTGATGAACCTGCTTTATGTTTACCTTTTGTTTGCAACTTTTGGAAAGGATGTGGTTGATTTCAGCAGCGTGCTGTGAGGCGGCCTCTTCATAGCTGTGCTCCCTTCGCCTCCACGGGCTAATGCAATTTCTCAAAACCACAAAGTAACTGTTAGAGCTGTTCCTGTCTCGGCTTTTTTTTTTTTTTTTTTTTGCATGCTGCTGTGACAGTGAAAAACGAAGCCCTCGCAACAGACTGTGTTCAGTCCTCGTGCTAACATGTATGGTGAGATGTTTGAGATAAACCAACTGTCGGAGTGGGAGAACAGTGGTGGAGACTGTGAAAACAAGAAAAAGAGAGAGCCATACGTGATTAATTAAAGGAAATACAGGAATAAGAAATAGAGAGGCTCTTTTTTTTGGTCAGTGGCAGTAGTCCTGAGCTGCTATCCTGGAGCTCTTCCAACTCTGTGGTGCACGCCTCCTCTCATATTCACACACACCCACCCACACAGACCCACTCTGTGCAAAGCTTTGGAGTGTAATGTCCTGTCTGACTGTGAGCTGCAAGAACCACATTAAGTAATTTTTCTGGCCAGCTGACCACAGCTGAGGGAGCTGAGGGAACAGAGGAAATGCTTTCTGGACTATTAGCTCCAGCAGGCCACTTTAGAAATGCAGTGATAGCACAATTTACATTATTCTTCACCTTTTTCTGTTCAGGGATACTTTAATTATCCAGTTTAACCTAATTTAGTAAATGTTTCTGTTTTCCCGCTTTTATTTCTCTCCTCAGCCTGCTTTTATAAGATCAAAGGACCGTCTCATTTCTTGATTTTGAACGTTGCCATCTATTGCTATTTACGACATGCTGTCTTTTCTAACCTCGAATGCTTGTTCACATCAGGAGGGAAGTTTCACCCTGACATCTTATCAAATGACACAGTAGGCTTACAGCCCATTTCCCAGCTGTTAGACACTACAAATGTCCGCAGTATTTTAATTTACATCACAACACCGTTCTGAAACTGCTAAGTTGTGGAATCCTGCAGAGATGTTTACCACAGGTTGTTTGTGTGTTATGTCTTCAAAACGCTCAAAAACATCGGCCTTATTCAGGTGGATGATGCACTCAGCTATAAGAATGCTGATTTGGGAAAATTATATTGTCTCCTGTGCCTTGCCCCATTGATCAGTTCTGGGATACATGGTGCCAATTGGGCGCAATATCAGCTTTTATCAGAACATTACTTTTTTTTAATATAGTTACAAATGTTGGTGTTATTTTTCACCTATAGCTGACCTTCGAAACCCATACTAGACATATTTGCAAAATTGTATTTTTTCACCAAAACCTCGGTCTAGACTTTCCTTCTCTGATGCAGAAAAATTGATCCATGCCTTTGTCTCCTCCAGAAGTAATTACTGCAGTGCACTCCCTATTGGAAACGTGGTGAAAAACAAAAATTATAGTATGTTCAGATTTGCGCTCCCAGGATCCTGAGGAGGGAGCGAATTCAGATGCATAACCTCTGTGCTCCATTCACTTCACTGGCTACCTGTTTCTGCTGGGATCAATTAAAAAGGTCTCCGCTCACCTTTCATTGTCTTCACGGTAATGCGCCATCCTACCTAAATGATCTCATCACAGCACAAACCCCCTTTGGATTTCCAGCACTCGTACTCGCTCCATATGTGACTGAGTCTTTAATTGCAATGCTCCTTAGGTGTAGAATACCCTTCCTTTCCCTTCCGAGGGCTTCACAGAATGGGGCATATTTCAAAACAGGTCTAAAATGATTATATACAGTCAGGGCCAGAAATATTTGGACAGTAACACATTTTTCACGAGTTGGGCTCTACATGCCACCACACTGGATTTGAAATGAAACCTCTACAACAGAATTCAAGTGCAGGTTGTAAAGTTTAATTTAAAGGGTTGAACAAAAATATCTGATAGAAAATGTAGGAATTGTACATATTTCTTTACAAGCAATCCACATTTTAGGAGCTCAAAAGTAATTGGACAAATAAGCATAACCCAAACAAAAAAGTTTTTTTTCAATATTTTGTGGCAAATCTTTTGGAGGCAATCACTGCCTGAAGTCTGGAGTGCATGGACATCAACAAACGCTGGGTTTCCTCCTTCTTATTGCTTTGCCAGGCCTTTACAGCCGCAGCTTTCAGTTGTTGCTTGTTTGTGGGTCTTTCTGTCTGAAGTCTGGTCTTGAGCAAGTGAAATGCATGCTCAAGTGGGTTAAGATCTGGTGATTGACTTGGCCATTGCAAAATATTCCACTTTTTTGCCTTCATGAACTCCTGGGTAGCTTTCGCTGTATGCTTGGGGTCATTGTCCATCTGTACTGTGAAGCGCCGTCCATTAAACTTTGCAGCATTTGGCTGAATCTGGGCTGAAAGGATATCCCGGCACACTTTAGAATTCATCCGGCTACTCTTGTCTGCTGTTATGTCATCAATAAACACAAGTGACCCAGTGCCATTGAAAGCCATGCATGCCCATGCCATTACATTGCCTCCACCATGTTTTACAGAGGATGTGGTGTTCCTTGGATCATGTGCCGTTCCCTTTCTTCTCCAAACTTTTTTCTTCCCATCACTCTGGTACAGGTTGATCTTGGTCTCATCTGTCCATAGAATGCTTTTCCAGAACTGGGCTGGCTTTTTTAGGTGTTTCTTGGCAAATTCAACTCTGACCTGTCTATTTTTAGATTCGATTAATGGTTTGCATCTGGACATGAACCCTTTGTATTTACTTTCATGGAGTCTTCTCTTTACTGTTGACTTGGAGACAGATACACCTACTTCCCTGAGAGTGTTCTGGACTTCAGTAGATGTTGTGAACGGGTTCTTCTTCACCAAAGAAAGTATGCGGCGATCATCCACCACCGTTGTCTTCCGTGGACGCCCAGGCCTTTTTTAATTCCCAAGCTCACCAGTGAATTTCTTTTTTCTCAGAATGTACCAGACTGTTGATTTTGGTACTCCAAGCATGTCTGCTATCTCTCAGATGGATTTTTTCTTTTTTTTTCAGCCTCAGGATGTTCCGCTTCACCTCAATAGAGAGTTCCTTTGACTGCATGTTGTCTGGTCACAGCAAGCTTCCAAAATGCAAAACCACACACTTGGAATCAACCCCAGACCTTTTAACTACTTAATTGATTACAGGTTAACGAGGGAGACACCTTCTGAGTTAATTGCAGCCCTTATTGCCCATTGTCCAATTACTTTTGATCCCTTGAAAAGTGGGCAACACATACAAAAACTGTTGCTATTTCAATCCTGTTAATGCGATTTGGATGCTAACACCTTCACATTAATGCTGAGAGTCTACAGTTAATGCACAGTTTGTTTGTTTTATTTAAAATCCATTGTGGTGGGGTATAGGGTGGAAAAGGAGGATAACTGTGTTGCTGTCCAAATATTTCTGGCCCTGACTGTATATGAAGATTTATTCAAGATGTCTTCTCATAATTTTTACTGTGGTAATTTCAGGCCATGAGGATATTTTTTCCTTCTAATTATCATCACTCATACTGGAACTGAAAACTTAAACAGCCATTACCTGGGTTCATTTTTGATCAATTTAATCTGCACATCAGGAGCTGAAAGATTCACTTCAACCACTCACGAACCTAAACTTCAGTTTCAGAGTTAGTTTGACAAATAAAAAGACCATGATAATAATTAGAATGAGAATGATTCCAACACATAGCATATATGCAAATCCCTACAGTGTTGACACACTGCTTGTAAATGAATGCGACATGAATCAGGCTGTTTACCAGCACGCCCAGTAATCTGTGATGGTTATTTATAGTCTCTTCATTGCTGCGCTGGAGGATGGAGAGGTTTAAACCATTGTATAACAGTACATGCGTTTTCCAACTGGAAGGGTATCGCTGCAGGTGTGTGCATGTTACAGAATCTTTGCATCTGGACTGTTACTTTTTGAATTTCCTACTGTCAGGTTTGATAAGCACCGCTATTATTTGTAGTGCAGAAGTTTGTAAAAATTTTAAAGTTAAAGTTCACGTCGGTGTCAAAGGGATTGATGGGCATTTTGTGTAAATGCATGCTACATGTCTACACACACAAAAAAAGAAATAAGTCACTTGCAGTCAACCAACAAGTAATTAGTTGTGCCTTTCATAATGTTCATATTGAAGTGGAGTTGCTACATCTTGCCCAAACCAATGGGATGTGGTTTCACGCCTGTGAGTTAATTTGCACATTCGCCACAACTTTAGAAAATGTAGTGTTCTCAGACATCTTGAGGGTGTTGGAAGAAATTAAATCCCTGTATTCTGCCAATAAAAAACAATTTTTCACGGAAGTGTTGTGACAGTGCTCTCCATTTATTGGCCTGCTCTGTCATAGTGGATAATTTATACCCCAGATTAATATCATGCACTGTAGGGACATTATCAGAGATCGATGTTTCAGACTCCATCTGGAGCCATAGCTCAGCTGAAGAAGATCTACTGTGTGTGTGGTGTTGGCAGAGCTGTCCGAATGATTGCAGATCATTTCACTTCTCACAACTGTGTCTGAGCTATCACCCACCCCCTCTTGTGGGACTGCTTAAAATTGGAGAGAATTGTCCCTTCAATTTGAACCTCTTCCTGTCACATGCCATGAGAATTGATAAACTGATCAAAGCTGCCCCACAGTTCTTAAATGTTGGTCCTCAGATTTGTCGATAGCAGGTACAGTTTAGGGTCAAATTCGCTTTCCTCTGGATAGTTTCCTGTATTTTATGCTATATTTTTTCTGTGCATGTCCTTCAATCAGACTGCTTAAATGAATTTCTTTCACATCCCTCGTCATATTTTCATCTATTTCCTTTGTGCCTGGCTCTCTTGTTAAATGTTTCCTATTCAGTTGGACAAAGTTGACTAATTGGATGTGCGGGTAGATAAGAGTTTCTGTGACTCATTTATCCTGCACGCAGCCAAGTACTTTGGAAATAGAGAATCTAAATGAAAATGGTACCTGTGAGGGGCTAAGTTGAATTAAAGCATAAAACAAGTAAAAACAGTAAAGCAGAAAACAACATTAAAAGCCTATTTTTGTGTTTTTTACTTGCTCATAAAGTTAGCATTATGTTGTGTAGGCTTTGGTTAAAGAACTGCACAAAGTACGTAACAGGAAGTGATACAACAAGGTTGCGGCTGCTGATAGTTGTCAGTATGCATTGATTAGAATCAGACCACATATACCCGATACGCCTTGTTCTCACAACCCAGATAAAAATCCCATCCTATACCCCCTTGACCATGATCATTACCTAATCATATAACCATAACACCATCAAACTCCTTTTTTTTCAGATCGTTAAAAGCTTTAAAGCACGATTAGTGACAATTATGGCGCAGCCTAAAACGTTTTCCCTGCCACACTGTGTTGTCTGGGCGCGGAGAGGCCTCTCTGTGTGCTTCTCTGTTAAGGTGTTTTCCATTATGGGAGGGTTTAAATGTCAGAGCTCCGCAGTGAATTATTGATGAGGATAAAAATTGATCCCTTTATCTTCGAGAAAAGGGAAATGTTCACTATTGCCAGTGGTTGGCTAACATAAATGTGACAGTGTCTTCCCAGGAATCTTTGTACTCCCTCAACAAACAGACCACCAAGCTGACATTTCTAGGATTTGAACAAGATTCTTGGAGCTGATATGGGAGCTGTTTGCATGATTGCAAAGTAAATAGTCAGGGACATCCCGTGCTTTCTAATTTTCCGTGCTCTCATGTACACAACTCTAGTTAATTTGAAAAAACACTTGAAAGAGTTTTTAAGTTCCTTGATTTATTTTCTCCATTTTTGATGCAAGGTTTAGTTAATCCTAATTGTTTACAGTTTCAATGACACAAGCTGCAGTTTTTTCATTTAGTATCTTGAAAATATTCTCAAAGATTGAGACTATGGGATGATGCAAGATGATGTCTGGTTTTTCATTTCAGTCAAATACTGTTTGCTGTTTTGTACAATTAGCATGAATTGATCAGAATTCCTTTTTAATGGGAGTTTGGGGGTGTTGTAAAGAAACTGCTAAATATATATTTATACTTTTTAAGATTACCGGCTACAAAATCCAGAGAGATAATTTTGCTTCATAACAAACATGGTTTTACTGCTAGCAGAGGTGTCATTTCTTGCCTCCCTAGTGTGTGTTTTCCTTGTCCTGCTGAGAGATTACAGGCTGTGCTATGGATTAGCCCTGCCTTTCCAAAATCCCATTAAGACTTTACACTATCAATTACCACGAATCTCAGACAGACCAAGGTTGCTTTCGAGTTCACTATTAACCGACAATCACTAAATACCACTATGATTAAGAAGGAAGTCTTGCTTATAGATACAGTTTATGAAAAACATACATTACTGAGTGTGTGTAGTTTTAACCGTCTACAAATACTTAGCTCTTAAATCCTCAGTGCAGACGTTGTATTGAGTTTATTTAGTCTATGCTAATTTGTAAACATGAGTAATTCCAGAACAATTTCTCAAGGGAACCGCACCAGGATGCAGCTGTAAAACTCCATGTTACATCTGCCAAGAATGCAAACATCATATCTGAGACGTCAACATTGTATGGCATTATTGAGATGGGGTGTTTCAGATCTGTTTGCTTTAACAAAAGTCTATATACTTTACCAGCATCATGGAGCTTTTGACTACAGATGGTATGGGCCCAACTGTTTCAGCGTGGCTCAGTTACTGTGGGGGAAAACAGGAAGATCTGCATGCACGACAATGTGTTGACTGTGGAGAGGCAGCCCAAATGAAAGCCAGCTGTTTCTCCCCTCATGCTATAGGGCTTGGAACAGGAAACTGGGCCCTTCCCTCTGAGTCTGCTGAGAGGAAAACTACACAGTTGTTTTAAGGTCCTCTTCTGGAGGAAAAAAGTGCAGCAGCGGGTGTGTTACAAAGCCATCCTTTATTAGCACTGGGCCAGTAGCTAAGCATAAAGAGAGTCTTATTTAATAATATACATGTAATTATTCATTAATTTATTCATTATTTAATCATTCTGCACCTATCAAGGTAACACTACCATTAAATATATAGAAGTTTTCACCGGGTCTGATCAGACTAATTTTGGCCATGAAAGTCTTAATGGTCTTTTTTGCTCATTTTTGTACAAGCAGAGTATTAGCTCTAAAATCCATATAGACCTTAAGATCTTTTTGCTGTCGATTCAACAAGTCATGTTGGCCCTCTTTTTTTAAAAATTTGATAACTAGATTGTGTTTTAACCAATTCTGTCATTTTAAAGTAAAAAATAAATAAAAAAAAGAAAGCAAAATGGCTTCGATCTACTTGCATATGGAGTTGATTTGGCTTATTTTCCTCTTAGGTTTCATCAAGCAATAATATGTGAGAAACAAAGAGAAGTACGTAAATCTCAGACTGATGATGAAATTATGAAAATGTCTTTTTTTTCTGTGTTAAATCCTGCTGTCTGTAAGGTAATAGAGCGCTGCGCATTGAAAATGTTGCTTTTGCACTCTCGTATTAGCTGCAGGTGTTTTTGTGAGTTTGAAGAACACCATTGTTTAGGCGTCTCAGTACAGTCTTTGTGGATAATGATAGAGTTGCCCTGTATGAGCTGTGGAAGAGTTTGACAGCTTCCTGAGTCCAGCCAGCTCATAGTCATCCCTGTAGAGTTGTCTGTTTCCTGGTCTTACTAAAATATTTCAACTTATTATACGAAGTGTATTTCAAATGGTTTGGCCAAATCGTTTGTTCCGTTTGCCGATAATACGATTTTCATTGTGTCTTGATTTGCTCTCTTCCGAAGCCACTGGCAGCTGCAGAATGACGCATTTGAAAGCCCACAGCATCCTACTGCTCTAAACAAGTCATTCATGTGTGAAAAGACTTTACTTTACCTGAAAGGGCTCAGTCAGGCATTATATCAAGGGCTAGTTAGTATAGAGCAGCAGTGTCTGGTAAAGAATCCTAAGAATGAGTTTAAACAGACACATAAACACACACACACACACACATACATCCAGCATCATGAAATGACTGAGCGTTCCATTGCATTGAAAACGCATCGGAATGTCCCTCAGCTCGAGTCTGCTACTTAACTTAACAAAAAATTTGAGCTCTCTGACATTTTCCCTCACAGTTGGTTGTTCTCACGTAAGGCAGTTTCCCCAAACCTGAGCAGCACGTTTAGTTATCAGTGTTTGTGTTGACACTTTTTAAGATCAAACGACTTGGTTGGAAGAGATGACAGAATAATTTGTAACCCTTTATCTAACGGACAAAACGGAGACAGCCAACAAATGCCAACCATCAATTTTAAAGTAATGAAGACGGCTGGTCTGATGCATTGTTCTCCAATGGTTTGACTCATGTTTCAAAGTTGGAAGACCTGATTGGACAACCGCCGAAGGCAATATACCAACCTAGCACTGTATTCAAAATGACTATATATTATTATCTGCTGCACCTGACATTTAGAATAACATTTACAATAACCATACCCATCTCAGAGGTTTTGATAGCAGAGGTGCGTGATGCTTTTGCCACAGCTATCTTATGTTTGCTGTAAATTCTTCTGTCAATAGTCTCATGGATTCATGCCTTGTACACAAAAAGTGGACAAGTTCCACTTAATTTCTTCAATGAGTAAACTTTTTAATTAATCCATGTTCTGACTTTATTCTATTCTTTGGGCACTCATCAGAATGGATGGAAAGGTCCCAACAGTAAAAGTTTTATTTCCATTAGTTTAATATTCATTTTTAGAGATCAGTTTAATTCAGTACCACCAGTCATTAATATTAGGTTAAAAGATATAAAAGATACTACATTTTGACCTTTGTGCGAATGTTATCTTTCCTACATCAATTCCAAATCCACTGCCGCATAGGACACAGATTAAATGGTGATACAATTATAATGATTAATGTGTGCAGAGCCCCTTCACTTCAAAGCTGACCATTACAACTACTTTAACTCTGACTCGTACGTTATATATTATGAAAAAGTCCGCCACCTGACTCATTCTCACTGTTAAATCTGTGGAGTTTTCTCCATTGTACAATATGTGTAGACAGCAATCAAAATCCTCTTGACTGCTTTCTCCCTCAAGTGCCTGTTACCTGATCAGTGTGGCAATTATGTGTGAAGTATGTCAATTATAAGCAGGCAAAACACATGGGTTGTCCATCAATATTTCTTGTACAATGAATTTTTTATACTAGAATTGATAATTCATTTTGAATCCCCACAATGTTCACTTTATTCACAAACATTTGCAATTTTTTGTACAACCTGACCAGCACCAAAATATTTAGGGTTTAAAACTTTGTCATAAAATAGATCAGCAGGAAATGAAAATACTTATTGTGTATTGAAAACCTATTAAAACGTATTGATATTATCAACTTTTTGTAAGAATATTTTTTAAAATCCACATTAGTATTTAGGGCTGTATGTAGAAAAACATTGTCAGACAAGGCTCAATGTTTGAATCTGAGCTATCTTAATGAGGTTTTATTGTTTTTCTTTGGCTGCCTGCGTCAGTCCAAAAACATGTCTGGCTAATTGGTGTATATATAGTCGTGTAGGAGTGTCAGCTTGCATGGCTGTACATGTCATTTGTCTGTGTTGACTGATTGAGACCCACAAGATGCTTCCAAGGATGACTCTGTCCACTTGTGTCCAGTCAGGTGTTGGGGTCTGGTGTCCTATAATGGCAGCTACAGGCCAATTTTGGATTTGGAAACTGTCAGCAGTGGCAGCTCCTAGTAGGGTCACAATGATGCTGCTGTTGCATCTCTCATGTCAACACAGGCGAGTGTTTTCCAATGACATTTATTTGTGTAGAGAAAATGACTGTCATTATAAGAGGAAAACACATTGGGAAGAACATTTAACCTTTCCAATTGGTGGATGGCTACTCTGCCTCCTGAGAGTGTTTTTTAAAACCACCTCTAAAATAAACTTAATAAGAAACCCCAAGGTGCGTTAGGATAGTTTGAAACTGGAAAATACAGAAACCTATTAAGCACTCTTAGGACAATATACATCAGCCCTGCTTCTTTGCACTTGATACTCGGCACGTAAGGGTAAATGACTGTTTCAGATACTTCACATCTAAGGTAGAAAACATATTCTAAATGGTTCAAATTTTGATATCACTGTTTAGAACAAAAACCTACTTTGTTGGTTTAGAATAGAAATAGAAGTTCCCAAATGACTGGGGACTTGTTTATGGTTTGCCCCGCCTCTCACCCACTGATAGCTGGGATAAGCGCCAGGCCCCCCAAAATCCAAAAACCTGATCATAGTCCTTATTTTGTGTCTGATCCATCGATGAGGATTGTTCAGAAATTCAGTTGCAAAATAATGAAAGCTTCATCACTCTATGGAATTAAGCTTTTGTCATTTCCAGCAGCAAAGCCTTGGATCCTTTGTCTTTGCAAGTTACCTTAGAAATTAAATCATATCTATAGAACTGGTGAATCACTAGCATTATATCCTGACTGTAAAAATAAAGTGAAAAACTCAGGAAATTGCTCATGTGAACCTTTGTGAACTGTGAAATATTTGGAAGAAATGGATTTTCCAAAGAGGGTGTTGGAGTGTGTCTAAGATATTTCTGCTTTGTAGGAATATAGAGGTTGTTTTAATTTAGAAAGCAATAAGAACTAAAACCCTTCTTTCAGCCGGATTTGTAGTATAATTAAACCTGCCCTCAGGGTGAGGGAGCAGTTTTATTCATGCAAATATCTTATAAGTTGAAAGTTAAACCTGAGTATGGATGTAAATTAATTTTACTCACAACAGAACATTGACAATGTCCACAAGTAAGTGTATCTTAATAAACAGTTGGATGGAGATGTTACAATTAGGAGATTAATTGGTAACCGCCAACTTATATGGGCATTCTAAATAAAATAAAGAAAAAAGCCCCTCAGAGTGGCTGAGTGTCTCAGATAATCTAAGTAGATATGAGCAGAGGTAAAAAAAAATCTGTACTAACTTCATCTGATTGTGGAGCAGTTCCAGATCAATGTGTCTTAAAGTGAAATGCAAAAACCTAGATATATATAATCTATTGTTTGCAGGACATAATGTCATCAAAGGTATAGCTAAATATTGAGTTACCTCTGGCCTCGAAGGATGTGACCTTGTCCTATCAGCTTCTTAGTATTTGGTTTATTATTGAGGTTCTGTGTAAGTAAAATTGATGACCTCTCTGGTTTGTGGGTTGGCAGTAGTGTGACATATGGGTCATGGTTTCATGCTGGCTATGGACTGCACTGACTAATGGCTCCTCTGAGGCACAGGAGTGTAGACGAAGGGGTCGAGCTGAGGTGATGTGATATCTCCGTATGGGGGTTGTATTGATTTGCCATCATTAAAGTAGGTGTGAATACAAACATGTTTTCAACCTGGCACTTTATTTACTCTTTAACGCATTAAGGAAATATTGCCTTGATAAAGTTTCGTAAGGTTTTAAGTATTATTATCATTTTATTTTATTTTTTAAATAATTTTTTATTCTTAATGTGGAAAAGTAGATAGTCACTGTAACTGCAGCACTGCAGTTACTGTTTTTTTTACCTTAGAAATTAGGAAAAACATGAGTTTGTGTTACAATTACAGTTTGTCACCAGTCTGACCCCTGGGAGTTCCAACACATAACGTTACTTAAAATGAGTTTTTTTGTTTCTCTCACACTTTTAATCTATTTTATCTGAACTTATACGCTAAACCATCACCGGGTCTTTTGATTAAAAAGTCCTAATTTTCTCGTGGCCATTTAAGATCACTCTACAAGAATTGTGTGCTGCTGCAGAATGTTCTGGTTTCTTTGCTTTTATCACCTCCCCTCTGCATGATTCAAGGTGAGATTTACTTGTGCAGATGCCATCTGATCACCATGCCCACCTGCAATTAAGACACAGCTGGAACAAAAAATAGCAGTTTTGGATCATACCGATTTGGTTTTGTTACACTGTGTTCAGCACCTATCTCTGATATATCTTAACTGAAAACAGCTCTCTTTTCTGAGCTGATTTTTTTTCTTCTTTTCTTCTTATCAGATAGTTATTTTCTCTTTGCATCCTTGGAGGATGAATTCATTCAGTTTCTGTGAAATGTTGAATTCTGAATATTGGGAAACGTTTTTCTATCTCGTGCCTTATTAATTCACTACTTCAAAGAATGTCCTCCACAGCGGCACTGGCCTTTCGTTGTCCCTCTCTGGGTAATCCTTGTAAGGCCCAGTTTTGTGGTTTATACATATTAACATGAACTAACTTTGAAAAAGGGTGACAGTTTTCAGTTCACTTAGTGTAGTGTCCACCCCCCCTTTTTTTTAAGGGATAATAAGTTGAGGCACCACATGCCTACAATTTAACACCTTGTCATTCATGTTGATAAAATCACTAATGCTATTTGCTGTTGAATACTGGAAATGTAGACTATTGAAAATTGCCCTTTCCGATGCTTTTATGTCATACAGCAACCACTGGCCTTGAGCACATTAAGTCTTGACAAACAGGAGAGGAGGTGTTTTTTCAATAGAAGACAGGCAGAAATAACACTTTCTGTTGGCACTTTTATTCCCACCTTGTATAAGTAAATAGATTTGTTTTTTGTGATGACCATTCCAACCCCCCCCCAGCCTGTTTCATCTTTGTTTTAGCTAGTTTCTGACAACCAGCAGCAGACGGTGTCCCCCACATTGACTCAGCTGCTGATACTGGCTGCGTTGTAGGGTGCACTCTGTGACCTGGCACTTAGCTTAAGAGAATGACTCTGTGGTCTAACAGTGTGTAGGCACATTAATTCAAGTGTGAAGGCCAGAATGTGTACCTTGGAGATGCATGTAAGTCAAATAATGTCAGCCTGAGAATCTTTTTGTTCTCTCTTGAATATGCCTCATGTGTATATATACGTGTCGACTGTGTGTTTGCTGCAAGTTTTTCCATAAAAGTGAGGAGGTGGCTCTGCATTGTGCAAAAATGGGCATTTGGTGACTACAAAAGGAGCCCAAATATTACACAGTTTTTTTCAGTCCCCCATTGTGTCATCAGATGTCTCGCTTTGATAAGTGATAAAACCCCTGAATTTGAACCACGCCACTCTTTTTCTTCTTTTTGTTGTTTTTCTATGTATGTATTTTTCTCTGTATCTCTCTCCATCTGTCTACATCTAATTCTATTTTCCTCCCTTTGCAGTTTGCTGTTTTGTGGTCCACAAGCGGTGCCATGAATTTGTCACGTTCTCCTGCCCAGGGGCAGATAAGGGACCCGACACAGACGTAAGTAACCAAATGCCAACTGATACCTCTGTGGTGTGTGTGTGTGTGTACCACAAATGACTGAGATTCCTTGCCATGAGACTAAGGCACACACAAAGAGTGACACCTGAATGAAGTTTTATCAACCAGACCTCCTCTCGAAACACACAGGGGCTCTTTTAACAGTCAGGAGCCGCTATGTATCCTTATCACATTATGAAGTGGAAGTCATTTAGAGGCAGAGGAAATCTGAAGCTTATTTATCGACTGGGAAGCAAGTAAACCTGGAATTGACAAATTGATTCATTGTCAGTTTCAACAGTCTCTGGATTATTTGTTACAATCATATGATTCCTTTTTGCGGTTAAATTGACCATATCAATGAAAAGGATATTAATTTTATAATATAATGTTAGCCAAATTAGCACGTAGAATCATTTGTGTAGCATCTGAGGTTGTTCTGGTTGGCTGAAGAATCCATGATTCGAGCTGTTTAGTGCTATTTTCACTTATTTCTTAAGTCTCTTCATCATACCAGATTCAGCTTGTGATAGTGTGATATGAGGTAAACACAGTCTTTTCTGAATACTGTACAGAAACTATTGCCTCGCCTAGACAACTCTGTGCTGAGATTGATTCTGTTTACACCACTGGTTTTTGACATCGTTTTAGTTGTATGAAACGCTTCAGTGCCATTAGAAAAAAGGCTATTCAAGGGTTAAATCTAACAGGCTCATGATTTAATCACTGAAGCAGTAGGGGGCTAATTAGATTAATTCATTGTCAGGTTCCCTGCCGACCCATTGGACACCACCAATAATACCAATGATTAAATTGTTTCAATGAGTGACAATGTGCACAAAGAAGAACTGAACTAATATCGTAAAAAATGACTTTGGAAGATGTCATTATGTTATCTTTAAACAAGCATCTGAACATCACAGGTTGTGACTTTACCACACCCTGACAGGGACCTTTATCCTCAGAGGGCTTGTAAACATCATTGTTCCCCAATAAATCTTATTTATTCAGCACCAACGATTTAGGAAGATAGGAAATGTCGAAGCAGAGGGTTTAAGCAGCGCCCCTATTCCTGTTTTACATGACCAACTGTCCAAATTAAGCATGAATGTGGTAAAATGTAATGACCCGCCTGCATTAGAATTAGTTGAGTCACTTTGTATCATTTGATGACTTATTTGTTTTTTGAAAATGGTAATTATGTATTTTGTTGGTTAGCTGTTGATTAGTTCTTCTTTTTTTTAAATAAAATCATAGCCCTGTTACATACTTATTTTAGAGTCCAATCCACAAATAATTCTCGAGAGATGCTTGGTAAATATAGGCTCTTATATGACACTATGAATGGGCTTGCCTCTTAGGTTTCTAGTATTATGAGCATTGAGAGCATTTGATTGCAAGCTGGCAAAGTGTGAATCTACATTTACATACCTGCTTTCTTGCTGGGCATTCATAGGCTCTTAGCTTTACAGGAGTACAGCCTGGCCTCTGTAACTGGAGATATGTCAGTGTGTCTTTCAAGATCATCAGCCCAGGCTCTTTAAATAGAGCGCTCCACAGATGACATGGAAGCCGTACCAGGATAAAATAGTCTGAGAAGGGGGTTCTTGATTCACGAAAGAACATCAACTCCATTGTTAGCTGGACAGCTGACTTTTAATGACCTCTGAGATCTGTTTGATCTTTCCATCCCACATCCCTAAGTTGTCTGTCCACTCTCCATCGCCAAACAGAGGACTGCAGCTTGGTTTGAACCAGAGATTGAGCTTTGAACATTTCTTTAATGAGTACTACGATGGGTTGAAGATGTGTCGTTGCATAAGTTCTTGCACAGAACATTAAATGGCTGCAAAACATATAACTCATGTATATGATTTTAAAAAGCTTTTTGGCTTAGTTTTTCTTATCTACGTTAAGAGTTATGATATTAGAAAGGACAACCATTGCTTTTAAGAGATAATTGCTTTACAGAACTCTCCCACTGTCACTCTTATCTGAGTCTAATGTGGTTTATTGCTTGACTTTATCAGAATATATAATTTGATGCTTCTCTGTGCTTGTTTTATTTCCGCCCACATGAATAACAAAGTAAAGTAATGTATTTTACACAGTGAACTGCTTTCAGAAGCACACAGCTTATACAAAGACTTATGGAAAGGAATCCAATGCAACAAAGAAAAGCTCTCACATAAAGTACCAGATGGTCATCCACTCTTAACTTTTTGTTTATGCACACACACTACATGGTTTTATCAATCTGTTTTTTGTAATTCCCACTATAAAACAAATCACCATCCCTTCCAAATGCACATTAAAATATCCACTACTAAAATATTTGGTGCTTCCTTTTGATATAGATTTCTCTGCACTTACAGCTGCAGTGCTGTTGCCAGGAGCAACCACACATATTACATGGCTTGCTGCCTCCTGGGTTTGCGATCCAGGAAGGCAATAACTCCCTTGGCCAGCAAATATCCTGGAGATCTGCAATATCTAAGCTTCATGTATCTTATGACTCATGTCTGTGTTTTATAACTCCCCTGTTAGAAACTAAGAGCATACACTGGCCACAGGTCTTTTAACCAGCAGTTAACTTTTGACTGGCCAAGATTACCATGAACACATTTTTGCCTACAATAAGAGCCTTAGGGTGTTGTTTTAAGGACAAGCAGCTTTAATCGTTCAAATCGGTGAATAAAGGTTACTTTTTTAGGATGCACTGTACCAAGTACCAAGATTAGGTTCATCCATCAGTTTTGTTATGAATTTGAGCAAGGAGATACTTTTCAAACTAATGAAATACTGATTCAAGTGGTTCGTATACTTACCGTAACAGCTAGAGAGTAATTGTACTCCTCATAGTTTAGCTGATCAGATTAAAGGGCTTAGTTTAACAAAATGTTTTTGCTTGACTGTTGGGTGTAATGTTTACCTGCTGGTCAAGTTAGTTCAGTACTTTACAGGACAAGGCCATCAATAATGCAGCAAGTCTTCGTTTCACTGCAGGGACTGAGCAGATGAAATTGAGAGGTTTGATGTGACCGTGTTTCTGTGGCTGTGTGGCTGTTGCATCATTGATGTCCACTTTACCAGCGCAACACATTTGACCCGGGGCAATCTGCAAGTCCGTTTGCACTGATTTCCTCTCCTCTTTCACGCACACACAGGCACACATACTCCCAGACAATCACCCCCGAGCCCCTCGGGCCTGTTCAGTGCACAGATAGCTCTGACAGAGTAACACGGTTAAGCAGCAACACAGTGGCCTCTTCGTCTCATTTGCTTGGAAACAGACAGTCGTGACCTGAGGGTGACATGACAGCAAGGCAGAGCATAAACAGGCGCACAGAAAATAGAACAAGACTAGAAAAGAATGGGATTTATTAATTGTTTAAGAAGGGGAAAAGCCTTGAACTTATTCCAACTTAGACATTTACATTTAAAAACTGTCACAGTTAGTTGCAAAGGCAGGTGCTGTGGTGGTGTGTAAACTGGAGCCACTAACTGTAAAAGATACTTGCTATCGCAATGACGGTTAGCATTTTAGTTAGTACAACCAGTTGTTCAGCTGAAAAGGCATGTTCCACACACTAAAGAGCTCTACTTTGCTTGTGAAGAACCTCAGAGTGAACTGTAATGTTGCGTTTGTCCTTGCCTTCCTTCCTTTCCAGGATGGCGTTGTGCACCAAAATTGACATTATAGTAACCGGTACTCTGGGTACATTGATACCATTTGGGCTGGGCTTGCAACTCTAAACAATTAGTTTTACCCTGACATGAAAAAAAAGTCTGAGAAGGTGTAACGATTGTACTGATCAAAAAAGCTACAAAAACTGTGTATGGTAAATGCCAAATAGTTAGTAAGTAGTTGAAACTGTAGTTACTTTTGGTGAGCATTTAGTAATTTTGTCTTCCTGTAGGACTGGTCCTAGTGCTTTGCTGTGGTGCCGTGGCACTACTTTCTCAGCAGTGACACCTACCGTGTAGGAAAAAAAAGCTTTGTGAGTCAAGCTAACCTGAGGCGATGTTTTAAGTGACCACGGTGTTGCTGTCAAAGTTTTCTCACTTAATGAGCAATGCAACAAGCACAATTACAACGTCAGTGTTATGTAAACCCGGTGGATGTTTCGGTAATTTGTTAGTTAAAAACCTACACTGCAGCTTTATAACCATGTTCTCTTACCGTGTTACCAAGCCAATAATCTAAGAGGAATCTTGAATATTAATGAGTAGTGCTTTAGGCAGCAGTGATTTCTTATTTGAAAGGAAAAATACTGCTGGTTTTGGCAGACTGCAGATTTGTAAGAAGACAAAGATATTCTGGTTTCAAGGCTTGGGACCACATGGTCTCATTATAAGGACTTGGGAACTGAAAACAAGATTAAACTGGAGTGATGGTAAATTACATCATCTGTCCCACAGGCATCTTGAATTGTCACTGGCAATTCAAGACGTATTTCATCTGTATTTTCAGTCTCTTTGCTGCCAGCAGGGTTGCTGGCAATATCTTTTAGATAGGTCTGTTTTAGCCTAGAATTAGCCATTTCACCATTTAGCCAGTAAGTGATGCCAAACTCAAAATCCAATGGAAATTCACTTTATTCACTGAATTGTCGACAAAGTTGGATGATGAGACACACATTGTAGTTCACAAGGCAAAAAAAAACTAACTCCAAAGTTCCTCTCAGGTAAAAAAAAAAAAAGCAAGTAACAAGAATGGCTTCAAAGTATGCATCTTTATGTAAAAAATAAAATGTCTATGAGGACATAGAGTACAGTAAGTGATTTACAGTGTGATTTCTCCTCTTGGTATGCCATTTTTACCTGACATAGACCTTTTCTAGTTAATACTACACTGCTTTTTAGACAAAAACAGGGTTGATTCTAATCTTATTTAAATTGTTAATAATGCTAAATCTACATCTGTATTTAGCTGTAGCTTCAGGCTCATCTCATCCTTCCTCGATCCGTGAACAAACTCAGAGGGTCCAGTGGTCAACCAACAGAATTGCTTTTTTCTTCGTGGAAGTGTTTAAAAAAGAAACTGTTGCTTGGCATCACTTAACTAAAATAAGGCCCATGGATATAATCATAAAAGAGACATCTCTGAAACTGTTTTCATTCAGCCTTGTCTGAAGTATTGAGGTACAGCGCTGGAGATGTAGAGCTAATTATAATTGGTTTTCCAGGGCTGGACTGGCAGTCCAGTCCAGTCTTGCTGGTTTGTCAGAACAGCTGGTCGGCTGATATGGTTGCTTTCAAGTTAGTGGCTACGAGGCAATTAGCTATGCCATCAGGCATCACTGTATGGCTTATGAGGAAAGACAAAAGGTTAAAAGGTTTTTGTCTGACGTTAAGAATCTGTGCTGTGGAGACCTATCTTCCCATGAATAATTAAAGTGATTCTGCAAATGATATATTAACTCAAGGCAGAAGCCCCACAGCCAGATAGAGTTTGTTAGTGGTTTTATGTCGGAGTGAAAAAAACGCCAGGCAACACTATAAATGCTCAGCAGTGTAGACTACGACATAGGCTGCGCATTGATGTTAGGCAGCAGCATAAATCAAGCTCAAGTCAGCCTCCCACTCCATACAGAGCTGAAACCCAGTAACACATGCTTTTAGCACACACCCTTATGCAAGCATTGGCACAAACGTTGCTTCCAAGGAAACACTGTCTCAAGAAGCTCTATCCTGCATTTCGGTGTGCTTGATGCTCTCGGTTTACTCTATGTGTGAGTGCTGACATGTCATACAGAGCCCTGCCAGGCCATACTGTTTTATAAAAAGAGACTGCTATTGACTCAAACACCCTTTCTAACACACATATGCACAAGTCACACTCCGGTAGGTGCCAGATATGATTATCTCATTGCCTTTTATTGGAGCTGGCACATGTAAAGGGACGTATAATAGCTACTGATGTTCTTCCACAGGGAATAACAGGATACACTGTGCTGATAAAGCGTGTCTAATGAAGTTTGGCCTCATTCGCCAGGCTGTATTTGTTACAATAGATTCAGGTCCCCTACTGTATGAAGTCTGAAAATGCTGCTGCAATGTCGCTCTTTAGCTAAAGTGTAATGTGTTAAGCTTGTAATGCGAAACCCGTGAAGATGTCGTATTGCCGCCTCCTTATAGGTTTGCACGACTATCGGCATGTGGGATGCAAAGTGTCTGCAATTCTGGTGGCTTTTTCTCATGTCAAATGCGAGTGTCTGTTTCTGTTGTTATGTTGCTTCCTTAAATAGTCGATACCACTGGTGACATACAGTCCTCGCATTCGACTCTTTAATATCGCTACGCGGAAAGACACTATTAAATGTTCCCTTTTTTGCAGTTTTCATTTGCGCTAAAAAACAACTGAAACAGCTCGAAATGAAATACTTGAAGATGTCACTTAATTGTATCAAAATTAGTAAAGGCATGGTTTGTCATTTTGACTAAGTGGTTAACCAGCGACGTGCTTACAGAGGCTGAAGCTCCTCGACACTGCGGCCCAATGTTCTACCTTTACTTGTAGCCCAAGATCCTCAAAAGACATTAAATATAATTCTGTAATTTGTAAGGTAGCTTTAAGCATTGTTTTTCTAAAGTTTATGATATTTATTATCAACATCTAGTGAACGCTTGTTTAGCGCTTATTAGTGGGGTACATTGGGTAAATGTTAAAGTATCTCAGTTCTCCTTGGAAAAGAGGAAAATAGTCATGCCAGAGAAGCCACAGTGATGGAAATACTGTTGTACCCTCAGATTTTGAGGCGCTGTGATGCCTGGAAGAGACTTGATGCATTAATCCTACAGTGTAACTAAATAAAAAGTGAATTTATATTTTTTCATTAAACATTTTGAAGCTCATCAGTTGATTGACTAATTTAAATGTGTGGCATTTGTTCTTTAAATGAGTGCCTCAAAGCAATGTCTAATTTAGTAAAAAGTACCTTAAGTACCGTAAAAAACTGTTTGACAGTACATGCAGTATAATTTGTATAGAATAAGTGCAATTTATAGTTTCTGGTGCAAATATAAAAAAGATATAAACAGACACATACTGCAAGTATTAGTTTTATTTAGTGCAACGGCAGAGGGAATTGTGGTTTCTTCGAGCTGATATCAGAGGAAAATAAATGAACCAGACTTTACAGTCTTGGTGCACATCTTTAGAATTTAGTTGCTCACAACATTTGCCATCTGTTGTGGCAACTTTCAGAGTCATTAAAACTACTCAGTGTAATTTGCGTTCCTAAGTGTCTTAAATGATTATCTCCACATGTTGATATTTAACCACACGATATATTCATTCACCGAGCAAACCTGTTTCTGAAAACCATGGGAGTTTGTGTCAGCTGCTGTCACAGCTTGCCTCTGCCTCATTCTTTTAAAATGATGCCATTTTTTTCCCAAAGTGATTGTTTTAATAATTATTTTAACTATTCAGTTATTAATAAGCCAAAATTGTTTGCTAATTTTCTTTTGTTTTGACATTTTGTTGAATCGCTCTATGAATCGTGGCAGTTACAGAAAATCGAGGTGGCAATTCACAGGACGATGTTTTGTCCTTATTTTCACCGCTAGGTCATAGCTTTGAGTATTTATGGTTTTGAGTGATGGCTGATGTGATGGATAAGAATACCCTAGGGGACTTCCACATGTTATTTATACTCTCTGAGGTCCTAATGAACAGATCTTGAATCTTTTTCACTAATGGCCTCTGACGTGGCTGTCTGAGACGAGCTCTGATCGAGGCCTTGCCGGGGGGATGTTGCGAGGGTGTAAGTGTTTATGTGTTGCAGTTCGTGTCTGTGGGGTGAGTAAGTGTATGTTCATAGTGGTGGAGGGCAGAAAATGGGTCTGTTTGTGGATTCTCTGCATCGCTTCCTCGTTGGGTGTTTCTCACTCGCTGCTGCGTAAACCTCCCTAAGATAAACTCAGCTTTACAAAACGAACCATTTGAATTCTTTAGACTGATGAATGACTGATTAAGCATTCTGTGATGCTAAATGTTGAAAATGCTGAATTGCTAAATGCAAGGAGTGTCTGCACCCATGATGTGGTCAAGAAAATCTGTCACTGGTGGTGTGGTAAAGGTGAAATAAAAGATCCCATCACACAGGTATAGATTTTTTAATTTCCTGTTATGTAAATGTGCATAAAAGTAAAAAAAGGCAAAAGATTCTAAAGGTAGTCCCAACTTGACGTCATATGTAAGAATGCAGTCGAACACAGAATGTGTTCAAGGTAGGAAGTTCCTCAAAAAGCATATTATGATAAAAGTTCAAGAAGGGATTTTTTTCCCCAGTATAATTTAGATTGAAATACATTTTGATATTACCATGAACCCCGTCTGATTTATTTACAGGGTTTTTTTTTATTAAGGAGCAGGAAAGTGATAGACAAAGTTGAGCAGTGTGAGACTGAATCAACCCCCAGCCTTTACCCAGAGTTACATTAAGAGTTACTAACCAAGAGAACTGGATTGTAAACAAATATAGCGACTGAATGAGCATCCCTTCAAGGATTTCTTTGCTCAGAATTAGACATAGAAAGTCCAGTCCTCTGTATCTGAAAGAGTCAGTGGAGATTGTTGTGGTATCTGCTTAGAATGCCTTCTGGACGCTTGATGGGAGATTTTTTTTTTGTATATGTTCCACTGAGAGAAAGTCCAAGACTTGCCAGATGCATTATATCTATTGTGGTGCTTGTGAATACCTCAGTGTTACCCTAGCAGATCTGAAAAAGGTCTCTGAGGGAAGAGACTGCTCAGACTGTTGCCTCCACATTATGGTCCGAGATAAGCAGCAGAACGCTGAGGGATGGATGGGTGTTTTGATACCATCACATCTTTAGAAATCTGCCAGTGATAAAATTACCCCTTTCCCAACTGGTCTTTCTATCATTTCTGTTTTTGCAAATACAATAAGTACATCCTGCAAGAAACATGTTTTCCTCTGTCCAACCATTATATTTCATTACATTCATTTAGCAGACAATAACAGAGATTTCTGCTTTTCAAGACATAGACAGAGAACCACACAAAGCAGAGTAGCAAATGCCTTTGTCACAGTGTAAAAAGAAAAGCCAGATAACTTTTGGGAACACGTCTTGTGAGTTTCTTTTAATTATTAAGTTCTTGACAGATGGTCAGTGCCTGATGCGCCAATTTATTCTGGCCTCTGGTGTTGGCAACTAAATAAACGAACCCCCCCCCCCACCTACCTGTTCATATGCTGGAGAAAGTCTTGGCGTAAAAGCTGGTAAACAATGCCATCCTTTTTTAACCGGTGTGACAGCTGTGACAGCCCCCCTTGTCCTCTCCTGACCTCGAGGATGTCACACACAGCATGTGTGCACTGATATAATGAGCCAGCGTGTGTAAATGAACACATCTCTCTTGCATCAGCGTGAGGCAGGGTGGCACCGAGGGGGCCCTAGTTTTCCCCAGCTGTAGAAAAGCAGGAATGAGAGTTTGTTTAAAGTGCGTCAATGCCTTAGAGGTGCAAACTGCATTTAGTGTGTTTCCAACTGTGTCTTGTTCTTAAGGGACTATTTAAATAAATTCAACACCATGTATAATGTGTGAATTCTTAAATTAGATTTTTTTAAAACCCTAAGGTTTCTAAAATGATCTCTCTACATAATCATTATACAGATCATTCTAAAAAGTGATAGATGGTGGTAGGAGCAGACATGTTCCAATATCTTCATAATCTTATTGAAACTTTGGTCCTAGTCCCCTGTGAGTCCTGCACTGCTTTGTTGCTTGTTTGGGTTACTCTCCCACTGATTTTTTATTTAACACCCCTGCTGGCTAGCATGGTGAAGAGTTCATTTGTCAATTCTGTGTCATGCATTTTTATTTGTGTACTCATTCAGGGGCACCAAATAGCTATTGATCTAGTGTGAGCCCAAGGTAGGCCTGCAGGGTGGGGCCTCCATGGCACATGAGATGCCTGTCAAGGGAAGAGGAAATATACAAACCAGGGGGTTTGTCAAAAATGACAAAGGGCAGAAAGACGCGTGTATCATGCACAATGGTTCATCCACCTGAAGTTATTTGAGTACAATTTTACTTTAAATGTCAGAACAATTGTTACAATGTTCTCAATGCATTAAAACAGCAGAAAAAGTTAAACGTATCTAGGGCAACTGTGGTTGGTATTGTTAATTTGAAATGTGCCAGAAAGCCAGCTTTAAAGCTAACTGTGGCTAAAAGTGTCAGAGCCTGTAACACATCTGTCTGCTCAGGTAGCAGAAAGTAGTGCACAGCATGGTAAACCCTCTCTGAGCTGCGGTCGCAACCAGCATTACTGCTCGGTGCTCAGCAGCTTAGTGAAAGGCCAAGAGGAATCAGGGTGATGATTTATAAGCTAAAAATAGTTTGCCTTGCCAAGCCTAACACCTCATGTCTCAATAGCTCCATATTGTTCTCTTTAAAACCTCGGCACAGTGTATCACCCACTGACATTTGCCCCTTCATCTATAGAGTGAGACAAGTATTTACACCTAAAAAACAGTGTTACTGTCTGTGTTATTGATGGACAATATTTATGTAAAAATATCTGTGTATGTCTTCTCCATGTTCATAAGTATGATTTGTGCTTGACACTGATTTTGTTTTTACAAAAACAAGGTTGAAATTTTAATGATTTTTTTTACCATACTCACTTGTGTGAATAATTGATTGAATACTTGATGTCCTTAAATTCCTCACATAAAAGCTTTCTAACAGTTGGAGCCAAACTGTTCGGCAGTAAAACATGTAATGACTGGTGTTTATGGGGGGAATGCCATGACAGAGGTTGCTTCAGTCAATCGGGTCTACGTTGTGTTCTGTTTTTATGGCATCAGCTGACTTCCTAAAGCTGCTTGACTCAGAATCGAAACCGATTTCTGTTGACATAATTAGCGGAATTAATGTTAAAGTACCTGAGATGTTGGTGAGAACAGATGGGCATAGAGCTCCACAATAGCTCCCTCGACACTAACACAGGTTTAGTAGAAGAGAGGATGACTGGAAGTGGGAGGAGCATCCTACCACCTTCAATTCAAATGTCACCCCCCAGCGAGGGAGGATGGGTGATAGAAAGAGGCAAGTGTTTGGTGAGTGATTGAACAGCATGAGGTGAGCGAGAATTCAGAGACGAGCTTAATGAAGGTCAATATTCACAGGATATTGATTGTTATTTTTCCCCCTTCAGTCATTACTGTTAGACATTATTCTCTAGCCCCATGGGCCAGAGATGGGCCAAATGGACAGATGAATACAAAATATGATGGAGATGGAGTGCTGATCAGCAAGCCTCCTTCATCTCCTCTTTTCTCTGGGTGCAAAAGTCACAACAGGTGGATCTCTTTTGACACATGGGTACAGCTGGTCTGTATTAGCTGCCTAGACTCTTTGGTGATTGTAAATGATTGCAAGTGGTTAATTCTAGCGTTTGTGTGCTGCGGTTGTTGTGGCAATACTAAAACTTGGGAAGCTGCCACCCTGTTAGGTGTGTTTGATTGCTGAGTGAGTGCTTTCATGTGTGAACTAATAAGCTTTTATATCAGCTCTGTGCAGTCAGTTTAATCGCAACAAGATAAATACAAAGAGCTCAAATTATTTGAGTCAGAATAAAGATAACCTGCTCTCAACCAGCAGTTTCACTGTTACCATTTTTGCACATTGCACGTTTTCTTAGGCTTGACCGTCGAAAGGGAAAGATAAGTGTTTATTATTTTTTGTTACAGCTGCTTTGATGTTTAAATCACATCCTGAGATTAGAGGGAGTTGCTGTGCCCATTACTGTAATTGTATGCTTGTGGGAGGATGGGATCAAATGATGAGAGAATATCAGAAGTCATTAAGGCTGGAACACTGATAGTCAGCCATGTTAATAGCGGCCGATATCACATAGATGGTTTATTTCAGAAATAGGCACAGGTCAGCTATATCTGTCTGCCACTTCCAAATACCCTTTCTTTGAAATCTATAATGTATCAATAACTGTTCCATAATTCCGTGATTGTGGGATATTATTTTAGAATGCAAAGCTTAATGATTAGATTATTAACAATATACTATAAGAGTTTGACACACTTTTGACTCTAGTTCCTGTAGTTTGGTACCAATCACTGATTGCAAAATGTCATGCACGCTTTGACTCCATATGCATTTTTCTTCTGAGCATTGATCTTAAGGAAGCCCTGAGGGCCCGTACATCAATAAGTAAAGTGGCATGCATATGGAGCCAAAGCAGGTGATATTTTTTCCTGTCCTTATTTTACAGATTTGTCCCCTGACAAAATTCATTAATTGAATATATTTAAACATTGTTCAGTTGTACAGCTTGAGTGAATGATTAGTATTTCTAAGCAATCGTCATGCTAATTCTCTGAAGTATCCGCTTTATTTCGGAATGTATTCAACACCTGTGCACCCATGAATAAGAAATCAGCCCATTACGTTGTATTTGATAGATATTTGCCTCTGAATCTTTTCCATGAATACAAATTCCATCTTTTCCATTGATCATACATTGAAGTTAACATAGGTTCAGGTATATTTTATCAGTAAAGAAAGTGAAATTATCATGGCTTTTCTACTGTGAGACATACATTATTTAAGTATGGACGAGGGTGGCCCTTATCGTCCACCTCTGCTCTCCCCTCTTCTGCAGGGATGCCCCTGTTCAGTTTCACCCTGCCAAGCTGTTCATTAACAGTGCCTGGTTGGCGTCCTGCTTGCTAATTAAGCTGGACTGGAGAGTCTGGCTAATCAGCCAACAACACTGTGGTGACCCCATGTGCTTCTGTTTTCATTACATCTCATGGCTGCTTGAAGTCTTTTATAACTCTTTGGCTCAGTGTTTTTTTTAATATATATTCGTTTCTTTATCTGAGTTTTGTACTGCATGCAAATGCTTGATCTGTCTTGAATTACCATCAGGAGTATACAAAGACATTGATAAGGTTTACTCCAATTGGGTGTGTAAACATGACACATTTTGCCCAATTTTAAATTTAATAGCACCACTCATAACACTTTTTCTTTATGGAATGTTCCCACACTTATTTGGAAATAAATGGCTTTCAGTTGAAAACCTTTGCTCTACCTATTTCCATCTCCCTTTACATACCATAAAAATATACTTGTACTGACTCATTGTTTACTTAACTGGATTAACTTCAAGTGAAATAATACACAAGTTTAATCACTAAACAAAGGTTACCAAAGGTTGGGATTGCCCTAACTTGATGGAAGATTACTGTGACATGTGGGAAATCCAGTTGGCCCACATATTTCCAAAGGGCATTCCCCAGACACAATAATTTAGACAACATGTAACCCTCCCTTGTTTTGCCATTATGGCCTTTTGTGTTGAGTCATTGTTTCTTTCGTTGTTAACACTCTGCCTCCCCTGCAGCTGTGGTAAGAAATCGCCTCCCAGTCTGGCTTGAATTTCCCATAAAGACATGATTAGACTGTAATAGGGAACAGACACCACATGGGTAAATCCTTCCATCATAAACCCTACAGATACACTGTGATCGGGACAAGTTTGTGTGCCAGTGATGTACAGTCAGATAAATACATTTGCAGGTTTCATTTCATGCACATTACAACTTGCCACATTATTTTTTAAGCAAAACTTGCAAACTCAAATTTAGTGATATTTGGTTTGCTGAAAATCTTGACTTTTTCTATTTTATTGTGAAATGTTGACTTTTAAAATGGCTTTGGCTCTTGGTGTTTTCATCACATATTTAATTCAGATTTGAAAAATCTAAAATTGATAAGTTTTGGAGATCCATGCAGTTTTGCACATGTATGAAGATTTCTTGCAATAATGGTGATTTTTTCTTCTTTTCGCAATTCATCTGGATATGATTTTTATAAAAAAATTTTGATTGAATCCTTAATTTATTCTTAAATTTTTATGGCAACTTTTCAACCAAATGCTTACCCATCTGACAGAAATTTGCTCAGCCTGCTATTATGTTGGTATGGAGATGCTAATCCCTAGCATGTATGAGATCACATCTAAGCAGCCAAAAAAATGTTTTATCTGGAAATTTCTTCCTATAAGAAATAACCAGATAAGCCAGTATGATGGATGATGGGTACCTGTATAATATATGTGAGTTGCACCTCAGAGGAAATAGCAGCATGTTATCATGTTCATTAAGTATTAATAACTACTTACTATTGCACAGGGCTGCCTATATGGCCCAGGCCTGTAGATATGGAATTATTTTGTTATTTCTTATATTTTTAGGATTCCATCTGATAAAAAAAGCATATTCAGTCATCAAATACACAGTAGGAAATGTTGATCCATTTTTGCAGTATATTTACACTATTTGACACACTTCAGAGAGTCTGCACACTTGTGTTACACATCTATCACGGTGTCGGTGACCTATGATTATTTTGTCTTCTTGTTATAGTGATAGTGATAGCGTTTTCCATTATCTGGGAACCATCAACCCATATTTTGGCCATTAAAAAAAAATCACATGTGACATTTGAAAAAAATACATGATTCATCTGCTGCTTAGTATGTAATTGCCATCACTCATTCATGCCAGCCAGGACAGAACAGAGGGGAGGGGTGAGGTGACAAGAGGATAATCCTTCAGCATCAGCTGTGTGTGGGTAGATGTGAGTAAGTGCTGTAGGCAAAAGCTTGTTTAGTATTTTTTTTTTCCATGTCTTTTGCGAATACACTGATTGCTTTCCTGTAAACACTGCGATGGGGGTTGCTACATAGCCAGCGTGCTTGTGATGTGATTGTATAATTGCATTGAGACAGTAATTTGACGAAACAGCTGAAGCGTTTTGGGTAAAGAGTTGTTTAAAAAAGTATCCGCTTGCCAGATGATGGCGATTGAGCTGCTCTCACCTCGCTTTCCCGAAGAACATTTCCAGTAATATCGTCGGCTTTGTTTACACAACTTAATTTGAACTTCAGTTCACACTAAGGTTGGGCAAAGGTAATTTCTGTCCAGCTGCGGTGTCCGTAGACTGGAAGTTTATGACCATGAATGCATCATGCATGTAATGCCTTCTGTTGGCAAAGGGAAGGAAAACAAAGACTTGACTTTTAACTATTACATCTGTATAGTCATTACCAGTGTCAGTATTAAAAGCCATAGTTGTTGATGTTCCTTTGGAACAGTTTATGCCTTTTAAAGGGATCCCAGCACAGTTTGAGTGTAAGCGGGATGTCCTTTAAATGAGCATTTTTAAACATGGCAACATGTTCAGGTCTTCTCTTCAGTAATGAGTATCCATGTCCTGCAGGTTGAGAGCGTGAAGAGAATGACTGCATGCATGTGACATGGGCCATACCCTGTGGGATATCAGCAAGGGTGGAAATGGCATTGCAAGTTGTCTTTTCTGTCACATGCGCTGCATTTCACTCTACTTTGTGTTTGCAGAGGGCACTTCTGTTTTCATTTGCTGCTCAGAACACAAATATAGAAAACAGGGAGTCAACTGCTTGTTCAAGAGATCATAAAAAACAACTTCAGGCTTTACTTAACGCAGAAATGTACTTAGACAGTGTTTGCATCCACTCCTGTTTGTTTAAACGGATGCAGTCTTCCACTGAATTGTAAATTGGAGTGTCAGGTTAAATGAGTTTACATTATCAAATATTTTCCCTTCAGCAACATTTCTATGTCTTTCAACGTCTCAGGCTGTTTTACTGTATTTGAATATTAGTCAGTATTCTAAGTAAACCCTAATTTGAGTACCAAATTATCCACATTTTCCCAGTAGTGGCCCTTCAAGCAATGATGGGGGTCTGATCGAAACGAAGATTAGTGCTTCAGCCTAAAGATTGCACAGCAAATACTAAAACCTGAATGACACAAATGCAAATAAATTCTAGGAGATGGGTTGTTGTTTTGCTCCTGTGTTTGGCTACACAATGATACAGTACATCATATTGTCCCTCACGGTGTCTGTGGGCTGACAACTGAGGATTTAGTTGGATGGGATTCATTGCAAAGGGTTTAAAGTGATCACGAGGCCTATGTGTAGTTTAGATTAGACGTTTCTGTAGCCAGTTCTTTTATGCGAATACGCTTTACACACTACAGCTGTACAAGTCAGCATTCCATTCTGTGCGACACTTACTTAAGAGCCATTAGAGAAGGATTAACACTCTTGGATGGTTGTGGGTGATAAAGCATATCTGGCATTCCCTTCAGTAACTAATCCCATAGTTTCAGAGGGCATGGCAGGTATGAGGTGACTATTTTTTTTCTGTTTATTCCTCTGTGCACATCTTTGAGAAATATTTTATTGCTTGTTTTTGGAGTATGTTAACTTCTTTTTTGTCCCTGCCATACATGCTACTCATTCTTAATATCACCTAACATTTAGGTCCTACCTTAAAGCACAGAGGCCTTTTATTTGACAATAGTAAAATTACACATTTAATATGAAAGGATTTTTGTGATTGTAGCAATATACAATTAATACATGAGAAAAGACCATTTTCCTAGCACTAGAAATTAGGTTATGAGGCTGCATGCAACTGACATAAAAAAAACAGATTGGAGAATATTACCATCTAGGAAAGTAACATTAACCCAAGTTTTGCAGATGTCAGCAGAGATGTGATTCATCCTAACTAACAATCCATTTACTACCCAGTAATATATTAACATACATCTATTAAACTGCAATGTTTTTCACACTCTGATTGATGTAATATTCATGTGGAGAGCCTGCAGCAAAGAACAGTGTTAATAGAAGCCAAATGATAAATGAAACCTTTTGATGCCTTTGATGACTGTGTCGACAGTTTCACACATTAAAACCGTTTACCATGCAATAAGGAAATCAATAAGGTGCACAATTCATTCTCAGTACCTGCAATTTCTGCCATGCATTGAAAAGCATTTTCTTTTCCACCTGATGAGGAAAATAACTGAGAAAATGAATGAGCGATTTGTTCTTAAGCCACAGTTCTCTTTAATGTGTTAACTGTTCTTTGATATAGAGGGTATTAACTTAAGTGAGAATCATTCTGTACACGATTCTAACTATGCCAAGATTGA
Organism: Menidia menidia; assembly: GCA_907169785.1. Lineage (NCBI taxonomy): Eukaryota > Metazoa > Chordata > Actinopteri > Atheriniformes > Atherinopsidae > Menidia > Menidia menidia. The sequence goes on from CAJRST010013335.1 coordinate 7,395,027, forward strand.
CGTGAGCAGTGAGTCTTGTTTAGTTGCGGTAGAATTAAGGGAAATCCTTATAGATGTTTCAGTTCTTGCCTGCTGATCCGAGGAAGATGAAAAAAGAAAAGCCTCCCCTCGTGCTACTGTATCAGTGTTGTTATAGCATACTTGCATCAGAGTTGGCTTCACTTCCTTTGAATCAATACACTTGAGTGGATTTGGCACGCTATGTATTGACTTTTTCATTCTGTCATTGTTTCACATTGTTAACTTTTTTATTCAATTTATTTCCTGCAGGATCCCAGAACAAAGCACAAGTTCAAGATCCACACTTATGGGAGCCCCACCTTCTGCGACCACTGTGGCTCTCTGCTCTATGGCCTCATCCACCAGGGCATGAAGTGTGATTGTAAGTACTGATTGTAAGTTTTATTTCTAAAACTCGTCAGTTGTGTGGTAAGATATTCTAAATGAACACCGAAAGGCCAACAACATATTATTTATTCGACCTATTTTAGAATGAACATTTCAAAGATCAAGCTATTTTTACAAAGACGAGATATAAGTGGCTTCTAACTTTGTAAATCATGTGGCTGACATTGATGAACATGAATCCTGGTGTAGCGGCTTTACAGAGATTCATTTCCATTTCAGAGACACTATCAGTTTCAGTCTCATAAATAAAACTGTATTTTCTCTAAATAACACCGGCTGTTACTGCATATCCTTGTCCTGGGAGTCTTTTACTCGGCAGCTGTACTTTTCCCAGAGTTAGCAAAGCCTTTATTAATATCCCTCTTTCATCCCTCTTCGCTTTAATAACATGTTGGTAGATTAGAGTACGAAGGCTTTAATGAGCTTCCAGATACATTATGTGCTATGTACGACAGACCACCAGTTATGTATAATGATGACTCCAGGGTATGCAGAAATAGAGATGCAAGTTGCAAATTACAGATGCACAATCTTTTGAGACACAGTGGGACACAGAAGCATCACAATCTAAATCAGTACCACCCCCACAGATAAGGTTACATTTCTGTGATCATATAATTAGTTGTGCACCTTGTTGCCTGAACGAAAGGCTACATCCCAAAAAACAGATGCCTCTGCCTCCACATTTTCTTTTGAATTTATTTTTATGTTGTGATTCGAATTGAGTTTTTATCGAAAGGTCTAAACATGGATCACAGTCACCGCTAATGTTTATGTTTATGCATTTAGCAGATGCTTTTATCCAAAGCGACTTACAAAGTAATGGGGGCACAGAGAACTGGAGACCACTTGAACTGCAGTCAAATGCTCTACCACTGAGGATTCATCGCCCCCCTAAGCTAATAAAGTGGATAATCTAAAAGAAATCAGCAGTAGATAATGAGTCTCATCTGCTTACCCCTCATGTTTGTCAAAAACTCAGCTGGGGACTTGCTAATAATTCCTCATAAACAAACAAATAAAACACAGTTTGGTCACTCCTCTCACAAGCAGATAATTAGAACAGCACAACTCGAATGCACTCTTCTTCCAGCTTTCAGGTGCTCTTATAATCCAAGTGTTTCTGTGTAGTTTTACGTATAAAAGCAGTTGAAGAAATGATGATTAGGACGTCCCCATACAGTTAAAAAATCTGAAGGACTGAATTAAATTTTTTACTCTGCATTCAAGGAAACTTTAAAGAAACTACCAAACGTCAGCCTTTGTCCTTTAGCCATTCAGTGCTATTTTTATGGAGAAAGCGGATTTCAAAGTAGTAAATAGCCTGATCATTTTGTGCATTTAAACATTTAAACTGATTTTTTTGGTACTACAGAGATAGCAAGTATTTTAAAAGTGAAGATACACAGGAAATTAAAGCGCTTCTTTAAAAGAGCCCAGAAAATCATCCATTTTTCATTGTTTTTTTGTTTTTGTTTCACCTACTGACCCAGTGACATGGTGATGTAACCACTCGTAACTGTTCTCAATCCATGATGGAGCGGCTCCGCTAGGTGACAGGCAATACGTATGAAAATCATCACAGAGATGAATCTGGGTCATAACCTTGTTATCTCCTCTCTCACACGGCTCTCAGAAAATAACTATCCTTTAATATTGCACTGAACATGAAATGAGATTGAAATATGTCAGCAGAGATAGACGCAGAAATAGGCACGTCAAATTTTTAAAGCTGCTTAAAACACTGGCTCATAAGGCATCAAAATTTGCCTTGACACATTGCTTTTAAAAAAAAAAAGACATTTCATTGCTATTTAACATATACGTATGTGTTAAACTGTGAAGAGCTTATATCCTAAAGTTAATTTGTGTCATTTGTACAGTTATGATGAAATGAGCGAGATTTATGTTGGTTCCAAAAATGCTCTCCTACAGTATTTGTTTGATTTGGATCCAATGTATAATGCATGAAATCCCTGTTCCCTGATGTCCATATCTCTTCTCTGTGTCCCATTAGCCTGCGACATGAATGTTCATAAGGTGTGTGTGATGAACGTGCCCAGCCTTTGTGGAACTGATTACACTGAAAGAAGGGGGCGTCTTTACCTCAAGTGTGAAGTCAGCGGTGACAAGCTGCAGGTGACAGGTAGGCCTTCCTCTTTAGTAACCAGTGAATACCGTGGGATTTAACTGCTAATATGAGGTTTTAATTAATTAATAAAAAATTTTTGCCAGAAGCTTGCCTCACATTGTATGTATGTTGTATGTTTGTAAGTATTTACGCTGAGCTGCTCTGTTATGATCCCCATTTTTGCCAACATGTAACAACTTTTGCTAGTACTGAATGAAATCTAACTTCTAACTGTCTAGCCTTAGCTATTGATTGAAAGCTTTTTATTTTGGTCCCTAATTTTGGGAGTTTCTCCGACTGAACTTTATACAAGAAAACGCAGTTAATGTGACGTGCTCATAGTTGTGATGCATTTCCAAGATGTATTTGTAGTATAGTTCACACCGTGCTTTGTGGGCCCCGTTGTGTTACTCTGCTTGCTGTATGTTAGCTGCATTTTTTTGTAACTGAATTGTCTTTGCAACAATAATAGAAGGATTGATTTTTATTAACTGATTCCTCATCAAAATGGGAAATGGGCCAGATCTGAGCACTGTGGCGTTCTAAGTTTTTACTTTCTGATTCTCAATCCGTTTGTAGCCTGCAAATTCTTCTTATTCATTCATTTTCCTTATCTATTGATGATTACTCCACATTTGTTGAGTGGGGGGGTTGGTTAATAAATCATGCATTATTTCCCATAATTGTTAACTTTGCAGACAGTGTTGAACTATAGTCGACCAGCCAGAAAGTTATATTGATACATAATCTGTTAAATATATTCATTCTGACATCATTTTAGGAGCACACTCAGTTTTTGATCTTCAGGGATTCACTTTGAAGACAGGTGCAGGGTAGATGAATGTTTTATCAGTCACCTTTATTAATGTTGGATTTGCTGTTATTTGTTTTATGAACTCTTGAACAGTAGACTACAGTTCGCAGTTAACGAAAACGTGTCAGTCCAGACAAATCTCCCAGCCTGAGCCAAGAAGAAGTGAAGACCTGCCCATTTCCTGTCTATAATTAGATATGTGATAGTTTTCATGAAAACCAACATACACAGACAGCCATTGAGATGTTTTCCTCTCTCTGACCAGGGAAAATATGCATTCCACAGATTTTGTTTGCACATTGACAAACAATGCATGCATTTATATTCAGTTATGTCCACACAAGTATGAAAATCATCATGAAATTATCAAGCACCATCTGTGCAAACCTCTCTGTGCTAACCTTATTTATTTTACAATGATTTATTCACTTTTTATGGGAAAATGTGGGCAGTTTTCCTTAGAGCACCTTAGAGCATTTAGCTATAACTTCTAAATGATCAAGCAGCAGTTAGCAAATAATCACCTGGAGGACTAGAAATAAAACATGAACACACTTTCAAAGAACTATTGACATATTTTTGTCAGAGATACATGATAATTATATAAAACTCACCCTCACTTATTTTCCTGATTGAACATTTTTAGCTACAAAAATATCTGGATATGCCCTGCAGAACATATGCTTTGGTTGTTAAAAACCTCTATGCCTGTAATTTGTGACAAGAATATGGAATAGACAGACTGTATCCAAACTATCCTTTTCCAATCTAAATCAACTTATACTCTGGAAAAAAAATTGGCTACGTGCTCACTGCAATGTAACCATTTTGTTTGATTTCGAGGCGTGCTGTTAATGCACCCAGCTTTAATGATAGTGCATTAGCACATCTGCTTAAACAATAGAGATGGTGAAGTGCTGTCAGCAGCCACACATAATCATTCAATTAAATTTCAGACTGGGGTCAGTGCATCCCAAGAACCTGACACTAAACCTCACTGACTTATTCATTTATCAAATTATGGATGGAAGAAATATTGAGTATGGGACAGCTTGATAGCTGACATTACACAAAAGTGTGAAAGTACTGTATCTGTTTGAGGATTTGGTATGACCGTGTCGCTTTTGAACATTTGCTATCTGCAAATCATCTTGTATTTTTGCATACAGTCAAGTCCAGTCTAATGTTTCATTCCCGGTAGTCGCTTTTGCCTATGTGTCTGCTAAAATTATAGGGAAGGGCAGGGAAGGGAATAATGAAAAGATCAGAAGATGCCATATGTGATAATGCAAATGCCTGGCTCTCACCTTGGGCCAGGGTTGATTTTTTTTTTTTTTTGCCAGCTCATTTGCAATCCCACAGACACACACTTTTGTTCTTTTTGCTCTTGTTATCACTTTATGTTACATGACTCATTCTTGAGGGTGTTTTTTTTAATATGATGTTGATGTTACTTTGATATAACAGTATATGTTTTGATATCTATGTAAAGTTTTAAAAATGTAGCTGCATACATATTGATGTTTCTTATTAGAAGTTATGCAGACCTGTTGTGTGCTATTTTGATGCAAATTATATTTGTATAACCACTGAACTGAGCTGAAGTAGAAGCAAAATGTCTGACACAATTCTTAATTCTTACTAGAAATGGCAAAATAGACTGTTGACAAATTCCTCTCCTCCGATGGTATAAACATGCGGTCTTATTTGGTAAGAGTAAATTCAACAGCTAATTTGATCCTGCTGGGCTTTTGGCTGCATTTCCCTGAGCAACATTCCGTATTGCTACTCATTTAAAATTTCCACACTGGTACACATACGCACCCACACACACACACACACACACACACACACACACACACTTGACTTAGTGGTAACTCAAGGTATCTACAGCCTAATATCAGTGTCATTTTAGGCTGTGAATGCACAGCCTGAGTTTCAGATTCACATGAACAACCATTCTGTCTTTTCAGTGATTCTTCCCCTCACGACATCCCAGACAGCCTGAAGCATTTAGATATTTGACTGAGATTAAGACATGTTTTGATATTTTTCTTAAATTATTTGTGGTGTTGAAGTCAGATCACAGGTTAGAAAGTTTATTTGTGTGCTTAAAGAAAAACGTTGAACCAGTAACTTTTGATAGATTTTTTTTTTATTTGGACTGACATTGAGGTAACTAACATGCTTCATGGTGCACTGTCAGAGCAAAATGCGTTAAACTGTATCAAGTTATCGCTTTAGATCTTAATATGCAGCAAAATTAAGCCATAAATGAAACTCCCTCAATTAAACAAGTATCAGCTTTGTGATTGCAGTTTTTTCTTGTTTCACTAGTTGCAACATTGTTGGTTTTGCCCTCATGATTTTCATACTCATTACTCATGTTCATACAGCCTGCTTTTCTAACAAATGACACGTCAGGCTTTTTGTGATTTTTTTTGCGAAAGCTGCATGAACCAATCCATAAATGCTCCTACAGTGAATAAAAATGTTGGTTCACATATAAATGAGGGAAAAGAAAAACATGTCCTAATAATTGGACTTTTAGGTGTTTGTAAAGCCAGCTAACCTGGCTGTGCCTGGCTGTATTCCTGATGTGGGGTCAGGATGCATGTTGTCATGTTCATGCATGTTCTACTGTGTGAACGTGTAGGTGTGTGTGTGTGTGTGTGTGTGTAGAACTGCTGCATCAGCCTGCAGCCCACTCAGGCCACATTGCATCTCCGATTACATTAGCTGTTTTCAATGTCTCACAGACAGCCGAGCAGCAAAATGGTGCTACAAGGAGAGAAGCAAGAGGATGTATATTCTACGGCTGAGGAAGATGAGACATTATATAGCTTTTATAATTCTGCAAAGTCAGCTATTCCTATTCTTTGTTTACCATGATGTGTATGCACTTGTCGTGTAATTGGGCTGGATTTTCTCTGCAAAGAGCATGCACTGATACAGGCTAAAGTAGCTACTCATCCTCTCCTGGGTAATAGATACCTTCAACCTGAAGTCGGGCTGCTCTGAACCCATTTTCCAACTCTACATTTGAACAATTTGTCAGCAAATTTTCAGGATGAGTCAAGTAATCAGAACATTGTTGCATCTATTCCTTCTGGCAATAAAATAAATGTGCTTTAGACACAGATTCTAGCATCCAGCTTCACTGTAGGTAGTTATTTACTGATAAGTACACACTGTCTCATCAAATTCCTTGATGAGACGAAATGGCACAAGAATGACATTATATTTTCGCTCCATGATGATATCAAGACGTTGTTATAAGATTAATCCTTATCTTCAATGCGGTATCAATTTAATTTTATCAGCATGATTCAAAGCATGATTTAGTCATATTTTTTTATCAGTTGATATCGTAACACCCCCTGATGAAAATGTTCTAAAATGTGCAGCTGGAAATTTGGTGCTTTTGTGCGTTTCCTAAGTGAGGCCAACAACTACCACAATCACACACAACCAAACAGACTTAGCTTTGATTGGAGCTACTCAGAATTCTATGGTCTTTCATCAATTGGCCAGAGCTGAAATGTCCAACAGGAAGTGACATGCCTGCCAGGGGAAGCAGCTGGTCTTTATACCCGTGCATGAACTCGACACAGACCAACAGAGACTGACAAACAGACTTTTTGGCTGCAGGCAACTAACTGACATAGCTAAATTAAGTAATGAGTCACTCATAGTCAGTGAAAGATATTTGTGCAGTTTCCAGAAACATGAGCGTGGAGAATTATTTTTTTTTTGTCAGTTGGAGTAAAATGGAATTAGGGAGTTGCTGAGAAAGACAAAACAGATTTTGTTTCTACGGTGAAGGACTGGCATAACTAAGCTTGTTTGCAGCGTCTTACACCATTTCACTGCACAGTTCTCTTTTGTCTGTGGGTGCTGAGGAAGCCATCCTACTGCTTGTTTCAGCTACCCCATTGTCCATTGATTCTGTGCAAATATCCAGAGCACGGATAGTCACTTGGGAGGTTGCTTTTTCTTTTTTTTTTTGTCTCTCATTTCTACTTATTCTCCACACTGTATGTGAGGATGTGTGCATAGACCCTTTTCTTCTGACCATTCCTTTGGGATTATATAAGAGACAGTGGTAGTAATTACTTTTTTCATTTTCCTCCCCCGTTGACTCACCCTCTTCTCCAGAAAGAAACTTCCCTTTCAAGTCCTTTCACGTTTATTTTATCTGCTTTATCCTTCTAGGTGTTTCCTTTTCCTCCCTGTTCAAATGTTTGTTACACAAACAGAGTTGGTAGGTTTTATATGTAGGTGTGTTGTGGGTGTGCACTGGTGTGATTGGTGTTTGGAGTGGATATAAATGTGCGTGCGTCTAGGAACAAAGACTGTATTGTGGTACCTTATGGGGGTGTAGTGACACTTTACATTAAGAAACGAAATGCACTCCATTTAGAGTTAGCATCCCCTGGCCAGCAAAGCTGTGAGAAATCCACCACACCTTCTGATTTTTGTGTTCAGCTGTTGTGGTTTTCCAATTACTGGCCAAATAAAATGTCGGAAACAGGTAGTCGCAGCTCTGCTATAACTGAGGATTGCTGAAAGATTAATGTGAAAATTTGAGTTGTGGAAGGGCGGATATCAGAATTTGCAGCAACCACAAGTTTCACATCTTTGTGAAAAGGTTGTGTGCTGCACGTAAAAATATTTTCACTGGTGCATGAAATTTTCTCTGTGGAAATTCACTTTTCATATCCATATGCCTTTTTTCTGCAGGCTAAAGTTCTTTTCCTCTATTTTAGAATGGTGGGTTATTTTGCTCGTCCCTTTTTTAAACAAAATCGATTTGACAAGAAAATATACGTATTCCACATTTCAAATAAACTGAATAACTGTTTAGTCATTCAGTCAAACAATCTAACTTTTTATTGAGATCAATTTAGCCCCTGTTCCTTGGGTCCAGGCAAGTGCTATCAAAGAACATTCAGGGTTAGATCAAAGCTTCATCAATTCTGAATTCGGACAGTGGCTTTCCAAATGGACATCGCTGGCCAGTGATCTGACAGCTGCTGCATCTACGCTGCGGATTTTTTTGTGAAGTAATTTCCATTCCTTTGTAGTGCCTAATTCAATTCGCAGAGGATCCAGCAACTTCTTGCCAAAAGAAAATGTACTTAAAAATCCAGTTATTACACCACCCCCCGCCCCAAGTGACTCAGAGTAGAGCAGCTGACACTTCTCATAGTAACAGTGCCAGCTTTTTTTGTGCTGCTGTACTTCCTCCCCAAAGGTTTTGGAATTACTCTCTTAGTTTTACATGGGTTGAGTTGTTCTTTTTTTCTCTAAAAATATCAATATTAGTTTCATTATGTGCTTGACCAACTAGCTAGTGAGTAGCCAAAAGTACTTGATGGTAATAAGCTGTATGAATTTACCGCAGATATGTGGGCAGGTATGTAGGTCTTGCTTACAGAGGGTGATTAAGAAGGATCTTTTTAAACAGATCTATTTGCATGATTTTGCTAATTAAACTGACTGTAAATAAAAGCTACTTGAACTTGATAATATTGGGACATATTTATTTATAGACTTACCATTATTAGTTATTTCTTCAACACATGTTTCACCTTCTCGTGTTCAATGTCTTGAAATGTAATTACACATTGGAATAATATCAGTTCATTCTAACATGAATATTTCAGGGAACTTAAGGTCTTATGCAATACACACACAGAACCCCACCTTTTTCCTGCGTCTCCAAGGAGTTCGGAGAACAAATGAACTTTGTTGCTGTGGGACGCCTACTGCCAGACTCCCAGAAGTTACTTCATTGGTATTCCCAGTGTGTTTTCCTGCCTCAGCTCCCTGCTCTTAGTTTGTGCTTTCTGCTTTCACAAAGCTTGAACTTTCATTCTTTTAGTATTCAAACTCTGTTGTTCAGACTTTTCCCCTTATTTAGCCTTGATTTTGTTCAGTTTTACAGAATAAAAATGCCTCTTTGAATGCTTTATCTTTAAACAAAAAATATGGAAGTTTATTCCCTTTAGATTCAGTTAAGTTATACAATTACAGTTATTGAGAGACACAGTTGTGAACTACACACCGTTAATGGTTTTCAGGAATTGTTTTTTGAATCAGAAAAGTGCTCAGTATATTGCAAAAATCATTCAGGAACATGTATGTCATAGTTAACTAAAAATTCACTATTACTTTAACAGTAGTTTTCTCTGTGAAGCGCAGGAGTTAAGACCGATCAGAAAGCCCAAAGCTGTGTGCCAGTCCAGAAGAATTAGACAGTGTACATCCCCTCCCTCAGGCAATGACTGGAAGTACAGTGAACAGTCAAATCTGAATCAGTTATAGGACAACTATCGTTTGTAGTAAAATTAACATGATCAAAAGAAAGTTGAAAATCACCCATGCATATATTCTGCATGGATCATTTTGTTTTTTTAAGACCTGCATCAATATTATTTTTTCTTGGATCTGGTTTGTCGGTTTGTCATCATGAGTAAATCTACATTAATGACAATTTCAGTCCGCAACAATGCTCTTAAGAATGTACCTTTCATATGCTCTTTAAATAATATATATTTGGGAACAGGGACTCTTACAACACATACAACATATCCCATATTAAAACATGGAATTTCTATTGTAAAGATTCACAATTAAGAAAGAAGAACATGGTTAGAATTTAAAGGCTGTTACACAACAGAAAATCTCATTCAAGCTAATTGCAGGCAGATGGATTTCAGTAAATAGAACAGTTTTAATGTCTGTTTTATAAAAAAGCTAAATGTTTTCATTCTTATTGGTAAGATAAAAAGTAATATGACAGAATAACTGTCAGATTGCGTCAGTTTCTGTTTTGGATCTTTTGTCTCCCTTTTGTTGAAAGGTGCCTCATGGTTGAATGCACTCAAGCGCAAACACAGCATGCAGTTCTTCAAACAGACTGTTTCAATACATCTCCCCTGGATTTCTGTGAAAACAGCAGGTCTCCAGTTTAGAATTGCTCAATATCTTCGCACACCTCAAAATGCCTCTGTGAACATCTGTCATCTATCAACTGTGCTCCAACATGTCTATGTTTGCACTCTCCAGCCTCCACACGTATAACTTTACGCCTTACTATTGGTGTTTAACGTCAGAGCCCACTAACACACTTGTCAAAAATAAGAGCAACCAATGTAAGGCTAATCACTCTCAGCTTTTCAAAAATCTATTTTAATTTAATGGAGCACAGAACACTTAAGCATCTCATGAAATCTTTTTCAACTGTGACTTTTATTTAGCAAAGTATACAGCATTTTCTTCTTAAAGTTTCTAAGCGTTGGTCATTTATTTTTTGTAATGTGATTAAGTCAGTCGCTGATGATCCTTCACTGATTTTTTTCATGTGTACCTCCTAATTCTGTCAGTGCTTTATCACATCTGGAGTGGAGACATTGCACTTTACAGCTCCGTCTTGCATTGTCAATGTAATGATTCAGCACCCACCCAGTGGCTCCCTGCTCTCACCATGTGACTAAGTGGACCACACTGAGAAGCTTAAAGTCTCCAGGGTGTGAGGTTTAACGAACCGTCGAGGCTTCATGATGTCTCGGAGGAGAGAGTAGTTATATTGTGTGTCAATAAACAGGGTGTGTGTGCGTAGGTATACCTGACTGCGTGCAGTGTTGTGTGTATGTTTTCCTCCATGTGTGTGTTTGTGTATGTGCTGTGTAGCTGATGTCTGGCGGTGCTCCAATGCTCAGGGCTAATGGACTGCTAATGTCCCTGGTGTGCCCTTGTTTACTTAATAGCTATATACATGAAGACAAGAGGAGACCTTCTACCCCTCTGACTCACTGCTTTCGTAACACTTCCTGGATTTGTCCTCTTCATGTCTCAGATCTATAAGCAATCCCCCTTAGCTTTGACTTGTTTAAACCTGAACATCTACACCTTATTCTCTTTAAATTTACCTGCTGATAAACCAAGCTGATTACCTAATGATTTGAAACCAAGGCAGATTTAGAACAAGACATACCCGTTTAAATCACTGTTTAAAAGTACTTTTACACAGTCATACCTTGGGATTCACCATGCTGTTTCTCCTCTTTTTCAGTGGGTGAAGGCAGAAACCTTATCCCCATGGACCCCAATGGCCTGTCTGATCCATATGTCAAGCTCAAGCTGATACCAGATCCCAAAAATGAGACCAAGCAAAAGACCAAAACCATCCGCTCCAACCTCAACCCCAAGTGGAATGAGACCTTCAATTTGTGAGTACACAACAGCCTTGGCTACAACACAGTGTGGATATTTTATTCTGTTTGGCTTAATACATATGAGGCAATATGAGTTTCATTCTATGATATTCTATACTCTCTAATGCTATTGTAATTGTATTAAAAGCAGCAATATAAATCCATCTCTAAATGCATTTTCTCTACAATAGAGGATGAATTTATTCTTTAGTTTATTTGATTGTTTTTTAACGATAATCATAATGTGGTGTGCAGCAAGCTGAAGCCATCGGACAAAGACAGAAGGCTGTCCGTGGAAGTGTGGGACTGGGATCGGACCACCAGGAATGACTTCATGGGGGCCCTTTCCTTTGGAGTCTCCGAGCTCATAAAGTCTCCAGTCTCTGGCTGGTAATGCTTCTCTCTTATGGGTCTATCATTGAATCGACTAAGTTTAAATCTTTGCTGAAGTTTTTCGTTTCAAGCATGATAAAACTGAATATTGGTACGTAGGTTGAGGGACCAGTAAGTTTGACTGAGTGCAGGGTTGACCAAGAAGAACTGTTGGATTTTTTGTTCGTTTCACCGCAATTCTTTTTGTTTCTGCTTCAACATGTGTGTTGTGCCAACAGTAAAGTTTTGTGCCAAATATACTGGAGGCATAGAGGCTTTTATATATCACCAGCTATGTTCAGTCAAGATATGGCAGCTCAAGATCAATATGGGACAGAAATGGCACCCTAAAAAAGAGAAAGGTTGACAGAAAGATCTTCTTCTTCCTTTCTTTGCTTTTGCTTTTTTGTTTCTCCGCATTTGTCCATCTTCTTCTCTTTTGCCTTTATTCCTCCCTCAATTCTGCTTTTTTGTCTCCATGTGTTCAGGTATAAATTATTGTGCCAGGAAGAAGGAGAGTATTACAACGTTCCTATCTCAGAGGAGGATGATGGTAATGAGGAACTGCGGCAGAAATTTGAGGTGAGAATTGCACTTAAGTATTGATGCAGGATTTCAGAAGAACAAAATCTGTTTGTATGTCTGCTGACTTGAGCTTCAACTTATATGTACCGTTGTTTTGTTTGTGCCACTATCTTGCCAGGGCGGTTTAATAGTGATTTTCAAATTTCTATAAATGGGATCTACATTTACTTTGGGTGAACCCAGTTTTTAAGCACCTTCATTGTTTATCCATTCACCCTGAGTTCAACAGCACGTCCAGCAGCATTATCAAGTTGTTAGAAGCTCTCCTCAGTGGCACAGCGGTTGCCACTTTACCGCTTATGCCCTTTAGGGTCATGGTGGGGGCCTTTCTAGTCTTTTCTTTTGCATGGAAAGATTCCTGTTTGACTGAAGTAACAAAAAGAAATATGTACCGCTTGTCAGAAAAGGGCTGCTCACATTTTCTGAAATCACCAGCAAGCAGCTTCAGTCCTTCCTTTGAAATCTCCACTAGCAGGTGTTTCACCAGACTGCCCTGAATGACAGATCAGGTGGTTCGAACCCCACAATTACATTAAATCTGATTGTCATCATTCTTATCCATTAGTGATTCCTATTGATGAAGAAAAAGGATAAGAGGTCGAGCGAGTAACCTATTCCAAAAGTATTTTTAAAAAAAACGTATGTAACTTTTATTCCAGTGCAAATTACCAATGTATTAATACAATTGTATTTTGATCTACTACTATTTCTATACAACTTTTGTGTAACACTAATGAGACTGAGTAAGACAAAGTGTTTAACTTTTATTGAATAGCTACTAACAAATGTAGCTTCAGAGTTGTAGTCTCACAGCTGAAGTATAAGAGTGATCTTACTCTGACTACAGCAAGTTAATCTTTCTTAAGTCTTTTTAAATTTTAGGTACCTCTTTCCTTAAATGATGTTTTAAAAGAGGTCAATAAAAAGAGCTTCGAAAAATGACCGAAGGTTTATAACTTATTTGGGGTGGGTGGGGGATTCAGTAACTGAGGAAAAAAACAAGTGACATACAAAACGTTACAAACACATATCTGTCATCCCATGTTTCCTGTGGTCCAGATGATAGCTTTATCAAAACGATGCACAATACTTCCTGGTCAAAGCGTGTGCCCACTTTCTCTGAGTCTGTGGCCTGTTTTGGCAGAGCTGAAATATTTCTTCAGAAATAATGTTTTTATGATGTATCATTGGCTGTCAACATCGGCAGATTTAAACATTAGCCATGTGCTATGAGAAACCAGGTATATCCAGATAATCTAGGTAATATTTATCATCCATCTGACTTGATCGCACTTTTGATCTCTTAGTGTCCTGGGGAACTTTTCTCTCTTCTTGCTTTCTCCTTCTTCACACAAACCCCTCTATGGTTCTCTCCCTTTTTCCCCTTAGCTTCCTGCTCCCTCCTGTGTCCTTGGTGAGACTTATACTGTACATCCTGTGTCACGTGTTCATATTTAATGCAAGAGTTTCTCTCTTCCTTTTTCCTCGTCTCTCCCTGCTCTCAGGACTGCCATATTAACTTTAATCTGAAGGTAGCCCTCTCCCCTCCCATTTTCTTTCCCTTCATCTGCTCTCATCTCCTGTTCTTCCGTCTGTTGTCTCATCTTGGTGTATTGAGATGTTCCTTCAATCCTCCTCCCTTCTCATCATTTGTATGTGCTCTTATGAACCGATCCAGTTTACTAACAATATATATGTACTGGCCAAGGGTCGGGGGGGGGGATTTTTAAAAAAGAAGAAGAAGCGGACATGAACTCAACTTTAATTCTTCAGAGTTTGTCTAAGGATTGTTAGTAAATCCAGACACTGTTCTGTTTGCATTTTCAACATTTGCATTCTTCTGCATGTTTGTTTAGTTTATTTCTTCAATAATTCTGTACCTGTCATGTCTGTGGATTGTGCAGATTTTCCATGTCGTGTGCTTATATCATCATCTGTAGAGATGTAACCTGAAAGTTGGTGGCTGTTCATGTTTCTTGCCTTCAAAATTGCTTCAGAATTTTCCTTTAATGTAAGTTTTCTACCTACAAATATCTAACTGTAACCTGAGATCAGCTTCCACCTCTGTAAATATTAGGTAAATGATTGGTTGACCACAGAATATCTTTGTCAATTCACAGAAGCAGCAGAGGGAAATATGTTTACTTGTTACCACAAGATGTCAGCATTGGACTGAATTATAAATCCTGAGTGTTGGGCAGCTGTTTGTGTGTGAGTGTGTGTGTGTGTGTGTGTTTGTGCACGCTATTGAATCAAACACGTACATTTTGTTTTCCACACAGACTATATGATGATTTCCCGTGTTTTTCTCGCCACTTTTTATTTTCATGTTGTGTTCAGGCATGTGTAACGTGGTTTGTGAGGACATTTTCGCTCCACCGAGACATTATGGGAGAGCAGATATTTGCTCTTGATCATGTTGCCTTTAAATTGATTTCACCAAGCTAAACATGTGCGTAACAAAACAATATGTCATTGCAACTGACAAGTTTACCGTACTGCAAATTCCATTTACAGTACATTTGTGGAACTAGTCACAGCCTCTACTTTGGGTGAACTGGATCAGTGGTCGACAAAACGATATTCAATCTTATCACTCCTGGTCTTTGTTCATTTTCTATGTGTTTGTATCTGTGTGTATGGGTTGCCTTTCTACTGCTCATCAGCCATTTGCTGTTTGTTAGCTGTTGTGGCTTGCACCCTATGCCTAAGAGTACAACGTGTCAGCCCTTTTGGCTCCCTTCTCCCTGTGGTTTCAGGACCAAGCTCTTGTGGAAGACTCTGATCAGGTGCGTCTGAGAGGAAGGAAGTAAGGCTGCTGTGCTCTTGGCCCAGCCAGGCTTGTTTCTTTGGCTAAAGCTTACAGGTGTGCTGTGATGTGATGCGGTCTGCTCGGCTTTGTGTTTCTCGGCTGCTCTGTCAGTTTACGAGCAGACTATCGTAGTTGTCATTATTAATCAAACTAAAGATGCTCAGCGTTGTTTTTCACAAGTTAAATCTGATTAGGGTGCAAAAAATTACTTCACATGGTTGGTCAATATAAAGAAGATATTTTATTTGGTCTTCTAATTCATGGAAAACCTTCACTCTTTAGTAATTGTATCAATACATATTGAGGGTTAGAAATTATCTCTTTGTCTGGGCTTTGTCTAAGCTTTCTTTAAAAGAATGTCTTACAACAGCCCCTTTACTGGCTAAGCTTTGATCAGAGTAGTGAACTGAGAGGTCTGGAAACAGAATTGACTTGTTTGACACTTTAACAGGTCTATATGAACATTTTCTGATAATGAGATACCACATGACAATTAAGGTTATGGACTTGGTAAACAAGGCAACCTTTAATCTTTATGAGTTTAGATTTTTCCTAAAACGTCAGCTTCAGCATGGTTTTGTTTGTGTACATTGCCAGTCCTGTTAGTGAGACATGACATGGAAATTGTGGTATGGTTGTTTTTTTGATTTTCTGTTCAAAGGTAAAGAGAGTTGTTGAACGTTGTGCGATACTTGCTTGTTGTGTAGCATTTCGACTGCCTCGGACGTGTGCATTTTCAGCTTGGTGCATTATAGTGTTCCATGGAGCCTTTTGAAACATTTTCCGTGCTGGGAGCTTGAGCATGACTTGGCATGAAGGAAATGTACAGAAAAAAAGTTTTTGCAGTTTGACGTTAGAGACGTGCGTCCACACACGTGTTTAACTGGAGGGGCCACAGTGGGGCATCCGTTTCCCTCATAACTGAACCGCCACACACGTCTCTCTCATGTTATTGAAACATTTTAACAGTAATTTTAAGGTCTGATACAAAGGCAGCAATTAAAGTAGTTTTTCTTTTTCATTTTTGTCCCATTAAATAATTAATTTTTCCAACTCTGAGATTTGTAGTTTCTTTGTAAACCTGCACTTGGATTTTATAATTAATATAATGTCATAATCAAGATTTCTTGAAGAAGAATGACTGTACAACATTTACACAAAAAGAATAACAATACAGATTGGATTCATTGTGATTGATTTATTATTCATTTATTTCCTTGATACTTTGAAGCATTTTTAGTACCGTTTAGGACCATGTTATCAGTATGCCTCATGATGTTTTGCATCCTCATTTTTTGTTTGGCAAAATACAGCATTTTGTGTACTGACAATGTCCTAGATTATCAGCAAATCAGCTTACAAGAATGCTTAGTGATCAGCTTTTGATTTATTTAGCGCAAAGTTACCTGATCTCCAGCTGAATAACATCAGCCTTTCATTAAAAGTAAGAAAAAGTATTGTTAAAATCTAACTTTAAGAAGACATGTCGTTAAAACTCTAGTTTCATTTCATCACATTAACTTTGCCTTCTACATATCATTTAGTGTGCTGCGGCTATGAATGAGCTGATGGTGTGAGTGAATGCACTCTTGAAGAAGAACGTAATGCACACATAATTCTGTTCTTTTGGGATATAAATCCAAACATAATTGTCTTTAATATTTGAAACAATATAAGGAGATTCAAGGACGACATCGATAATGCATGAATTTGGTTATTTTTCGCAAAGAATATCAGGCCCAAAGAAGCTTCTCCCAGTTCTTGTTGTTGGTTTAGTGTCTTCTGAGTAGTTTTATGTAATCTGTTATAAGATGTTTGTCTAGACACTTTATCTTTTGTGCCCTGAGTGCAGAACGCCAAACTAGGCCCAGGGAAGAAGGTGATTAATGAGACTGACGACTGTCGCTCCAGCCAGTTTCCATCCAATAGCCTGCACCAAGTCAAACTTAGTGACTTCTCCTTCCTGGCAGTGCTGGGGAAAGGCAGCTTTGGCAAGGTGAGATAGTAGTGGTTACCTCATAAGAATTACATAGATTTCTCTGATTTTGACAGGAGACCCTATATCATTCACAAATGCAAAAGCACAATGTAAAGACACATTTCTCCAGCTAATTCAAGCTTTGTGTCTCCCTACAGGTGATGTTGGCTGAGATGAAGGCCACAGAAGAGCTGTACGCAATTAAAATCTTGAAAAAGGATGTGGTGATCCAAGATGATGATGTTGAATGTACCATGGTGGAAAAGAGAGTACTGGCCCAACAGGACAAGCCACCCTTCCTCACACATCTCCACTCGTGCTTCCAGACTGTGGTAGGTACAGCGCCTCTGGATGCTTATCCAAACAACTTACCTCAGGTCAGATCAGGTCATATTAATTTAGAGAGAGGCTTTAAGCCAAAAGAAATGATTCATAAAGGGTTGTAGAGGACATTGGAGCACATATGTGACAAGTATAATTGTAACAATAGGTCTGTGAATGTGTGTGCATATAAAGAAACTGTGGTGTCTACATCTACAGATGTGTAAAATAACAATGACTTATGACCACTCAACCCCCATGGACATGTTTTCTATCAATAGTTCTTTCCACATATGTAGACTTACTGCTTTGTTGTAAAATCCAGAAAACACTGATAGCATGCATTTGAATTGGCCTTAGAACACATATGTTGCTAAAATTGACCACTTGGGAGATTCCCCTGCTGAATACATAGCGTAAAAAATATCGTACTTACAAAAAGATTAGTTTAGTTTTTTTAATCCTACCCTCCAGTTTGCAGATGGTGTGAAATGTTTAGGATGATGATATGTTTACTGAATTCTTGGCTTCTTTTCACTTTTCGATTCAGAACGATATTTAGACTTAATTGAAATCAGTATATGAGATATTATGACCTGTAATTGAACATAAGACGGAATTTAATGTCAGAGATATAGATTTGTGGTGCAGTGCAGCTAGGGTCAGAGCACTTAAATGTCGACGGCAAAAGCAGCTGGGCCATGGGTAGTGACACTTTGTCAAACCCGGTGGACGGCTCCACTGCTGTCAGTATGAATCTGTGTGGAATAGTTGCTGTTGTTTTGCTTGTTAGGGACCCATCAAACACATCCAGACTGGGGTCAGGCCAAACTTGTCATGGGCAGTAAGGGAGTAGCACTTTAAAACAAAGTGAACATTTCCTGACAGAAGCCTGTGTTGAGTGTTTTCTTTTTCCATGAAGTGGTTTGTTGTGGGCTATTTAGGTCACCTTGTCATGGAAACAGTTGCAGCAAGGATGAGACAGCTCAGACATCAAGGTTAGGGTTTGTTTCATGACCAAACTGCATAATTTTTTGTTCTAAGCTTTTTTGTGAATACAGATGTTTAGGTGTTTTAGTATAATGCATTTTGCTAATCTTTGCAGCTTCTTTTCTGTAAAACAGCAAAGATGTGTATTTTATCACACATCTCAACATATGTCATCTTTCCTCACTTTCTATTACCACAGGACCGCCTATACTTTGTCATGGAATATGTGAATGGAGGAGATCTTATGTACCATATCCAGCAAGTGGGCAAGTTTAAGGAACCTCAGGCAGTGTAAGACATGTCTATTTGGCAGCCAATGTTTATTTATGACTTCTCATTTCTACAGTTATTATACAATTGCTGTTAAATTTGGATTGTGGTAACAGTCTGGTAACTACGGTGACATTCTTTTAGCACAATGAAGTGATCCTTTATTCCTTTCTATAATGTTGGTTAACGTTCAGGTATTTTCTGTTGTAAGACTATAATTGTATGATTTTTATTTCAGATTCTATGCAGCAGAGATTGCTGTTGGTCTATTCTTCCTGCACAGTAAAGGAATCATCTACAGGTTTGCATTAACAGATTTACATAATTATTACTACTCTGTGCTGCATCACATTATTTAATGATTTAAAACCAAACATTTACAACCATTTTTTCTAAAACAGAAGAATCCACTCTCTAAACTGTCTACAGAGTATGGGATGGTCCTAAAAAATCAGAAAAGTGTTAAAATACTCATAATCTCTCTTAAGTATGGTTTTCGACAGCCATCACACCTGATTGTGATGCGTAGCTACACTTAAAACTAACAATAATCCACTAAATCTGAAAAAAAATCGGTAAAAGTGTCTGTTAGATTTACTTTTATATTCATGCACTCTCTTTTGCCATTAGCATCTAATATTAGAGTTGATTTCCTCTTAGAATATGTGTATGCATGGTCTGATGGTCTGTGATTGAAGTGTGCATATTTTCATCCCACATTTCCTTTTTTATTAGTACCAGTTCGAAAGTAGAACTGTATACATGGTATTTGTGTGTATCTTTTTATGCATATATGCCGTAGAGTTAAAAAAAAAACTTAACAGTCATGTAATAACTCTAATAGTAACAGGTTTATTTGGAGTAAAGGTTGCGAAAATTAGCTTAAAAAAAAGGGTTTAGATATTTAAACACCTCCAGCGCTGTATTTTAAGAACAACTGCTTTTCCTTAGGGATCTGAAGTTGGACAACGTGATGCTGGACTCTGAGGGACACATCAAAATAGCTGACTTTGGCATGTGTAAAGAGAACATGGCAGAAGGCGTGTGCACTCGGACTTTCTGCGGCACTCCAGACTACATAGCTCCAGAGGTAAGCAAAGATGGACAGAGAAAGTAGACTGTGTATGTGTTTGCGTTTTCACGTATACACATTTGCGCAAAGTGACGCATGAGGTCAATTCTGTCACAGCCTAGTCTGAGCTCGGTTAGCCTTGTACTCCAGATTGAGGTCACTGCTTCAGGGCAGACACCACACATACATTTACACAGGCATTCTCTGGTGACGTAAGCGTATCAGTCAAACAGACGTGCGTTTTTTTCTGCTGGCGATTCCAAACTTAACCCAAATGTCCAAGCCGGCATTCCAGTTGATGCTCCTGCGTGGAAACGTTTGACCTACATTAGGATGTGGTACGTTTCAGTTTCAGGGATATGTATTCCATCATAGACCAATCTGTTTGACATAACTAATTAGACATTACAATTTGTGATAACAACAGCGTTAAGCAAAGTAAAGGGATGTTTTGCATCTCTGTTTAGTGGAATCCCTATGAAAAGTGACCTTACTCCAGAGCTCTTTGTCACATTGAAAGTGTCTCTGAATTACTATAGATACACGCATGAAGAGTTAACAGCCCAGTTTCTAAACCATTGTAGTCTCATAGTTACTGATAGTTTCTTTTTCCTTATTCAATAAGCTGTTTAACACTGGAAAATGGTAATATGGAAAAGGTCATGCAGTCATTCCATGTTGATGTGATCAGCTTTATGTCATACAGAGTTTTTATATTGTTGACATAGCCACGGGTAAATGTATGTCTGCAAAAATCCATTCCATTGTGGTTTTTAAAACCATCTGTCACCTGTCTATTAATTTGCCTGCTAATATACTGCGATCGGTGACCTTAAACATTAAACAGCTCACAGTGTTGACATTTTCAGAGATGATCAAGGAACAGTGTTCATAAAACTCTTTGTGGCAAAGGAATCTACTTCCATTTCTATGCTACTGATTCCCTTTAGATTTAGTCATAGACGAAGAGCAAACAGTTCGGTCCACCTAGTAATAAGAGGTCTTAGTGGTTTGAATGTCAGATTCAAGCTCCCAGTGGAGTATGAAAGCAAAAACACGTCTGATGGTAATCAGAAAAAAGCAATATCCTCCGTTTTTTACACATGTATTTCTAATGCTAAAATTTCTACGATAAAATTTTACTCTCTAAGCTTGGAGCAGAGTTCATTGTCCGTTTGTCAAACTTTTGGATTTATTTTTGGATTTATCTTGTTTAGGTTTGCAGGGAACTGGAGTGTGTCCTAGCTGCTATTGTGCGACAGGCAGAGAAAGCTTATCAGTCTTTAATATGGAAAGACAACCAACCGTTGCTGCTCACACAGACACCCACTTCTATCAGAAACAGAAACAGTTATCATAGCACCCATGTACACACTCCATAAAGAAAAGCAAAAGACAACATTTCTCAAAATTGTTTGATAATGGGTGTGGTGGAAATGGCAGGGGGTTGGACCGAATGCACAAGTGGAGAATGGAAGCAGGCGTAGGAGGGCTAAACTTCCTTCAAGTTATTTTAAAAATTAATGAGAGGTACAGTCAAGCTGGTAACAACTGAAAAAAACACCACCAACAGGTATCAAAAACTAGACCAGTTACATCACGTCTGAACCGCATGTGCTCCAGTATTTGTGCAAATTAGAATCTGTTTTTGAGTTTGGGTTAGTCGTGATATGAGAAGTCATTTTCTCCCCGACAGTCACAGCCGTATAAGTGATGAAATACATTTCTGTGTATCATGCGAGTCCCTGGTTGTCAGTGCACGTGACAGACTGCAACAGAGGTCCTGCTGCTCAGCACCACACACAGGTGCACTCATACATGTTCATACGCACTGTTTTCACCAAGTGTACACTGACCTATATAGCCAGTCTTGTGAATTTACACCTCAGTGACTCTGACACACCGAGATAGAGATAGAACAGAGGCAGGGAGAAAAAAAAAGAAAAAGAAAAGAAAACAGACAAAATATAAAGTGTTAACTTTGGAGGGAAAATGCAAAAGCCGACAGGGGTAATCAGACTATGAAGGAACAAATCAAAGACAAAGTTTCAAAATGAAGAAGTCTGGGGCTCTACAGGAGAGCATTTGAGGTTATTGAGCTGCGTGACATGCATCATTCACCTCTTCCCTCTCTCCTACTGCAGAGTAGCTTCAGGAGTTATGGGTGTCTGACTTTCTGCTCATTACTCCATGGTTCAAACCAGCAATTAAAACTCAAGGATGATAGAATTCAAATGATATCAATGAAATGCTCCAACTCCCCAGACTTTGAGCTTTTGATCCATAGCATGGTGATGGTAATGATGTGCAATTGGCAGGTGTAAGACACAGACAGTGCTAATGATGTGCCATCACATAACCTTATTATTGAAAGTCAATGATACAATAAATTGTGACACCTTTCTACTTTCTCCCTTTTCTATTAGTATTTTGCACTTAACCCCACCCTTCCTAAAAAGGACAATTTATTTACCTTTTCAAATGCCTAAATCAAAATAATTGTACCAATTTATCAAACCTAATTCAGCTTACTGCACTCAGGTTATATGAGGGCTAGAAATTTGAATGCATCATCAAAGAGTCCTATGACAGTCAGGGGGAAATCAAAATCCATACAACAACAAGACAAAATAAACTACCAATGCAGATAATTTTACTCCATCTTAAAACTGCCATTGGCTATACCATTGAATGGCTGTAAAGGTTTAGTTAAGACCCCTGACCTCAATTGTATCATCCACTAGCAGAAGCTACTTGTGTTAAAATTCCATGTCATGGTGATGAGGTACTGGAGTTCAAACACATTGTCCATTTGGCGAAAAATCAAGAAAAGGATATTTTTAACATGCAGGAGACCAAAACTGGTGTAATTAAGCAATTACGAAGCACAGTTTTTGGTTAAACAATTTATTTTTATTTACAAAAAAAAGTTGCAGTTTGAGTCAAAAACCTGACTCACTGTGCAGTTGTCACCTGCCCACATATTTTAAAAAACTGCAGTTCCAATTTTAAACATGCAGCCAATTACTGAGCACCAAGACCAGGATATCCACATTCAAGGTATCAGTTACCAGAAAATGGCTGACAATAGATAAAAAGTCGGTAGAAAAGTGGAGTAAAAAACAAGAAAGATAGAGCAGAGAAGAGGCAAAACAGAGAGCATCAACATTCTCATTGTATGGAAGTTTTTCTTTTCTGCTATGATGATACATATATATAAAACTCAATCTGTGAAAAGATTAGTCTTTTAAACCTTTAAAAATAGCTAGATTACAAGGTAGAAATCCTAAAATTACATGTTAAACAATCAGTATGCAAGTACTTCATATTTGTAACACAGTATTTGATACAAATAAATTTATTTTATGGGCTAATTGCGACAGAAATGGGTGGTGTGTAGCTTTTAAAGAGCTTTCACTTTATCCATATTCACTCCTGTGTAATTAAACCAGCAGCAGGATATTTTCTGTATGCATTATTTTGGACCCTACTGTCATTTGTGCCAGTAAGTATGTGGGATAGGAGCAGAGAGGGACAGCCAGCTGGACGTAACAAATCCTGCTAATGGAGAATATTCTCATTTATATTTGCAAAATGCTCTTTTAGCCCACATAAGGTTTCTGTATGTGCATATTTTTAGCATTCTTTATAACTGTCATGGATCTCTGTGATGAGTGTAACTATAACTGATTAAATCATTTAGAAATTATTTTTGATTGAGCCCAGCATTGCAGTTTCCATGTTTTATTATCCAGATGCCATTTAGACAAGTGAACAAAGGAGATTGCATCTCATCCATCTTCTAATCAGTAATATGTACTCCGATTTAAAAATGTACCAAATTGGATTGTAATTTTAATTTCTGAACAAGCAGATTATAATTATTCAAGACAACAAGAAAAATCATCTGAGATATATATCCCCCAGTGTTGATTTAAACCCTCCCCTCTCCCATTACTTTTTTGAGAGCCCTTTGTGCCACTGGGAGAGTGCCGTCCTTATTCAGGAGACAGTTCTCGTGTAAAAAGGTGCTATTTATCCTGCAGTGTAGAACGCTCATCTAAACCCCAAGGCTGCTCATTAATATTGTCAGTGATAGAAACCTACCACATCTGGCAAATGCAGTACAGTTCTGAGAAATGTTTTCAAAAGGAGGATGCTCAAGCGTGGTCTGATGCACGGCAATATGCCTCACAGCACAGATGTTCCTCAAAGGTATTCAGCAGCCACAGTGAGGTAAATACTTATGTAGTGCTCTTTAACCCTTTGATACGTAGATTTCTGAGACCTTTTGCATCTTTATAAATTCAAAAAGTTGCTTTAAAAAATCCTTTGACTATAGAATAGTTTTTCTTTTGCTTGTATTTTAGTTTATTGTAAAAATATGCAGAAAATATGGTTACAGTTTCAATAAAAATGCATTTGGAAATTAGACATTTATCAATTAATTTATTATTAATTTACAAAAATACTTTACATTTTTTAAACTTTGTTGAA
Source organism: Menidia menidia (assembly GCA_907169785.1). Lineage (NCBI taxonomy): Eukaryota > Metazoa > Chordata > Actinopteri > Atheriniformes > Atherinopsidae > Menidia > Menidia menidia. The sequence continues at coordinate 7,419,499 of CAJRST010013335.1, forward strand.
ATAAACAAAGACCTCTGAAAAAATATATTTTTTATCCATTCTTCTATGATCAGGCTTTAATCGTGCTAACAGTCTTTGCCAGAAAAATGGTTTCCATCATTGTCTTTAACCACATTTGCTGTTTTTCATCTGGTCCCTGCAAATCAAGAGTTACAGAAGCATAGGTTGGTACTGGTGCGCACATTTGTGTGTTTGTGGTTTGCAGAGTAGAGTTAAATAGCTAGCAGTGTGATCCAGAACTGTCATGTAGTATTAGGCCTAATGGATGAGACATGCTTCAGGAATGCACATGCAAACACACAAACTACGTAAACAACAAACACACAACCACAAGACTCTGGAAGCCACAAACATAAAAAAAAAATGCAGACATGTATGCTGACATAATCAAAAGCTAAACAGTCTAATCTTAACTCTAATCTGAAATACTTACATCTCTTCTCCAGTTGTATCTCGGGGAATCTGCCCCACTGGCCAGAGGCTTTTATACAACAGTAGTAGAACAGAAGTGAAATATGAAATGGAATGAGAAAAGAGAATATCTGGCTCAATATCTTCATAACCACACACACAGCTTTATTCAAGCCTCATTCAAACATTAGGAAGAAGGTAAATATTGCTATACATAATTCTAAAATAATGATAAGACGTAGGCTTATTGTTCTACTTCATAGAACAGAGGTCACCATGCCTGAGACTCTTTATGTCCACTAGCTGCAATCCGGCAATGGGTGGGCAGCGAGTCACAGCAGAGTCACATTAGCACAGCACTCTGCTGGATGGCTGCAAACTGAATCAGGCTTTTTCTTCTTTTTCTTTTCTTTTCTTTTTTTTTTTGGCTGAACTTACTGACCTCAGTTTTTTTTTCAGTTTGGACCATTGTCACTGTATCACTGTATTCCTGCTTTCCTCTGTCTTGATTCGCTCTAAATGTTCTAAAGAAGTGGAAGTGAAAATTGTAAGAAAAACTGCTAGTGACAGTGAGACAATAGTATGACACAAGACACTTTTGAGGTGACTTTTTTTTTTTTGAGCACTAGTGACCTTTATTAGATAGTGCTTGACAGCAAATGGGGGCAATGAGAGAGGGACTGACATTCAGCAAAGGGACTAAAGCCAAAATCCAAACCCAGGGCAGCTGTATTGAGCAACCTCAGTTTTTTCTGCTCAAAAGGTTTACTGCTATCCCGCAAGACAGTATTTCCCGAAATGGCAAACACCTTCTAATTTGTTTTGTAGAAAGATGACACAAGAGTCTGCTGACATGGTGGTGCTTTTTTGGCTTGTACTTTAGCTTTTGTTTCTCCTCTATCACAACTCACAACCTTCCTGCAAATTGTTTTCCACAATAATTCTCGATTCAGCGAATAGCACTGCATGAAATACATTTCTACTATGCATCAAATAATTACTGATGGATTGTTATTGCTGAATTATGGTTTGATGTGAATAGATGCCTGGATATCACAAATATCTGTTTGAGTGCAAAGATATCCTTTTATCTTGTTTTATTCCTAATACACAAAATGGCATGAGGCAGGAGCACTTTGTGCTTTCCAGGCTTAAATTTTCCAAAGCACAGAATTTAGAAAACTCGGTAACACAGAGCGCAAAATGTCTCTGTTATGTCAAAAGTACTGAAAGACATGTTGCCAAGTGCTTCGCATAATTCACACTGGTTTAATAAGACTTCCTTCTCCTAGCGAGTCAGAGGTGCATTACACAGCTTGTCCCTCATCATTATAGATGTGTCAAGTCTGAACAGTGCGAGGCAGTTTTAACATCTTTTGTTGTATCACATCTATTTTGGTTCTTAGGTGATGAGATCCAGTGTGAGGAAGGTCTCCGGAAGCTTGTTCTGGTTTCAGTTTTTTTTTTTTAGGATAAAGGGATTATCCGATCTCATGCATACAAAAATATTTGACATATTTGATATTTTTGAAACAGCAGGGGCCTAAATCTAATTTGAAAACAAGTCTTTAGTGCATGTAGCTGAATTTGTTGGCAGTCAGGTTAGACAGAAGGTCAGCGTGACTCCAGCATGAGGAGAGATTTAAAGAAGCGTGGGGATTTCACTCAGAGGTTTTCCTAACCACGACGTCTTTGACCCTCAAGCTCATTAAAAACACTGAGGCGTGATAAGCAAAAGGGTCTGATCCCTGCTTTCGTCTTCCCCGAGCACTGCACAGAGGCAAGGATTTAGACTTTGATCCTCTCACCTTCTGCAGACATCTTGTTTGTTTTCATGTAGAGAGATCCGCAGGCTGAGCTTTAAATCCATTTCCTTGTGGATGTATTCATCATTTTTGCATTGTCATTATTTTTTCATGATATTATGATTTGTAAGAGTTAATGCACAGCAACCGATAAAATATGACAGGGGCCCCATGCTGAATACATCAGCACAGTTATGACTCTCACATTGTGTGAGGTTCAGCAATGCATTGATGCATCACAGCAACTGGATAAAGTGTTACTGTTAACTTGAAAACAGAAGCACTCAAAGGAATAAAGCCTTAAATGATAGTTTTACATTATGCATGTCGGCCGTAATCTACAGAGTCCCCATCAGTTTCGACAGCTCCATGCAACTCATTTGCATCTGCAAATGTGTCTGCATCTGGTACAAGTTCTGACACCATTTGTTTTTAAAAAACAAGCTCAATTGAAAGTGACAGAAGTTACTTTATCAACAGTTTTGCTGTTTTGTCACTGTGTTCTGAAGGTATTTATGGAGGTCATATTGTTTTGCCTCCAATTGCTGAGATCAGGCAAGGACTAAAATTGTAGCAGGATGATGAATGGTTCTCTATTTGCTTAATGTCCATGTACTGTGTTATGCATATCATAAGCAGCAGTCCTACCAGTTGTTCACTGATGTAATTGGAAATTGTCTTATTGTACCTTTACTTTCAGTTTGTAACTGCAAACTGAGCGTCTCTGTTTGGACGTCAGTTCTTTGTCTGGCCTTCACATGTGGAATAATCATAGATGATTAAATATTTAATATTTAAAACAGAAATATTTCCAAAATGGGTCTATCTGATATTTTCCTTTAAAAAATAGCAAAAAATAAACAAAAATAATGCATGCTTTCAAGCTTTCAAATTATTCAGAACTCACCCTGATGAACATGGAATTGCTCTGTTGACAAAAAATTGTGATCTAGCTCAGTTTTCTTTCTTTTGGTTTAGTGTTTAGCTCTTTTCAGTAGAAATGAATGAATAAATACTTCACGACTTGAACTATTCAGTCAAGTATAAATTATGAAGGGGGATGAGATCAAAGGGGAATCTACTTTACCGCTTATGAATATTTAACTAGTTTTTTGTATAACCTTAAACTCTCAAGTTCTGCTGTTCGTTTGCCTTAGTGGTCCAAGTGACTGAAATTAAGCTTTTCCTCTAATTCGGCACAGTGACAATGCACAATTTTGGAAGTGTCCTTCTGCCCAGAAGTGCTCCTCATCCACAAAGCTCCTATCTGAAAAAATACACAAATTCTGTGGACATGCGTTAGTGAAGGCTAAATGTGAAATATGGACACGTTTAGCATGAAAAAGAAGACAAAACAAAGGGGATTCTGCATATTTTAACTCATATCTTTATCACTGAGTTTCGCTGTGTGCCGTAATAAAGCTCTCTGCTCGTGTGACTCTCGTGGTTTAAATGACATTCACGTTCGCATTAGTGCACGTGAATCCAGGGTTGAGCAAACGCTCGCCTTCAAACATGTGGACACAATCCATGTCCAGCTGGCTCCCTTCAGCCCTCGGGGCTGCATTTTGGCTCCGGGTATGTTTGTCCACCTGAGTATATTTGTACGCTTTTATGGACTGTCCACGGGAGAGCCAGAGGTCAGGTGTGACGCAGTGAAGGTTGGGATAAAAAGCTAGATCTACTTCCACGCACCTCAATGAATTGCTCTCTCTCTTGTTTCCATGTGTGCATTTTTAGGGGAAACATCGTGCATCTGCATGTGAGTTTTTCCTTAGAAATGCAGCACAGTGTGCCTCTGTGTGTCTGAGTTACGGAGCCGGAGGAGTGTCTGAGGGCTGCATACTTGCAGTGGAGGTCATATGTTACTCAGAAGGAGACCTAAAAGCAATTTATGACATTAGTAATGAGGCACAGTGAAGGTTGTTCGGATTGTGATGTCACCGCGTGAGGTAGGTTTTGAAAGTGGGTGCTGCACGTGTGCCCACGGTGGCATTAACTGCAGTTTTTGCATCGCAGAAACAGCTTTTCAGTAACAGCCAGATGTGGAAATGGCTGTGAAGTGTAAGGACTTTGTGTGTCTCCGGAGTGGTGCGAATAGGATCAGACCGGATGAGAGCTCTAACCTTGACAAGTGTCAGAATAACCCACAGGAAATCTTTCTGTCACCAAGGAAAATGTCACAACTGTGAGATGTTTCCTGGGAGTCTCTAGTGGAGGGTTTAATGCCCGACACACTGTTTATGTCCTTTCCACATACTGAATATTGTATTTGACTCATTTCTGCATCCAGATAAATAAACGCTCAATTGAATAATTATATTGTGCCTGTTCCACCCAATGCTCCTTCTTCAGCCATGACAAATTTAATAGTGATCAGTGATTTGAAATGTAGGTCACTGGGGTATCATGGCTTGTCACTGCGTTGTGGTCACACCTTTTAAACCCTCATACCTTGAGTCTAATCACATGAAGAAAAACGCAAGTTTTTGTCAGCTGTTGTCAGTTGTTCTTTTAATCCCTCAAACAGGATTTTTAATCCCTCTGAAAAACTTTGAATGCATGTTCGTTGGATGTCAAAATGAATGCCTTTTCTAATTTTTTCTCCTATATATTGGCACGTCCTCTGATATTTCCAAACAATGTGATGACTTAATCAGAGTTTATAGAATGGTAGAGCACTCACAGGTCTCTGCTATGTCTGCTTTTTACAGATGCGGCCACAAATATGATGATTATGATCCAATAAAGTATTCACATGCTGTGATATGCAGTATGAAATGTAATGTTAATTGTTTGTAGTTCTGGGTCACAAATTAATACATTTCCTTTAGGTAACTGCACGTTCTTGTAAGAAAATCTGAATCCAATTTGTGTGATGTTACAGACTAGTTAACCATTTCTCATTAGAAATTATTCAATGACTGGAAAAGGTACAAGGCAATCATTTCTGTAAATTCTTTCTTGGGATACAAACAAGTGAATCCTGTTTGAATTCTCCAAACAAAGTGTTAAAATTACAACAAAGTAGTATCTAAAAATTCCCTTGGCTAGCACTTGTTTTTATGAGAAAATCTGAGTTGAACCATTTCTGTTTCTCTGTCGTCCACAGATAATTGCTTATCAGCCATACGGGCGCTCCGTAGACTGGTGGGCATACGGAGTTCTGCTGTATGAAATGCTGGCTGGACAGGTGAGTATAGCCCATCCGCGATAACACAGATAACTTCACACAAAGCTGTTTGACTCTACGAAAAACTACACTGATTAGTTCCAGCAGTTACGTTCCATTTATGCATGAGTTGAGCAAATGAAAAATAAAAAAGATCCCATTACTAGATCAAATGACATCAACCTGTTTCTTGTTTTTCATAGAATACATATTTTCGTCCAGTTGATGTAGTTGTTGAATCTGTGTTCAAACTCAACAGATAATACTTTGTCAGTTGTTTTTAATTACATTGAACATAATGTTTTTATGCTTTATCTTACCTTGCGTTTAGAAAAACTAATTCAATGGTATTTTTTGTGCCTGATTATCTAACAGAATTGGCCTGAATCTGAAGAGGCCCCACTTAGTGCTTATATTTAAACAGCGTGACCTATTTATAGATTATCTATGCATTAGCTTTTAGTGATGACTGCTGGAGCTACATTACCATCCTAACATGCTACAGGAAAATTAAAGTTACTATGATATGATGGAACTATGATATGAATGTGGCTCACAAAAGCCACTGAAAATTCATATTCATACCTTTTTTTTTACTATAATAACATGGATGTTAATACCTGTCAATTGACCTAATGTAGTAACTCATCCCCACAAATCACAGCAAAATGCTTTAAAACTTTTGTTCTAACAGATGTCTCCATTTGAGAGGGGAAATTAGTTAAATAGCAACATATGACGGACAAGATGTTCGTATCAACTCATAAGTTAACTGGAACATTTCCATGTCTTGACCTCTTTCCTGGAAGTGAAAAGTAAAGTTTAATCCCGTAAATCTAAAAGCTCAGAGTGGGAAGGTTCATAGTTTGATGCAGACAGACTACCTGCTGTGGAAATGGCCAGTGGAGTGGAAATGAGAAATAATTCATTATACGGACTGTCAAAACACTCTTATTATGGTTACTGATGATAACGACCCAGAAAGGAGGGGAAAAAGCTGGGTCATCCACTCCACTGGTCCTGCAAGGTCTCCCTGTAAAACACCTTCCTTGCTGTTACCTTTTCTTATTGTTGCTGTTCTTATTGTTCTGTTTCTATTTATTAAGACCTGTTTAATCCAATTTATTTGTTTCAGCTCTTTTTGTCAGTATTATAAAAATATTAGTTCATTACTCTTAGAAATTAGAAAGTACAAATTGTATGTCTTTGTTTCAACATGTTGATGGAGTGAAAACTTGTTCATCAAACATCCGTTAGTTAGTTAGTTATAGACTCTGATGATGAAACACTGAAATTGTGGCCGTTTTGACCCACAGCCTCCATTTGACGGTGAGGATGAAGATGAGTTGTTTCAGTCCATTATGGAGCACAATGTGTCCTACCCAAAGTCCCTGTCCAAAGAAGCGGTCTCCATTTGCAAAGGGGTGAGTGGACTATGGTTCATCTTTACTTCAATATTAATTGGTTTATATAAGGGTAAAAAAAAAGTCCACAGTATAAAGTATAAGTATAAAGTTTGAGCTTTTTTTTGTAAATGTAAAGTTTTAAAAGAGTTTCTTTAAAATGTGAACTTCAATCCTGCAATCAGGACAACTCAGGACAAAAGTGATAAAGCAGATAAAGAAACCAAACAATTTAAAGTATTGAATAACTGAGTCTTGACTGACTGACTGTGTGCTCTCATTGCTTCTTTACTAATTATTGTATGATTGAAGCCCTCACATTAATTCAGTTTCTACGGCCTAAATGTACAGAAACATGAAGAAAATGTCACAAGAGTTAATGTCATTAAAGACATTTTCATTTAAGTTTATGGAAAAGAAAGACAGAGGAAGTACTTTTTTCCGTGGGCACTGTGTATGTGTGGTGTTTTTTCAAACAGCATTCAGAGGGCAGATGTATATTGATCAATTTTATCACTTAAAGAGGGAAACAGAATGCAGTTATGGTTTCATAAAAGACTGTGAGAAAGAGTGTTAGAGTCTAAGTTTTTTGTAAGATTTGAATTACAGGAATGGCATGTGTGCTTTATGGTTGTATTTATCTGAATTGGTGTCTGTAAAATGTTTTATTTTTTTAAGGCTGATTGGTGAGTTTGGGGTTTGTGAGCGAGAGGAGTGGAAGGAGTTCTTTATAGACAGCCTTTTCGTGAGTGATGCATGGGTTGACAGACCTCGGGTGCTGAAATAATTAATTAGTTTTGCTCTGGTCTGGTTAAATGTATTATGAGTTCTTAGTGAGAATTTAAGAGTAGGTCCAAGTAAAATAAATGTCAAGTAAAGTTGTTTCCTTCATTCTAATGAATGTGTCTGAGATTGTTGCCAGCCCATCATATAGCATTACATTTATAGAGAAAATAGAACTGATATATCCATTAGCATTGGTTATCAGTTTGCTTTTTATAGCTTTCTAGCAATTTAAAATAGGAAATTAGATAGCTTTCCCAAACTGCAGGAAGACATGGGAGTAGGCTTTCAGTCAGACGTTCTTTTCACTCTCAGTTGATATGCCTTTGACTTATTCATTATTAAAACACTGATGGAAGAACTGAGTATACAAAGCTCCATAAGTGGTTTGAAGGTTAGTTGAGCTGCTATACTGGTAACCAAATGTCATCTTTAAATAATTCTTGGGCAAAGGCACGTTTGTAACTGGCTCTAACTGCTGACTATGTTGTTTTGACTCAGCTCTTGTGTTTTAAACTCTCAGATGGCAATGTACAAATATATTTGTTAAAAGAATGTACTCGCTTTTTTCGCAACAACTACCTTAGAAAAAGAGGTAATACGTTTCTTATTCACAAAAGGCCAACTTTCATGTAGGAAACATGCTGACACAGTTGTAGGGGAAATACGGATGGGAATATTGAATATAAGATTTATGCTCTCATTAATTAAGGCATCCACAGACAGCAGCTGAGTAAGGTGTTATAAATAAGAACAATTTCTATTCAAAGCTATAACTTTGCTATTATGATGTTAACATTTATTTACACAAATTTTTGCATTGGGAAAATGTTTTCTCTGGCAACTGTTTTAACCTTTTTTTATTTTCGAAGAGATTAATCTCCACGTACATAAAATCCGCAGTTTTTCACTTTCATTTTCAATAAAATCCTTTTTGCGATTTGCCCATATCCTTTTTTTGTTATCTTACTTTACCACCCCTGTACTGGGCCTGATTGTGTTACACAAATACACAATTCTACATATTACAATTAAGGTTACCACTATGCCTTTTAATGATGAAAATAAATAACGTCTTTTTGTTCTTGTAATATTTCGTGAAAAAATTAATAAATCTGCATCTTAACATTTTCAGATTCACAAATCAGGACATGCAGCTGTTATTTACACAATATATTACATATTAAACACGCAGAGCTTTTTTTCTTTTACATTATCAGTATTTAAAACCTTATTCTTGGCTTGAGAGAAGTTAAGATTAAACCAAAGGAATCCTGATAACTGGGGCTGAAGCACATTGGATATTGGTTAATTATGACTGCTGTCTGTAGTGTTCCATTTACTTATGTCATGAGATTAGCATAAGAAAATATCGTCGTTTCACATCCCTCATTTCATTTTAATCTGTGGAGGTCAGGTTTAGGCTCTGGAGGCAGTGCATTTGTCTTGACCTCTTGGAGGTAATACGTTTGGTAATTAAAGCAATTACTTTACACACTGTGTATACAACAGTATTTACTCGTTTCTCTTGGAATTTTCAGAAATATCCTTATGGTAGACAAAATAACATGTACTTGTGTTTTGTGTGCATGAAATAGCAGTTCTTTTCTATCCTGGGGCAATACAAAACCAGTGGGCTGTGCAATAATGTACTTTGTCTCCCTGTTCCTTCCTACAAATTCACTTGCTTTTTCTTTGCCCCCCTTTTTCATCTTTCTCTTTTATTTTACTCAGAAGTGTGTGTCTTTTTGTGTATGATACTCCTGCTCTGAGGACTTTACCATTTAAATGGTCCTCTTATGGGGACTTGCCTCCTTTTTAGAGAAAAAGGTTTATTGTAATGTAAATGATCCTGGTTAGAGGTAAAATAAAGTTGTGGTCTTTTTTGGGTCAGGGCTTTAAGAAGAAGTAGTTATGGATAGTATTTTTTTAAGTCCTGCTAAATGCAAATATTCTAATGCTGTGTTGACTGATGAATGCTCAACTCTGTGTATTTGTGTCCTCTGATCAGCTCGTTGGTTTGTGTTTGGTATAGCTATGGCACTGCGTAAATTAATATTAAGGGCCTGGCAACAAACTCACCCACAAATAAGCAAGATTGAAGGCTGGAAAAATCAAGAGGCACAACTGTAGAATATTAAAAAACAAAGCCAATGAGGAGTTCTCTCTCAGTCCAGTTATTCATCAGTCCCATGCAATGGATTTTTTAACCATATAGAAATAGATGAAGAAGTATATAGGGTTAGTATGTATGTTGAAGTTCAGTCAAATTCACCAACTCACAGGATGGTGTTAAAAATTGTGACCTAAATGAATCTTTACTCATGTGTGAGTCATATATATCAGAGTCTCTCTGCAGACTAATTCCTTTTTAAACCCTGATGATGGCAGTAATGATGATGATGAGGCTGTGTGTATTGACAGCAACGTTGTCCCTGGTGGCACATTCAAGATTTGATGCTTCCTCTCTATTTCCCTTGATATTTAATCTCCTCTGCCTACTCTCACTTCAGATCTAATTATTTCATGTCCTGAGTGGCAACAGCACGATGCCATCATCATTATGTAAACTTTGGAGCATGTATAACTAAACTGTTAGCCTGTCAGTCACTTTGTAGTCCCACAAATTAGATTAGGTTGTTAATCGCAGACACAACGATTTCATGACATCGCATCGCTGTGTTTTAAATAAAAACAATTTTCTTGATGATTGTTTCTCACTTATATGTAAAGTGATTCGAGCTGGGGAGTTTCAGCACACGTATGAGCATTTAACACTGGCAGGGAAGCAGTCACTCAGTTTCAGGGACGGCTCAGACTATGAGATGTGTCACCTTTAGAGGTGACGGCCCGTGTGTTTGCAGCAAGGTGCTCTCTCACTGTAACTGACAGAGCTGTGAACCGACAGAAAGTGGCTAATGACTTTTTCCTCCTTGTCAACAGCTGTCTGATGCATTCTGCCAGCTGAAAACACACGGCAAGTTCAGATGTGTCAGAGGCACAATGAGGAGCCAGCAGCAAATGAACTGGCTCTGAAATTAAGTCCTGACAGACAGTCTTGTGTGTTATTTTGATGTTAAACTATTTGTCAACTAAACAACAGGGAGCGTCAGCCAAGTGATGTCATTTAATTTAATAAGAGTGTAATTGAAGCCTATTTTGTTCAAATCATCTTGACATTTCAGATCATTTATCTGAACCCGAAGTTTGAGCAACATGCCAGAAAATAACCTGATTTGATTTCTCAACCCAAAACATCCACATCATGCAAAAGTGCTCACAAATGAGGATGAAAGAAATTACAGAAAGAGACTGGTGTTCTTCTGGTTTTCGGATGAAAACAGAAAAAGCAGATAAATTACATTTGAGTATGTCCTTTTCAATGGAATTAAATGCAAAAACACATTTATGGTTATAAATATGTAACAAGGACAATAACCTCTATGCCAACTTTGGCTCTTATGGTAATTCTAATTATAAAACCTTGATAAGTAAAGACAAATTTACACAGACATAAACACAGACTGCACTCTCAACTCAGTCTCATCGGCAGCAGCTGTTGACACCTGAGATATTTTAACTGAAAAACTTTTTTAAAATTACATTTCAAATGAGTCCTTAATACCAGCTGTACAAATTGTCCTATTTCTACACTCAATAAATAATTTATATTAATATGGCATTGCAAATGAGGATTCCTGAGGAATTACTCAAGTAGTTTTTTAAGGCTTGTGACAGCTTATTTGTGGTATTATTATCCAAATATGTACATCAGTCCAGTGGAGCAGAACTATTTTGGAGTTGTGGAGTGATTTTTTTAAGCTATGCTAATGTCAAAAGCAGTTACCTCATTTTAACAAACTAGTTGATTGTACTGTTCAGAAGATTTATTCTGGAAACATTTTAGGGAAATCTCAATGGCACAATGATATTTTTAAAACTATTTAATTTAAGGTAGTTCTTTAAGTTCTTCTAGTGTGTGTGTGGGTATGTGTTTGTTTGTATGTATGTGGTCAAAAACTATTTTACTGCAGCTTACATTTGGTACTGTTGAGACCCCCAAACACCCAAAATCTGCTGCTGTAGACATGTCATATATTTCAGGAGAACTTTAACGGTGGCTTGGATACAAATTAACAAATCTAGAAGTACTGCATTTTTTAAGCTTCTGGGCATGTGTCTATTCATAGATGTATGTACTTTGACCTTGCACTTATATTTCAGAGAACACACTCTCCTCACAATCCAAGCAGAGAAAAGTCTGACCTTTTTCAGTCGTTTGAATTAACTGAGTCAAACAGTCGAAGGAGAACAAGTCAGTTTAGCCTCGGACTGAAAACGCCAGATTCTTCATCAGTCTGGAATGAGCATTTCGTCTTCCTTTGCTTTTCGGTCAGGACTAATTACTGCTCTGACAGAATGTCAAAGCAACATTTTCATGAGAGTAATTAACTGTGCAATGACCAAACCCCATTCATTTAAGCAATGCTTATGGATTCATTTAAAATTAGCTTTTGCCCTCTTTCTCTGTTATGAAGATTTTACATGTTTCCCAATTGAAAGCTAAAGAAACAACCTTTAAAACAAGGTAACCTTTCTCTTATTCAATTAGGCAGTCTTTTTATGACTTTTTAGCAAAGTGCTGACTATCCTCAAGCTGTTTGTGGAGAGACTGCATCAATTCTCTAAAGACAGAACAAGCAGAGGGAGAGGAGGGGGGGAAACAATTATGTCACTCGTTGTCAGACACATCTGTTTAGCTTTAATTTGCCGACCGAGAAAAGAGGTGGAAGCAATTTACAAAATATATAGCTGAAAGAGTATAGAAATCTTCCCGACGTACACATCGCTTGTCAGAGAGATAAAGCCAAAGATATTCCATTGCTCCACTAAGTGGTTACTGAAATGGGTATTGTGTAATGCAGTCAGTATCAATTTAAATGTGAACTTTGATTAAAGTTAAAAGTTTTTTTCAGATTTTTGGAGATTTTTTTATTATTGTTATATTTATTTTAGATTCAGCATATTTGCTCATTATGAGAACAAACTTTCCGAGCTAAAAATAGGGGTTTTCTATTAATAATTATATGACACTGATTATGTTTTAATTTAAGCTTCTTGTTTTTGTTTGTTTGGCTGCTTTTTTTTTTTTTACTGAGCAGTTGATGACCAAACATCCATCTAAACGTCTGGGCTGTGGCCTTGAGGGCGAGAGGGACATCAGGGAACACGCCTTCTTCAGACGGATCGATTGGGATCGCCTGGAGAACAGAGAAATTCAGCCACCCTTCAAGCCTAAAGTGGTAAGTCTCCACATTTTGATAAGAAATGTATTGGAGTCAAGGTTAAGAAGAATGGAAGGTTCTCTCCAAAAGAAGTTTAACGTCCCTTAGAATAAGAGTTTATGTGATGCTGATACTTTTGACTTGTTTAAATGAGTGCGTAGTGCAATATATACCAGAGGTGGAGTGTTGTTTTCTCGTCTGTGGATGCAATCTGTTCGGTGAATTATGAAGTATCACATCTGTAGGAGAGACAGTGGGATTCAGGTAAGGCCATTTATATTCAATAAATATAAATGGACTTTTAAATATATGACCGATGAATAGATGAATAAATGATCAAATACTGATGAACAGAAGTCTTAAACATTCACGGAACCTACAGCCCGACTGCAGAAATTTAAACGATCAGTGACTTTAGATTTGCTGCCTTTGAGTGGACACCAAATCGATGAATTCATCACACAACTATTAATCTTCAATGTATTTTTATTGGAAGGGAACTGTAACTTTATTTATTTATTTATATGTCAACATAACATATACATCCAAAATATATCCAGAAAAAAATCCACATGGCAAACATTTTACGGCAAGTCATTTTGTGCCCCTGTCCTTTGTTGTCAACTCGTTGTTTTTCAGCTTTCAATCAATGTTGTCAGAATACACCAACAGATGAGAAAGTAGAGCTAAATACTGTTTGCATCCAAATGCTTCTTCATTAACTTAATAACTGAACACTTGACTCATTTTCTTGTGACGCTTACCATTTGCAAATTAAGAAATTTGATAAGTCATGGTCGGCTGCATACTGGCAAGACATGAAATACTTTATGAAATATCAATCATTAGTCTTTTGTAATATCCTTGTAATATCCTATAAAAAGAGATTTGCACAAAATTGTTTCCTATCTTGGTTCTAGCTTATGCTTTGGTACAACTGAAAAAAAAAAAGATCTGAACTACTCAGATGTCTTCAAAGACCCTTATTTGAAACAACTCAAAGTCTCAAACAAACAGATTACAGATATTTCTTATCAATATACAGCACACAGTCCTGTTATACTGCTTAGGATTTTATTAATGTTTGATCTAATAATTTTTTAAATAATTTTTGCATAAATCTACAACAGGAAAATACCTCTTGCTGGTGAGGAAGGGGTTATCTGGAAAATACAGAGACTTTGTCACATAAGCTGGATTCATATTTACATTGTGTTTTAAAGTTTATGTTTTGAATAAACTGAAGGAAAAGTCAATCAACACCCTCTTTTTATGTCGGATAAATAATAACGTCATGCAAACTCTTCCAGTGCATGACTGTAACAAAAAATTATTCATATTTACAAATGGTTTCTGGATTGTTTAAGAAGCCAGAGGGATGGAGGATATTTCTTTTATAATTTTATATACTGCAAGAACATCCATGGACACCCCAATAAGCCATGCCAAAGAAGGTGTAATTAAGAATCTACTTTGGTGGTGAATTGGCTTCAGTCTAGAAATGATTAATAAAGCATTAAATTGCAGCCGGCTTCTTCTCTCCAGCAAGTAATCATTTGGCCACTATAGATGCACTTTGTAATTTCATAAGTAAACGGTGGATTACATTATAGAAGTTTTCCATTTCCATCTTGACTGCTTGTAACCAGTGGTCCTCTACAGATAACATACATCACAGCATATTGTCTTAAACACCTAAATTAAGACAATTGCATGCCCTTTCCCAAGAATCTAAAACAATTCTAATCAAATTGAAAAATTAGAAAATGATGTTGCTTTAAAATAGCATTCTAAAAAATCTGATTTTCAATTGATAACAAGGATCATCCAAAAAAATGAAGGCATATGCATTGTTGGGTAAGAAAAGAAAACATTATGTTTTGTTTCCAAATAATTTGGATGGTATGAGGCTACAGTAGAGTTATCTCTTTACAAAGTACATGTTGGCACACAAGCAAGATGCCATTACCAAGTTCGAGGTAATAAACACTTGGTTAGCACTCTGAGGAGTTATTTAAGTAGTAAAGTAGATTCTGTTATATATTTTATCAGCTGTTTTATTATAATGGATCATTGCTTTTTAACTGACCCAGCTGATAAAAAATGACTACAAACTCTGGCTGCAAACCCTTTAAGAGTGACTGACAGTGACAGAGATGTGCTTAAAGAGGAAAGTCATACCAGTTGAGTTACCCTCCATCCACCCCAGCCCTCAGTGCCACGTGATGTGAAATTCAACTCAGAGCTTACAGGATTGTCTATGAGCGTCCCTCTACGATGGCCACACCCTTAGAGTATGGACTATCACCCAAATGATTGACTTTCGCATTTAAAAACAGAAGGACGGTTCACTCCAAAGTTGAAAGTTGCATGTTTTAAGGAGGAAATAAAATAGGCCACTCAACGTATGTGTATGTATGTGTGTATGTCCCAATGGTATTCATTTTTAAAATTTTAGCCCTCTTCAACATCATTCGTCAAGGGCTCCAGTTCCTCTAATAAGGTGATTCCTGGTCTCTGTCCGCTTATTATCCTGCTGAGTAGCTGGGCTGTGTATCATGGAAAGGCTGTGTGCGCTTTGAGTGTGTGTGTAAGGAAAATGTATGTTTGCAGGTGTGAGTCCAAGAAAATGAAAAGTAACAGATTTAGAACCACAAGGAAGTAAGATTCCATTGTATCTGTGTCAAATCGCTGTGTGAGGTGGTGGGGAAAGAAGTTTTAGTCAATATCGAAAAGAATATGGACAGCTTCTGAGCTTACATATGTGTTCATGTTGATTCTGCAGGCAGGTGGATGCATGCATATGTGCATGGTCTTTGCACAGTGCATGCTTGCATGATTGTTGTAGCAGATGCGGGAGGTTTTGACAAATGGAGAGAGATGGATAGGGAGTGATAAATCAGCTTGCATCTTATAGTAGCCATGATAACCCTCTCAAAATTGATCCATCATGTCCATTTAACTGTGCCATGTATTACTTTGTTGTTTCTGGATCCATTACAAACAAATAACTATGATTATACACCTCCCTTCACCTCCCTTACCCATTCCATTTTCACTTCTCCAGTCCGACTCCTCCTCTTTCCTCTCTCCTTGTGCATTTTTTCGCCTCTCAATCTCACTTCATCCGACTGTGACAGCTGTGGAATTGCAATCAATACACTGGCTGCGCCCAGTCGAGATATTCAGGCCATCCATATCTATTGGACCAGGACGTCAGACAGCTCATAGTCAGTGCGGTAGAATGACCGTCAAGGCAGGCTCAGTTGGTGTTTACCATATTTAGTATCTGGTCTTGTCTCCATATAACTGTTTTCTAAGTACACAGTGAAAGGCCAGCAACGTTGAGCTAACGGTGGAAATGTGTGAAAGCAAGCAGATTCATCCAAAGAAACAACACACTTTACAGCCAGCTATGGATGTCCGATAGACCTTAAGGCTTCATGGGAAGCAGGATGGAAAAAGTAGGTCAATATGAAGCTGCTTATTCATTGTAAATGAAGGAAAAGAAGAGAGGTAGGCCAATGATGAGTGGGAGAATTTAGTCATTACACAAAATCTTGGAGCAATGTCCATGGAAGGGTGGTTGCGTCGCATATGAGCTACATGAATACTCACATAGAAATTGATGGCAATATGCCTGAGTTGTGATTCACTGTAAGAAAAAGAGAGGCGACAGGCGAAAAGCACTGTTGCGACTTGACTAAACATGTCTTCTTCTCCTCTTTAAAGATTCAAATGATCATTTCAGTAAAGCGTTCTGCATTCCTTTTTTGCTATCTAATTAATTGTCATGACACACCATTTCTTTTGAACTGTTATTTACTTTCTAAGATAAAAAGCTAAGTCGCAACAATCTTGTTTTAACTCCCTTTGTCAAGCTGAAGAAGGGATAAAGCATTCTGTTATTGGTGCTTCCTTTCCCTGTCCTAGACATTTCCCACCAGATAATGATTAGTATGTATTCAAAGGTCACCATTCTCAGGGTTAAAGTCCATTATTTTGCTAATTCTGTCAAAGCCTGACTTGGGATGTTTCGAGCAGCCAATCATTTTTAATGTTAATTCTTTCATGAAACAAGCTTTTTCTTTATTAATATCCAAAAGGTTTAGGGTAAAGTTTATGATTTTTAACATCATTGAGTAAAGTCGATAGGCCCAAATTATCGATCAATTTAACTATAGGAAAGTTTTCCAGGGACCAGTTTCTACCAACCTTCCAGACTCCCTAATCCAGAAATACTTAACATTCAATTAGCCCGTACCTCTGCTCACTAATGTTGACATGAGGAAAATTTGACGGATAAAGCATAATCTGTGGGAGAAATTGAGAGTGATGAGCTCTGCATACCACTGGCCTCAAGGAAAAGAACTAAAAAAGAGGAAAGAGTCTGTGTGTCTTGGCACGACCCTATTGGAGGCAGGCGCTCATTTATCATCCTAAGTAGCTGAGTGTTCTTTTAATATCTCTGAGTGCCGAGGCGTGCACGTCTGTATGTGTGCACCGAGTGAGGGAGAGAGATTAAAGATGAAAGAAAGTAGGTCAAAAACTCATGTAGGACACTGTGTCAGTGCATGGAGGGATGTGTTCCAAGCATACTAACCCTAGATTCACCCAACAAGTGTTGGCTGAATCACAGGATAAGGAATCTTACAGCCGTGTTATGAAAGCTCACTTTCTCGTCCACCCTTGTTGAATTCATCTTTTGAGATCTTAATTTAAGTCTTATTTTAGTTTTCATAAAATATTTTTATTCAGCTGTTCATATGACGAGTGGTGCTCGAATAACCCCACCTCGCCCTCTTTTACAACAAATTAATAAAACAACAGAGATTTAAATAAATTAGAGTCTGATGAATATCAGAATAAAAGTCAGATACACGTCTGTCGGTTCTGCAGCAGAATCCTCATCCCACATATGCTTTGCGTACACACTGGTTGGAGTATTGCCTGGAAGCAGCGGCCCGATGTCACAAAGAGTAACTGCTTCAGGATGTAGAGAGGGACATCATGGTGCTCGAGATTGTTGTCTAATGTCAGGTCTAAAAGTGTGTTGCTTCGCCTGAGTGATGAATGGTCAGTGATGGATGGAAGACGACAAGTGGACAGGGAGGCATAGCCTTGGCTATTACCCATAAGGTGAATTCTGTAATGGAAGGAGAGCACATTGGAAGACGGCACACACAAACATTTACAAATAGATCCATATTTTTCTCCCATCTTCAAGTGTGTGTGTCCTGCTCTCTATCCACTCTGACAGGTTGGTGGCTTGCGGCGAATGTTGCCTACCGGTGATGACAATCAAAGAAAAAACACTCGGGCGCCCTCATTTTCTCTTGCTCCACTATGTTTACCTCTGCTAAAGCACCTCCCATGCACTGTCAGGACTCCTCAATCAAAAGAATGAGAAGAAAATAGAAATGTCTGATAAGATTCTGACAAACAGTTGGAGTTCTTAACAATGCTCATGTAAACAGAAACACACTCACACTTGGCTGACAGTGATGTCACGCCTTTGGATGGAATACGGGACGGCAGTTGATAAAGTCCATTTGTCATGAGTTAGTCAGCACCTTTGAAGCCAGGTCACTGTGAACAAACCAAAATTTATTCCCCTATTCCGAAATGGGGTCGCGGTGGGAGGAAGCCAGAGAACCCAGAGAGAACCAACACAGACACAGGGAGAACATGCAAACTCCACACAGAAACTGACTTTATTATAGTGGATTATAGTGGAGTTGTTAGAATGACACATTTATTTCTTCCAGACGCAAATGTCAAAGGAATTCAGCTCTGCTGGGAGGTTATAAAGCACATGTGTGATATCTGAAAGAGAAGTCTCTCGAGGCCCTGTTGGATTTACAACAAAAGAGAATGTCACAAAGTTTAAGGTGCCTCTGCTTGACTAGACTGTTAAGCAATTTAGCACTATTTAAAGAGGGAGTCCTTTACTGCAAGGTAATCTTATTTAACGGGATATTTATCCACTCCCGTGTGTTTATATGTAGAGTTTGTACCTAACCTCTTATCTGCAAAAGAGAACAGTCTACATATTCTCAGATTGGAGAAAGAAACATATGTAAATGATAAATGAAAGAAAAAGGTTTACTGTAGAGAAGATTTTCACAGGAATAAAAACAAAAATATGCTAATAATCAGGTAATGATATGGAATTCTTCACTAAAGAGATGTATTAAGATCCAGATTGTCATTAAAAAAAAAGATTCTGCTTTTGCTGTGACAACTAAATAAACCCCATTTCCTTGAATTCAAAGTTCAAGGCGCTGATGTTTATTTGGTGCCAGAAACGCTTTGGATGCTGTCATCTTTTGTTTCTCTTCAAGCCTTCTGTGAGAGACCCATGAAATTTGGGCTTCACGGAATCCTTTATAGTTACAGCCAGCTGTAGAGGAGAACGTCCTACAGGGAACACGACTGCTTGTCATGTTTTTCACCGAATATAAAAGAGCGTGTATGTCTGTGTTTGTGTGGCTTTAAATCCATGCATGCCTGTAGGTGAGCTCAGTGTGGGGGTGGATTAGCTGATGAGGACAGAGAGGCTCAGACACAGAATTGTCTTGGCCCCTCTCACTTTGTTGTGTACATATTTTCATTCACTGTCACTAATACTTGAGACAGGGATGCGTCTTTGCTAACTGAGAAATTATGCAAATTGAAATAATAGATTAATTTTGTTTGACAGCTGGTCCATACTCATTTTGCATGCAATGCATTTTTAATTTACCATGCAACAAAAAGACAACAGCAGTCATATAGCTTCATATCTTTTTGGGCTGCAGATTTTTTTTTTGCTGATTCAACGCACTGTGCAAAAATTGGGCTTACGGGCCAAGTTTCATTTTAAACAATGTGTAATACATGAGACCTATGCCAAGGAAATGTACAAAAATGAAATCATACTTGTTTTGAATCGTAATATGTTCTTACATTTTGACACAGTTCTGATTAGAACTAGCAAAAGAGATCATGATTGCTGTTGTTAACTAACTTATTTTTCTCTCTATGTTATCCCTCACTTTGTAATGGTATTTGTTGGTCCCTCTCTCCTATCCTCTCAAACCTCAGCCATCGAGGCAGATGGCCACCCATCCTGAGTCTGGTTCTACCAGTTTTTTCCCGATAAAAGGGAGTTTTCGCTTTCCACGGTTTCAACATCATTTCATTCTCAGGATGGATGACAAAAGTGAAGTTTCTCATGAAGGTGGTCTAATTAAGGATTGTTGATTTCCTTAACGACGTACCTTTTTATTGTCTTTCTATTAAATGAACAAAGTTGGGCATAATTGTGTATAAAATTGCAGAGTTAAAACAAGATTCTGCTGAATGCAATGACTGATGTTTTCTCTGAACTGCTGAGGGCTGGCCGTCACAGAATGACAGTCTGTACCTTTCTTGCTTGTGTGCTACCTTTATTCTGTCAGTTGGTATGCTTGTTTCCTTTTTAAAAAATTCCTCCCATGTTAATGTCTCTCCCTTCTCTGTCTGTCTTTTACAGTGTGGCAAAGGAGCAGAGAACTTTGACAAGTTCTTTACACGCACCCAGCCCCAGCTCACACCACCCGATGAGCTAGTTATTGCCAACATAGACCAAGCCGAGTTCGCGGGGTTCTCTTTCGTCAACGCACAGTTTGTGCACCCTTCACTTGACATCAGCGACTGACACGTATAGTAAAACCTTTGAAGACCCTTCCCGTTCACAGCCACCCTCTTAAACCAACCAACCAGACATCTGACTAGAGCTTCAAGTCCCACAATAGATCCTAATGTATTGGTGTAATTCCCAAGCATGACTCTAAGGCATGCGTATATGCTCTTTACAAAATTTTTGCTAGTGTAGATCTTGAATCAGATAGTTTCGTTTAGTTCTTTGCCGCTCCATAAACAGTGATCCTTTTGTGATGATGGGCAGGCACAATTGAAGGATGAGCCTCAATAACCCAGAGGCATAAAGACCGGGTTCACAATCCTATGCCAGAATAATACGTGAAAAAAAAAATCTGTTTACAAATCTCAATGGGTAAATATGCTCCCCATATATCCAATTGATGGGTAGCATCTTGTATTTATGTGGATACTCATATCAAAAGACACATATTAGGCAATGTAGACGCTATAGCCAAATATGAAGGACAGGTGGTGCAGGTGTTGAAAAGAAACAGTGATTCAATGTTACCTGTATCGTGTTTACAGTTTTCTTCTCATATGATTTCATGTTGGTGGTACAAAGGTAAAGTTTATTGTACAATTATTTCAACCTGTCTGAACTTCCTATATGTGTAGCAAGTCAAGTAAAAAAAAAGGAGCGGTTATGTGATGAACATGTACATCCTTCAGACAGAGCAAGACAAAGAAAGGTATGAGAGCATAAGTTCCACTTTGTCAAAACTTTTTTCACCTTCAAATGTTGAAAGGAACCGTTCACACACAGCTGTTTCCCTGCCTTTCCCAAGCTGCAGATTGTACCCTTATCTTTCCAAGAATTCTGTCAGCACTGTGGACACAGATTAACTTTGATCGGTTTTGTATATGAGAAGGCTCAGACCATGCTTATAGCTACCAGTAAAGGACACCTTAGCTGTTAAGGGTTTGTCTTATTTTGACACACATTGTTGTTAATAACCTTTTCAGACCTGTGCTAGACCCTTGACAACAAAGCCTCTCAATTGCCATAAACGTCTTAGCAGAAGCTGGGAAGACATTTTGCATCATGTGATGTCAAAAAGTAGCTTTGTTGCAAACAGGAAAAAACAGGAAACAGGAAAAAAGCATGATTTTGATTCATACAGAGTTGTTTTGTGGTCACAAGAACAAACTTATTTTAAATCTTTTGTTTGGAGTCAACAACTTTAGTCATTCTTTGTGTCCCTTAATGTTGCTGTAATATTTTTAGAAATAGATTTCTTTTAACTCCTCTACTTTTCTGTAATCCTATATTTTATCATTAGAATGGATCAATATCTTAATGTACAAAGAAAAAATCAGTGTGACACTCCTTTGTAAATAATTTTGAGTTATTAAAAAGTATACCAAGTTACATTTTTATACCAACACATGAATGTGCTTTTATTACATTAATTAGATAAGCCAATATTTGTATGTTGTATAAAAACTTAAAACCACTGAGAGTGAACCTTAGTGCAGATTACCTTTGTAACAGCTGGACGTCTTTAATGGAATCCAGATTCAGCAAATAGTGAAAAAATAAAAAATCTGTTCTGTTTTATCACAACTATCACACTTTTCTTTCCCTTTTTAAAAGATAATTATCAGTGAATGCAGTTTTGTGATGACTGAATGCATCTCCAGCTGTTGAATGTTCCTCTATGTCTGCATGCTGTCAGTTAGCATCATTCATGCATGACATCCACTAAATGCTGCATGTTTCCAAGTATGAAACACCCAAAAAGTTACAATATAAAAACTCAACTCAATACATAACCCTTTGGAGAGGAGTCACTTTGTGTGGGCTTGAAGAAAATGCCCATATTGATTCAAATGGATTATTGGCCACATATTTTCAGTTAACACAGAAAAGACTTCAAACGTTTCATGGAGGTGTTTCAAAATGCTCCAATTTCATTGCACTCTTGCTCGTTGTATGTAAGAATAGTTTATAACAAACTGTACTTTTGTACTGTTTCAGTTTATCTCTGATCACTGTCAGCATAGATATAGGTTGGCCAAACCAAAAGTGTTCGATTTCACATCAGTCATCACAAGAGAACTGATCTGAATCCAGTTCGGCAATCAGTGGGACTGATGTTCTGATATTGGCATGTTATGTGAGAAAACATCTGCCATTTTGCCAAAACAGTTCATAATACTGATCCTCAGGGGCTAAATAATATTAAATTAACTTTTAACTCAGTTTTTAGATGCAAGTTGAAGTGAACTACTGCAGGACATCCAGTTGCTGGTTCTAGATCAGTCCTTTTTTCTGAAGAAGCTTTGTATTATGACCCTAGGTTCCTTTTGCTTTTCCTCTCAAGAATACTTATCCGTGAGGGGACCACTGAATCCATGCTCACCTTTAGTTTTTACTCAGAAATGCTAATTTGCAAGACCCACAACTAGTAGACTGGCAAAACTCATAATTCTCTCAAATAAGTTTTGTTTTATTACATGTACCATTGTGTAATATTCACTTTTAACATTTGGCTCTTTGTTGTTTTTCTTTCATCAGCTACATTTTCTCAGTTTTTATCCCCAAATATTTATCATATTAGGAAACACTGACTGTGATAGGAAATATTGAAAAACATTGAGACCCCATTAGTCTGTCCATATTTTTTTCATGATTTGCACTCTTGTGTTTCCCTCTTCAATTTCTAAAACTTTTTGTATGTGCCAAACCTGGAGAAACCAGACCCAACAATAGAAACATTGCACTAGCTGTAGTTGCAATGATGACTTACTTTGACAGCTTCTGTGTCAGCCACAAAGGACAGTACATAGTAGCATGCAACCATTAGTATGCCAATGCATATTGTGTCAGTACACTTAACAATGCCAGATATATAGTTATGTTACTGTGTATGATATTGAACCATCGTGTTCTGGATCTTTTTTTTCTAGATTTTGGCAAAATTATGTCCACATAAGCAAGAAAAAGAGGGGAAAAGCATTTTAAGTTGTGGCATTTAATTGAACATTTGCAGTGAATTTCACAGCAACTACATCTAATATTCCTTGTGCATAATCAAGAGTCTGCTCAGAAATAGTTTTATTGAAGCCTATCTTTTACCTCTATATGTGATTATGTCCTGGCCTAATATTGCGGCACCATCCCTTTAATAGAACATCTGCTCACTTATTGTACATTCAACCAGTTGAGATGTAGGCAGTAAGGCCAGAAGAACAAGATTTTCCTTCCTTGTGTGCCTTCCCCAGCCCGTTCAGATAAACTGTATATATATTATTTTTAATATTCCCCTTTTTTTCAACCCAAAAAATGCCCCCTATTGCCACATATCCTGTAGTGAGAAGATTTACTGTGTCCGTTATTTCATTTGATCATCTCTTATCATTTACATTTTACATTACGTTTATAGTTGAAAGTTCTGGAAAATTCAAAGAAAAAACAAAAACATTTCTTACTGCCAACTAAAACCTTTAGATTAAAACAAGGTGCAACTGGATTCATCCTTGTGTGTCTGCCTGCTTTACCTTTGCCTCCCTGTGCCTATCAGTGACTGAAATAAATGGGGAATTGTTTATTGTATCTACTGTATGAAAAGAAGATACTGGATGATGGGGTGGTGATGTAACAATGAGCAGCTGATGGACTAAATTCCGTTTAATGAATATCAGGATTAATGAGGATTTCTTGAACTGCCCCTGTGCCTCGTCACACTAACCCCTCCCTCCGTCCTCGGTGCCTGGGAAAAGTCCAACCATTACCGAAGTGAGTTTCCTCCTCCTTAAAGAAGCAAACTCGTTCTTGACATTCTGATAGATGTCCACAGCTTTTTCAGTTTTATATGCTTGCCAGAATTCATCCGGTAAATTCTGTAAAAACATTGTGACAACCGTTTGGTTCAAAAGAGGATTTTCTTTTGAAAATGGCTCTTCTTTCTGTCCTTCCTTTTAAATGTTAGTAGTGCAACATCTTTCTTCAGTCCACCGTTATTCTTTGCTGTGTCCTAAGAGATGCAGAGATGAAAGTGCAGGTTTCAGGATCAGTGATGTGGAAGAATGCCTTACATATGACTCCGCACAGCAACATGCTCACTAGCTCTGTTCATTTATAATCTCTGACCCCCTGTCCTTGTACATAATTTACTTACAGTAGATACCTACAAAGACTGTAAAAGAAAGAACATATTGTATTTTGCAAATGGTGTATCTCTGTTTTCCTTGTCAGCCTGAAACCTTTAAAATGCGTCTGAGCTACTTAACCTTGTAACTGATTGTGACATTTGTATCTAATGTATGATAATGCAAATAAATAAAAGGCTAAATAAAGTCCCTATATATGTAAGTGTTTTTTGTGTGGGAAGATATACATATTGATTTTAGTTATGTCTTGTTTTTTTCCTCGGTAAATATATTTCATGTCATGACCTGCTGGATTTCAGCACTTCATACCTGACACTTTTTTGTAGAGGGTCACTGCTTTCTACTCTGCTAAATTGAATTTAATGAATATGAACACATGTACATTGTTACAATTCTGTTGCATTATGAGGCCTGTTTGATACACGTGCATCTTTTTTAATAGATGCAGTACATGTAACTGACGCTGCATTATTCATAGTTGGATTATATAATAAAGGAGGGAAACAAAAACAGAAAGAGAAAGTCAAGATAGTAGCCCTGCATTTTTTATGGCCTCCAAAGACAAAAACTTTGTCTAAACCGATTTTGCATGGTTTTAGACAGCTGATGATCATTAATCCTTTTCTTATTAGAAATGACCTCGACTTATCTATGAGAAGATACCGTGGTTAAAAAGCCGAAAACATTAAGGAGAGTCCCGCTCTGAACATTCCTGTTGGCAAATGATGGTGCTTAACTTTTAAAGACTTTGAAAACTCCTGCCACGAGTCTCCTGTCTTTCCACCTCACCTTACTGTCAGAGTGCTGCTGTTTTATTCCCCCAGCAGGGGAAAATTTAGTTTAGCTTCAGAGGACACGCTGACTCTGTTTATTCGAAACGGCAGCAGCTTTTTCTGGCATCCTGTCAGAGACTGTCTGCAACTCTGGATCACTGTGTGGGCCTCGGTTTGAATGGTGGAGTGGTTGTCAAATCAGAAGACCATGGTTTAGTTCCCAGCCTATCCATGTGTCAGGTCCTTAAGCAAGTAACCTCACCCACACAGTAGACCTGGAAAATAAAGTGCTCCATGTCAACACTTTTTATTGTTCTTTCTTTCTATGATTACAAGGGGGAAAAATAAACTCTCAGGTATATTTTATTTGTTGATTCCCTTGTATAACATATACATTTCCACATTTCCGTGTGGCTTTTATCAGGAAAAACTCAGAATTCCATGAAGGATGTCATCGAGGTCCAGTTATGTGAATGTTTGATTTTTCAAAATGAGGCTTGAAATGCATCAGATGTCAAAATGTATTTTTCTGCATGCATGAAATATGTGAATAATCACCCAAAAGGTGGAGCGTTTCAGACTAAAATAAAAAGTGGGTCTGAGTGTGTGCCAATGAGGCCAATAAGCAGTTGCATGAAAGACCAAGTCAGAGCCAAACTGATGACAGCTTCTTTATTCACCCCAGCTTGTGATCAGCTGTGGGGCTGAGTCAGACACATGCACTGAATGAGCGCCCATATTTAGAGATAGTGCGTCTGGATTCTCACAGAGCATGTCAACAAGTCTGCACCATTCCCTTTAACACATGGTTGAATGTTAATGTGAAGGCACCATGAAACCCAGTGTTAGCTAGAGGTAGAGAACACATACCAACACACAACCTCCTCCCTCCATATTCTACCGTGAAGGAAGACACTTTCTTTACTTTGGAGATTTGTATACTGTGCAGTACAGCTGTCTCCAAGAGACAAAAGAACAGATGTTACATAAAAGAATGGTAATGCAACGTACCAAGTCAAAGACATAAGTGCATCACATTCTATCTTACGGGACCAAAGAAAGTCCTCTTCAAGACAGGCTTTGTCTCACTAAGAAAGCCAGTTAAAATGGCAGAAAAAATAAAACAAAGAGAGGCAATTAGTATTCAAATAACAGGAAATCAGTTCACCAGCATCTTCTCATAGTGGCTCTTATTGTTAGTTTGTTTCAGAGACTGATTTTATTTTTCACAGAGCAGTGAAATTGCATCATTTTCAAAGAGACAAAATTAAATGTAACAATGTAAATATAAATGTTGCCAGCTGGCAGCTAGGTTCACTCTAAGATTTCCAGTGATGTAATGCATCCATGACAGTAAAAGCTCAGTTGTTGTGATAGCAAATTCTATTTAAAAAGTTCCTAAGTTCTAAATGTTTTATGGGTGTTGCGTAAATAAGGCATTCCAAGTCTTATGAAACAGCATCTCCTCTCCCTCCTGGTCGTGAGCTTGTTCCACATCACATGATGAGCGCAGCCTCTCCCACTTCTCCTCGCACCTGAGGAGAGGTGGAGTGTTGAGCTGGCTGCCACGTGCCACGCACCGCGCGCGCTCACTTCTGCCTTGGATAGTAGGCGAGTGGTGCGCCAGCAGCAGCCCCCGGTGCCGTTCTCCAAAGGGTTTAATGCGCGCAGAACCTGAGACGCAACAGACGCGCTGAGCAGGGAGGAAACAGAAGAGGACACAGAGAAGGAAACAGAAGAGGACACACAGACACACAGGAGTGGAAGGTGCTGCTGCTCTTAAACAGTCTTCTTCGTGAAGGTAAATCCTGTCAACTTCTTTTTTATTGTAGGTTGTTGTCTTGACTATAAGACATTTAAGTGAAGGAAAGACCCAAACATCACACAGTGCGTTTTAGTGTGTGTTCATTTTTTTTTTCTTTGGCTGTATTGCTCGATTTTATTCCAGTTACACTCTGTAATTTGTCAACTATGTTATTTAAGTCCCTTTAACTGGTTAACAATTTAAAAGCCCACTCTTGAGAGCGTTTTGTTATTGTCTTTCTTAATTTTGGACACGACCAGATTGAAACTCAACATAAGTGTTTCGTTTATTTTTCTGATGAAGCTGAAAGGGGCTCTCGTGCGCTTTGGCTTTGGGTGCGGAACAAGCCACTCTTAAATTGTCTAAACTGTGTCGCATTGAACATTTGTTGCAAAAACTAAATCAAAGTAACTAACCAAAATAATCATTTGAAGACAGAAAGTGTATCGCTGAACACTTGTCTGCGTTATGGAGCAATGAAAACGCAAAAGAAACGCAAAAGCTCGTGGACACGCTCAGACTGCTGTCATCCCTGGCTTGTTTGGCTTGTTTGCGCGTGTCTGGTTCAGCACCGTGGACAGCGAAGTCGGTCTGAACGTAGATTAAACGGCAGGAATGATGAGCTAGATGACTTCACCGTAGGGGGCTGAAAACAACCGTGAAAATCAGAAATATTGGTTGTGGTTTTGTGTTTATACGCCAGCTGTTATGACACATATCGACACAGAGAGAGTGGACAGTGGCTATGGTATTTTGAGATGGAAAAATACTTGTTGCTGTAAAGGTTGGATAGTTTTTGCTTGTTTGTTTGTTTGTTTTTTAATTATTTTTATGCTAGTGTAACTGTGTACCTGAAATAATTCAGAACTTATCCTAGTAAATGGTGACGTTATAGTAGAATGTCTTGCAGTGTTTGAATTAAAGCTTTCTGAGACTTGTACCACTGATTTGTACTGCAGCTGTCCAAATTTGATAGACTTCAAAGTTGTTTGATAAGCTTAATCCTAAAAGAAGTCTGAAGGTTTCATGAGGTGTTGGAACTAGTCACCAGTCAACTTAAACTGTGTCATTTTTTTTTCTGTACCGCTTCTAACCAATGCCCTCATTAAAATAGTGCTTTCAAGTTTGTTGTATAATGATCATGATTAGAATAACACCTTCGACATCTGACTGGCAGAAAAATTCTCTACTGATCATCTCTACTATTAAAGTCTTTGTGCGGTCCTATGGGATTGTCATAACAAGCCAACGATTTGCAACGCTGCAGACTGAGCCTCAAAGGTTGTTACAGTGTTTACTATTTTGCCTGTCAATTAATAGACAGTTTGCCTCCCTTTAACCTCCAATAAGTGTCGTGTTAACTTCACCATGACAGTGTTGTCACCCCTGCTGACAAGTAAACATTGGGTGAATATTGATATGTGACTATCAGTTGTTGCTATTAACTAAAAGCTATATTGTAAAGTGTAATGCAGGCTCTACTATTATTGAAAAGTTAATTAGTATTATCACTGGTTTATTACTAGTATGAGAACGCTGGTTGGTGTTCACTTGATGGTAATTTTTTATTAAAAGAAAATAGTAGTCAATAGTGATTTATTGTATAAATTGAGTGATAAGCACATTCATTTTTCCTAAAAGATAGCAAAAGACTAACGTTCAGTTATTTTGTCTGTGAGGTCATGGAGTATGGCTTACCAAAACTGTCTTTTTCCTTTGTATTATCCAACCTTATCCTACCAAGAGTCATTTTGTTCCTTTTGATGGATGTCTCCTCCCTTCAAAGAGTTTCCTGATGGTAATTTCCTAACAAAGGTCAAAGGTGTTGCTATTTGATGACCAGAGCGGAGATTAGCTCAGTTTTTACTTCTAAGTTTAATTTTAGATTGCTAACTTATTGTGTTGGGATTTACAAAGACAGTTTTGTATTTAAAGTCACATTAAATCATTGAATATTAAAAAATGTCAAACAACAATGCAGCTATATGTCTAAAGTGACCAAAGTCTCCTAGTATTGTTGAAAAATAGTAAATTGGTTACTGTCTGAACTCCAGACATTTTTCTGTGTTTGCGTGTGCCCATGTGACTGATTGTAACAGGTCTTGTTTACTTCTATATTGATAAATATCTATGAAAATTTTGTGTCTAAATGTCTTTGTCCTGTTTTTCTTCTTTCCCATCTCTGGCATGTCAAGTGGACTGCCAAATGGAAAGCCTTGTTTTGGGAATCGCTCATCTGTCCGTTCATGCTTAACTAATTTGGAGGCTTCTCTGTAATGCGTTGCCTGGTGACGGGGGCCAAGTCAGTCTCTTTTAAATGGCAGACTTGTTCTCACAACAAACACTGGAAAATGGATGTCAGTGCTATTGCTGTGGGTCGCAGTTTTTATATGCCAAAGTCAATGGAGTCTCGCCCCCTTTTAGAGATGACTGCTGTGTTATTGATTTGCTTTTTGAATTTAAATGACTTGTCTGTTGTTTGCTGTAAATTTCTCCGCATGAAATGAAGCAGTTAGAGATGATTATCATTGTATGCAACATTTTCAGCACGGCTTTCTTCATTTTTACAGTAGCATTTCAGTGCATTCTTTCTCGAGTTATGCAGCAAATATTAAACAAGAGCTAGAAATGAGAGCTCAGAATACTGTGGTCATGACACTTTATGAGAGAAAATGTGCCCCAAGAATGACAGGTCAAAGTCAAAAATATTTGCTGAAAGACTAAGAGAACTGCCTTTGGAATAACATGTAAAACATGGGTTTCTTGTCGCATTCAATTAAGATGATCTGGCATTGAAAAAAGATATGCACTGTGTTTTGCTGCTATCTACCCCAGAGTCTTTAGGGTGGGGGGAGTGAAAACCTATTTAATTGGCTAGCTCAGCGTTTTGATCATAAATGTGTAGTGACATCATAAATTGGATACACTTTCTTTGTACCCTGAATATTAAGGAGAAAATGTGAAAAATAGTAACCTAAATGAATTTCAATTCATTCTTCATCTTGATGGCTTGAACTCACACCATGACTGCAGCCTCTCTGCTCCTGCCGGATGAGGCGCTGTGAGCTGGACGCTTACAGCTCGGCTTTGGTCTCAACTACAGAGTGCGCTCTTTCATTTTGGGGGAGATATGTCCTGAAGGGACAGCTAAGGCATCTCTCAAATTAGACCATGGAGAAATGATTGCGGCTTTTGAAATGTGAAAGTGCAAATGTGACATGTGAAGATCGTTTCGACACAGAGATGAAGAGCTCTCGTGAAAAAGGACAAAGGTCAAACGAATCACTAGAAAATAAAAAATGCACAAAAATACCCTTTGACTGTCTAAATCTTAAACATACACCAACAATACTGCCATGCATCATCACTTAAATGGCACTGAAAGAGAAGATTATATGATTTTTGTTATTTATTGAATTTTTTAGAATAAATACATATCTATATGTCAGAAGAAAAATGAATGACAAAAAAGCTTATGTCAGCAGTAGCCTCAGTAAGCAAATATTCTTCATAATAGCTGACTTTGACATTGTCGTGACATTCTTTTCCAGGCTCACTTTTTTTTTGTTAAATCTATAAATAAAAAAAAGATGGAAAATAAAAAACAATAAATGGAGTTAATTCAACTCTTGCAAGAAGATATGGGGCTTGTTTAGACCAAAACAGAATGCTATAAGTCATTAGCTAACCAAGAAAAGCTTGGACAACCTGAGATCATTTCACTGTCCCATAGCACAAAACAAGAAAAAGTTTGGAAGGGATGGTGGAAATCTAAATATACATAGCTTTGTGACACTCTAATCACCTTAGTTCAAAGAATTATGGATACAATTTAATCTCACCCATGAAGAAACAGGCTTAGCAACCATATCCTGACAATGACTAATCTGGCTGACAAAAACATAAATGATTATACAACTACAAAACTCACATACTTTCATATTTATGTCCCATTTTCTGTTGTGTTATGTGATAATGGTAATCACGTGTTTATTTTATCTTTCCACCACTAACAATGTAGGTCAGCATGATTAGTTCACCTCATGCACATTTCAGGGTTTGATTGCGTGTCCTTGTTGTTTGTGTATTAGTGTTACAGATACATTTTCCATGCGTAGCACGACTGTTAAGGCAGACCTCAGCTGCCCATTAGTGGCCGCTGCCAGCCTCAACCAGCTGTGTCTGGGGCTTGATGACATATCCTCTCTCTCCTGCATTAGAGACTGCTTCTGTCCTCAGGGTTCTCCAGCCAGCAACATCACCCAAACGCGCTCAGTGTGAGCTGCCTGTCCACGGTGGAGGAAACAGAGGGACTGCACTCACAGCCACGCTCTTACTGCCACAATAACTGGGTCAATAAGCATGCCCAAAGAGATCCGTGCTGTGACGGACACGGATAAATACACTGATTTAAATTATGGGGTCTGTTTATTGTGGTGAGATTTCATTATTTAGACTGGAGGTGTCTGCCATATTTAGCATTTAGTTTTTAAACATATACGGCTTTAAACATTTACCCCAATCAACATATGGCTTTCTTCATGTGTACAGCTCTTTTAAAGAAGGAACTCTTATCCTGTAGATTGTTTGTGCGGATATTCAGCTTTGAAAAAACTGTACTTTGTCGAAGAAAAGATACTAAACTTCAATATGATGTCCTAAACACAGTAACTGATTCTCTGCATTTCAGAATATTTATATTCAATAATATTTTAAGAAGGTAAAGTGTCATGGTAATGTGTTCTGTTGTGCTAACTGCCTGTTGCTGGAAAAGTGTTATCTTTTGTGAGGAACTCTTTAGATTTAGGTTGACAGGAGGCTGAATGCATTAAGTAAACAAGAAAAGAATTGCCCTACTTTTGACGCTGACGTGCCCTTTACTCGGGCAACAGTGTACATCTGCCTGACTTGACACCAGCATGGTCTCTGATGTCCTAGTAGCCTCATGTTAGCAGTAGAAAACATGATATTCATAGTTTGACAGAAAACTGGACATCACTGTAAATTGAACTTGACCTAATATTCTAAAATGTCATAGTTCATTTCAGCACAAGACTTTATCTTTAGGCGAACCAGTAGGTGCTTCAAAGATTCCTAGACTTTGTCATCATTTTCACGCTGCAAAACTAAACTCAACTCCAAATACATTTTCAAGGAAAACACTGATGTTTATTCTTCACAGATGGCATTTTGTGTGGGATATGCAGGCACAGAGAGACTATTTTCACAAGCTTCAGTCCCCAGTGGCTTTGAACATTTAATGAGCAATGTTTAGAAAAAAGATAACAGCCTTTCTTTCTCTGCTGAGATCAGTCACTATTTACAGTCCTTCAGAGGGAAGATCAATGGGTGAAAATTTCAGCCTTTGTAAGGGATTGAATATGAGGATGCCATGTGTGCCTTTCTCTGATGTCTGGTGCGCTCCCTCAGAAAAAACTGTTCCCTTCTTCCTGGTTTATGAAATGCAACAACTCATTTTTTACTGTTGTTGCATTAAGTACCTTCCAATCAAGAATCACCGTACTAAGATATGTAAAGCTTAGAGGAATCACGCTAAGTTCTGACCATTCTGAAAACAATAACTGGTGCAAAAAAGTTCAAATGAGTCATTAAAATGAGTCATTATTATTAAGTACAGGTCTAAGGATGAACTTTAACTAACTGTGATGACACATGCATGTAACAGCTAAACTTCTGACTTGGGCTATTAATTTGTTTCTAACTATTTGAATCACACAAGTTTGATTCCCACAGCCTTACAGTCTAGTTGTATGTATGCATTTAGCTGCAAACACCGCTTCAGTGTGTTTGATTTGTGCTGTTTTTATATCCAAGTATTGCCAAAGGGAAGGTCTACTGAGTGGAAAGCATCCATATAGTTGTGTCTTCCAATGCATGAAAACACAGCCCTCACATTTACAAATTTCATGAATAGCCACTGATTGCACATGGCCAAGAACAGCAGCCACATGCTAATAATCACTTCACATTAATACTGCTTTTCTCTGCTTCTGTAAAGGCTGATTGCTTAAGAACACATCCCTACTATTCAGTCACCATTATATGTAGACTTGAGGTCCATAGTTTGAAATCACAAGAATTTTACTTTGTGTTCTTCTTTTTCATAAAAATACATCACAGGGATTTTTGTTATTGCGACTAAATTGTGTCATCATAATCAGATTAACAAGATTCAATATGCTTTCTCTTTAGCTCCTGATGTTGAAAGCAAAAAATCAGACTGGTTTTATACTCAATGGAAAAAATAATCAAACTAGTTGTCTGTTATGAGTTCATGGCATGGTTTTTATTGATTTATGGATGATATTGAAGGCAACACTCTAACAATGAAATATGCAATATGCCAGGAGAGCCACAGTAAAGGCACACTCACATTGTGAAATTGTAGCATTTGCATGGCTAGCTGTTTTGTATAGGTCAGAATTAATACATTACTTCAACACACGTGTTTAACTATATAAGCATAATGTGTAGCCTTAACCTTTCACTTTCGCTCTAAATAACACTTACCTACTCCAACTGACAGTAGTTGTGCTTTGACAATTTGGGGTCAGATAGGGCTTGAGCTCAGTTTGTGGTGTGAAGATCCATCCATCCATCCACTTTTGCTACCACTTATTCCCTAATGGGGTCGCGGGGTGGACTGGAGCCTATCCCAGTGGTCAATGGGCGAGAGGCGGGGTACAGCCTGGACGCTCTGCCAGTCCATCGCAGGGCCACACAGAGACACACAAGGATGAACAACCACGCACACTCACACTCACTCCTATGGCCAATTTGGAATGTCCAATCAACCTATGTGAAGATGATTTATAATAATAAATTGACATGTAATGTTGGATTTCTATTCAAGAAAAACAGGATACATAATAGTGAGCCTTTAAACACTACAAAATCTAAAACTGTCCTTTTTTAGCATACACAACAGTTTGATGTTGTTTGAGCAAAACCTAGTTAAATTTTGGGATTATATGTAATTTTGGCATCTAAAAAATCTGTCTAATAATTATTTGATTTTATTTTTTAACAGCTGACCTGATGGTAGCATGAATAGGGTTGTGAGCACATTTGAAGATGCTGAAATCCAACACAATCAGATATGAGCCTGCATTGCTATTGCATAACATTTTGGTTTATCTTATAAAAGCTTTGCTGCCGAGTGAATGAGTTAAACTGTTATGATATCTGCAATACCCAGTGTCTTCTTTATTCCCCCTCTCAGTTGTAAGCATATAATGTAGGTGAAAGATTAGCATCAAAACCTGGCTCTGCACTTCAAGCTGGCAGTGCTGTGAAGATGTCAATGATTTATACTGCACAGGCTTTTTGTTCAGGCACTATAAAAAAAGTTGAGAGTCCATGGAGAGCCAGATGTCAAATGCCAAGTTCAAAATCCTTTCATGAATTTCCTCCATCTTAACAGTTTCATTGTGCATGCTCAGTGTAACAGCATACTGAGAACTGATTATGCAAAACCAGTTCTTTTCAGCATGATGCCAGGCTCTCAGGGCTTCAGTTACCAACCAATCCACTGTTTTGTGTGGTTCACATTAATATGATGACATACAGTTGACACCACATATAATAATCTATAATCCTGCTTTTACATCAATAGTGTGCTGCAAGTATCAGGACATGTTTCACATTATTTGAGGAAAAAATAATTAAACAAACTCAGCTATAATAATTTGCTTGTGGGTTTTATCATTGGAGTATTTCATATTACATTGTTTAAGAAAGCATGCAGTCAAGTGAAAACATCTTTGAGCCAACACCAATAACCCTGTCTTCAAAATATATATTTTCTGTTTTCTAATATAAATGATCTCTCCTGATCAGTGAAACAGAATGCTTTTTGTTGTTATTCTCCATAAAAAATCACTGTGTCTTGCTTGACCCTCTATTCCCCAAGTAATAACTATATTTTTTATTGGAATAAATGTCTTTACATGCAAATTACCTATATTATTGTAACTTTCCTTTAGAAGACATAAAGACATTTCTATATTTTAGGCAGACGAGCAGAATAATTACATCAGAAGTTAGAAAATATATTTTAATTTGATTAATTTTTTCCTCATTTTTTGTTTTTGTCATTTTGTCTCACGATTGCTTTGTTTATCTATCTTTTCTCCCAGCTCTCTTTTCTGCCAGCAGTGCCCCCCCCCCTGCAGTTGAGGCTGTGGCATGAGCCTATGTGGCAGGAAGGCACTGACGTTGCTGAGCAGCGTTTTTGCTGTGTGTGGCCTGGGCCTGCTGGGGATCGCTGTGAGCACCGACTACTGGCTCTACCTGGAGGAGGGAGTCATTCTCCCTCTCAATCAAAGCACAGAGATGCGCATGTCCCTCCACTCCGGGCTCTGGAGGGTTTGTTTCTTAGCTGGTAAGTTACTAAACACAACATAATGCAAAGTGACAGATTTTTGTGTAAGAGATTAATAGCAACACAATGCAATGAAATTCCCATTAAAACACATCAAACATCAACTATGAAGAGTGGGATGAATTCTGAAAATTATTGAATGTGATGGCTGTAACAAATTTCAGTAATGGCTTGAAAGGATATTTTTTACTGTGAAGAAACAGCAGGAGGAATATGTTGAAACTGATGCAGAAAGTCCTTATGTGAGCATTATCCGGAAATGCTGTCTTCTTCTCTGCCTCAATTTAAAATCGACGGATGCAATGTTAAAAATGCTCTTGGATTAAGCAAATCATAATTCAAAACAAGATTTTGTAAGTCTTGAATTCCGTATCGTCTTGACTGAAGTATAACAAGACCATACAAACTATTAACAGTCCTCTGTCCGAAGTCTCTTATTTCCACATCGTATGGATAAATTAGTGCCTTTAAAATTGTCAGTTTCCAAATCTGGAAAAAGCATCATTTTTCAAAGACACTTTTGAGTTACATAAGCCTGATACATTATCCATCAATTTTCCATACCCACTTCATCCAATTCAGGATCATACACTTAACAGGTGTGGTACACCATCCATAAAGATGAGCAAACTTTTTTGCATAGTTCATTTCATTAAATATTTCATTTCATTGAATAGAAAATTTGTATTGTATTAACACAATGAAATGTGTTTAATTTGTGTTCTATCGCTTTTTTTCCTTTCCTTAAAGCTTACCTTCTTTTTTCCGCTTGGCTTCTGTAGAACACTAGTTTGTATGTCATGTTTGAATACTTGCGCATGAATCTTTAAACTTTGCCCTCCCATTTAGGAAGTTCTTGGACTAATAACTACCATGTTTACTTCCCTCACCTGGATGGTTTCCAAACTGTACTTGGGATGTCTTCTGTTCCTATTAAAAATGATCAGTTGGCTTTATTCCAGCTGATCAATGGCTGACCAATACCTCTATCCTCATAACAATGTATAAACCAACACTTTAGATAGATGTAGAAAATCCTTTACTCATTCCTTTGCATTTTGGTTTTCCGTAGTTGCGCTCTAAAAATGAACGTGGCACAAATCCACACAAATCCACATGGCATGCTCTAACACCTTTTGATTGTTCAAAAATGGTTTTCCTCCCCAGTTCCAGCATCACAAAGGCATGTTCGTGGTCTTTGACTTTATTTGTGAAAAAAATCTAACTTAGTTTTTAATCTTTCCTTAGAGAAAAAAACCTCCCGAGTGTCCCAGAGTAAACCAGGTATCAACTTTCGTTACTACATTCCCACTTATCATGATTGTAGGAACAGCTAAGTGTAATACTGTTCAGTAATGTTCTGGTTTGAACAACTTCTTTTAACATCTTTTAGAATTTAAAAGTTTATTGTCTTTAATTTGAATGTTTGTTAGTTTTTGTCATCGCTTTTGTTCTTGTTTACCCTTTATCACAAGCACAAAACTGATAGAAAGGTATTTAAGGATTGTTTAACCAAATTACATCCTGGAGGAATCCTGTTTAATTTGTTAATTCTTTTCTACATGAATATTCAATTACAGCCTTTTCCTTAAGGACAGACTGGGACAGTGCGATCACCGTCACACTTTTGTCACAGGGAATGTGTGGAGGACACAAAGTGAAATTCATTTTGACTGACTGCTTTACGTTGAACTCAATAAGAATTTGGTAAACAGAGGATGGTGGCTGACTCAGGGACTCTCAGATTATCTGGTCAAATCAGCAACCTTCCACCATCCTGCTTAATATTTGTTTGGTTTTTGTGACTGAATTGGGCCATTTTTCTGAACAGCTCCAGCATAAATCATCTTCCAGTAAGCTGAAAATATTAAATAATATATTCCAGTTGATAAACTGTAAACATTTTTCATCTCAGAAAAGGCAGCCTGTCCTGGCGGAGAAGCGGTGATCCATTCCACAGCCCAACTTTCATTTCAACACCCTTCAAAAATGACCAAACGGTGCTGAATTTAAAGCTGTAAACATATGATGGTGTTGTTAATCACATTTTGATTTTCTTTTCAAGCAAAAACTTCTAAATGTGAAGTTCTGAGGGACACGTGAGTTTTGGGGGGTATTTTTAACTGTCAGAGGAGGACTGTGATGGTCCATACTGATCCTATTGGATTGTTCCATTAACCCATGCACTATAATTGTCCTTCTGTTGTCCGTTGCAGGGTTAATCACTGAGGCAAGTTAAGCACAAGGCACGTCATTTCAGCTGTGATTAGGTAACAGATGTTTTCCTGCCATGTAGCAGGCCATTGTGGGAAACAGGCCACACATTAGCCAATGGTTCAGTGTCTTTTACGGTCAATTGAGTGGCCTTATTGCTCACTTACCTATTCTGGTTAACATGGTTTGTCCCAAAACAGTCCTGTTTACAATCTAATTATTTTTCTTGGGTCGAACAATGTGATGTGTGCATTTGCTCCATGTTTTACCCAGTTTATTATACGCTACATATTTTGTGTTGAATTAATATGTGTATTATTTTTAGGTGATCCTCAATAACAGTATTTCCCATTGTGTGTGGTATGGAGATTTTTTTCCCTCTGATGCAGTCAAATTAGATACAGTGTGTTCATTGATAAACTAGTCTTGTATAGTAGCAGACACCTCACGGCTGAATTCATATAGAACAAATAAGAAAAAAACATTTAAAATGGTTGGAGACATTCTCAGCTATGTGGGACATACATGAAATGACCATTTGTTGGTTGCCAACAAACGCAAGCACCAATTTAAAGCATCTGTTCATATTTTAATAGTGATATTAATAGTGATAATATGTTCTACATTCTTTACAACAATAACAATCATAATTTTCCTTTTTTTAATCTGACTGTGTGTACAAATTCTAATGTTGAACATTTCATACATGCCACATTCATATCTGGTTGGACATCAGATGCATGTATAGCTCATCATTGGTCGGTCTTATACATGCATTATTTCAAGGTCTAGTGGCTTTCACTTCAGTGCATTCCAGTACAGCACACCCTTATCTATGCCTGCAAGTCCTGATCCATATAACACCGGGAGCTAACTTGAGAAAGCAGGTGTCCTTGCTGATGTTGCTGTTTCACTTGTCGGTTCTTCTGTAAAAATGCCTGCTCAGCTATTTTTGTCATTTCAAGAGAACGCCTTCTTAATTCTCTAAATCCAAACACAAATAGATGGGCATTGGTCGACAAACAAATATAGGCTTAATGTTGTACTCCCAGGAGGTTTTTTCTTCTTTTTTTTTGCCTTTTGTCCCTTTAATTTTGACCTGTGGCTGAGCCCTATCAGGCTCATACATTCAAATGTGTTTAATGTTGACACTGTCATATTAGGGTCATAATTAGCTCATTAATGATGACTGATCGGCAAGACTCACGAGTATTAGCTTTTCCTCATAAATTGTACTTTGTACAATGGTACTGTGAAGACTAATTGTACTTGCTGAGGCACATATCATCACCTCACCAACACCTCCCAGTGTGTGTGGTTAATGAAGTGCTAATAAAGACAACATTTTGTCTAACTTTGTGCCAGGCTTTATGGTGTCAAATGAATGGTGTCAAAATCTGGGTGTTCCTCAAACAAATGCACATATAGATATGGCATTATGTCAAAACAAATGTAAATCGGAGTTTGTTTTAAGTCAGATTCTGTAGCCTCGTAAAGTGACGACATCACAAACTCAGTAAAATTTGTTTTCTGTTTGCAGGTATTTATCGCACAATTTTATTAATTGTTTACTTCCACGGTAATAGTTTCCATGAAAACTTTATTAGATTTTATTCTGTGTCTTTTGGTACAGGGGAAGAGAAAGGAAGGTGTTTTACCATTGAGTATGTGATGCCCACAAACGTACAGATGACCTCTGAATCTACTGTTAGTGTACTCAGTAAGTAACTGCTCTCAACAGGTTTGTGTGCCAAGTTCTAAACATTTCCATTTTAAATGAGGTCAGTGAGAAATATTGTCCGATTATGGCTCTTATGGTCTTTTAAATAGCTGTGAAGTATCAGTTTGTTTTTTTCAACAGTTTTACAATGAGGTAAAGAAAATCCCATAGCAAAAAATGCAGGCATTCAGTGTCTTTGAATTTCTGCCAAATTCTGTCCACTGAACAAACTTGAAGATGTACAAAGCCTGTGGCAATGCAGGAGCCGAGAGTTGACCACCCACACTATCGGTCACATTCACACGGGGGGGTGATACATAAAAGAATAAAGGAACTCAGACATTATTAACAAAACTTCATTTTGGGTAGTTTGTAGAAGTGTGTTTTGTTGCTCTTCATAGGGCAAAGCCATGGTTTATGTTGACAAAGATTGCAATACAGTGTTAATCTTTTGTGAATTCCAAAGGGATAACCTACATAAACCAGAAACAGAAGTCATTTGACTTCAGGTGATGCTTCAACGCCCACACTATTATCTCTAATGTGCTTTGTGCTGTTTCTGGTCCAGCAGAAAACAATGTGTGTATGCAAAATTCAAGGGGGCCATTTTCATTTTTCAAACACCTCCCACCAGGGGAACATCCACAGAAACACACATGTACATGCATTTCACAGAGAAGCAGGGAGACATTTTGAAGGAGCCACCTTTTATCTAATTTCCCTAGGCTGCAGTCTACAAATAGCCATTGATGTGAAAGGTGTGATAAAGTGTGAGGAAGACAGAAAAAAACACTGAAAACAATGCATAAATAAGTCACACAGATGTCTCTAAAGGCTGTCGGAACCCATTTTTGGAACTCAGTAACTGCTGCTGATTGGCTGAAGAAAAACTGGAAATCTGAACAAAAGAAATTTAAAAAATGAAAATGGAAACATTTCAGTTCTAATGTTACTCACTTCCTCTTTATGTCCTCTGCTTTTAGAAATGATTCGCTCTGCTACACCCTTTCCTCTGGTCAGCCTCTTCTTCATGTTCATTGGTTTTGTACTCAGTAACATCGGCCATATTCGCCCACATCGCACCATCCTGGCCTTTGTTTCTGGAATCTTCTTCATCCTTTCAGGTACATAATTAGTGCCCAAACATTTCCAAAGACTATTTGATATATCTCTTCAGGGTATAAGTAAATGTAATGTAAATATTCATAATAAGAGTGTGCATCGATATGTGACACAGTGATCACTCTTGTCTTTATGCAGTCACATTTATTCATTTCTGTCTGTCTGTCTCGACTCCTGGTCTCCACAGGTCTCTCTCTGGTTGTTGGTTTGGTGTTATACATCTCTAACATTAATGATGAAATGCTGAACAGGACCAAAAGTAATGAGGCCTACTTCAGCTACAAGTATGGCTGGTCGTTTGCCTTTGCTGCCATCTCTTTCCTGCTCACCGAGGTACTCCTCTTTGCTATGTTTTATAAATTTTATACCATAAGACACCTTGTGCATCTGTTTTTGCTCTGGTTTTTCTATAAAAATGAAGACTATATTATGTATCCAGACTTGACACATTTTCCTTACAATGTGTCTTTGTCTATTTATTGTCTGTGATACTGCCTTTTTTTCTTACATTTAATCTGTAGGAGTTTAAGTGTTTCACGGACAGCCTGTATTCATATCTTACACAGCCTATGATAAATATGTTTTCTGTTGTAAGAGAGACTTTCCAGGAAACAATATTTCAATGTTGAGGAATACAAATCATTTCAGTGCACTTCACATTAAAAAATTATACATCAGATTCTCTTTTAATGTGCTTTTGTCAAGTTAGTTATTATTGATTTGTTTATTTGGTTTAGGATAAAAGATGCATTGTGCGCACGGACATTCAGAATAAAAAATATAGTTATGCTGTTTGTCTTTAAAAGTGATTTGTCATTGTCAAGTCCTAGCAAAAATGCAAGTCCTTTTTTACTAAGTCAATGGGAATTCTGAGGAAAAGTTTTGGTCAGCAGGTGTGAGCAGCTCTATAAAAACAGGGGTTTGGACATTTTTCTGGTATAAAGGCAACACCAATGAGGAAAGACATGGCAATGATTTCAGAGAAACAATTATTGTCCATCACTTTAGGTAGGGTTATCAGGTCATTTCCAAACAATTTGGTGTCCATCATTTCACAGAGAGAAAGATCATTAACAAGTGGAAATCATTCAAGACAGTTGTCCATCTTCCCTAGAATGGCCCTCCCAGCTGTTTCACCCCAAAGGCAAAAACTGCAAGAAAAAAAAACTACACCTCAAACTCTACAGGCTTCAGTTAGTCTGTACAAACAAAAAAAGAAACCAAACAAAAATGGCTTGTTAAGGAAGGGTTGCCCGGAGATACCCCCAAAATAGCTAAAGCCTGTCCAAAATCAGGTCGTGATTCAGAGCAATAAGTCCAAACACATCAGAAAATTTAAAAAATAACGACTGAAAAGCGAAGAAATGAAGGCATTTCAAGGACCCAGTCAAGGACCTAATTTTGTAGCGAGGGCTGGACATGCAACTGTTAAAAAGAGAAGTAGGCTCAACAACAATTTGACAGACCGGCATATTCAGGTAAACTACAGTCACCATTATAAGATATTGAGTCATTAGGTGCACATGTCTTTTAAACATTTGATCTGGATTTTTAAAAAGGTTTTTGGTACATATTGTGTATTCTGAATAAATAGTTACAAAGTATAATATGTGGTTCGGTTTAAGTTTCTATAAAATCATAATATGTTAAACCTCAAAGTGTAAGACAGTGAGAGATCATGTCCGCTCAGTGGTAAGAAATTAGAATGCTAAACCTTCACTTTCCAATTATTCCCTCCCCTGCCCAGACGGCTGGTGTCATGTCAGTGTACCTTTTCATGAAGCGCTACACGGCAGAGGAAATGTACAGACCCCACCAGGGATTCTACCGGCCCCGCCTCAGCAACTGTTCAGATTACTCCGGCCAGTTCCTTCATCCGGACGCCTGGGCTGGACGTGGTCGCAGTCCCTCCTCCATCTCCTCCGAGGCCTCCCTCCAGATGAACTCCTCCAACTACCCAGCCCTTCTCAAGTGTCCTGAGTATGAACAAATGTCCTCCTCACCCTGCTGAGGGGGAGTGCTGGCACAGTGTTAGCACTTTGGGCATCATTTGATCTGTCTGGATTTTGGCATATATTTGTCCAGTAATTTCACATTATCCAGCTTGAAGAGTTCACTTCAAGTCCTTTGAAAATGACTTGATTTACTTCTCCTCTCCAGAGCTGACCTTTATTAACAGTTTTTGGTTCTGTAAATACAATATTAGTTAAAGGTTAGCCAGTTTGTTCCTAGAGTTTTTTTCAGGCAAATCAGTTTCAACATTAGACAGA
Organism: Menidia menidia; assembly: GCA_907169785.1. Lineage (NCBI taxonomy): Eukaryota > Metazoa > Chordata > Actinopteri > Atheriniformes > Atherinopsidae > Menidia > Menidia menidia. Next base: position 7,462,464 of record CAJRST010013335.1, read on the forward strand.
AAATAATTTGGCTAGACTGAACTTTGATCTGCTTTTGCCATTCTTTTTAGTGGTTTCGAGATGGTTATCAATGAGCAGTATTTTTTGGGTTAGTACTGGGCGGGTAAGTGTAAAAAAGAGATGCTGACCTTATTGGTTTGCAACCAAACATTAGAATAGGAATATCTGTTTAGAGAGCAGCAGTTAATGTAGGAAATCACCTATGGTACACCTGTCAAATAATTATTCCTGGGGCTCAGTTATTAAAAAAATTGTTTTCCCTTTATCTGATTGTTTTGGAGAAGGTTGCACGGAGATCTGAAGCCATAGCTGTTCTACTGGTGTCCAGGTGTGATTATCTTTTCAGTACAGTGCAAAAACTAAGAAAGGTATAAAGGATGCATATGTCAGAAACTGAAAATAAGAAATCTGTAATCGTAAATGACAAACCATTTTGAATCATTTAAAAAACTGATAGTTTGAAAGACTGAGAGTTCACTAAAAACAGATTTGTACTTAATGTGAACGCATTGTGTTTCCAAAAAAATCTCTAAATGTGATTTAAGTCCATTTGATTTCAAGTATTGAAGCCAGAAGTTTTTATTCAAAAGCTGTAACTAATCCATTCATATGAGATACAGTTTAATGTAAAGGCCCATATGTGAATTTCTTTGTGATTTAACATTATCATTGAGCCTCTTGTTGTACATTGTTGTCAAGCAAAAAAAAACACTGTGCTTCATATGCACTCATAACTAATTAGTAGTTACAACGCAAGACAGATGTAGATTAGCAAAACAGTCAATGGAAAAGCAAAGCAACATATTAAAAGAAAACAAGCAGTAGACAAAGAATACTTTTTTAAATTGGTGTTAAACTAGAGTTATAGTTTAGATATGATACGAGAGCCAAATGAGAGAAGATGAAGTTTTGGTACTTTTGTTTAATGTGGAATGTCAGTGAGTCAGTTGGTATGAAACTTTGTTTTCATATGGAGTAATTGTGAATGTAAGATTGTGTCACGGTAGCAATGCAAAATGAGATTTTCTGCCTAAAGTACCTCTTCTATTGAGATATACAGAATAAACCTAAATTACAGATGGATATTTTTGTAATTTACTCCCACATAATGAAAGTGTATTCTTAATATTTAACATAAAATCAATCAAGTTCTTTTGAGTGCCAAGGCAGGAGTTGTGCCTAGGTTAAGAGGCAAATAATTGAATAGATACATTTCATGCAGCATTGAGTGTGATTAAACATATTATACAGATACTTTGTGTCTTGTGCAATCATTTTATGTTACTTTGATCTTTTTCTAAAATCATAAGTATCGTTTTTATATGATATTGCATGATGTGAACTCCACATTATATTGACAATATATAAGGTTTCATCACTAGATCAACTGACACAGACAAGTAATAATACAAAGTTTTGCCAACTTAAACTTACTCTCAATTGTTGTTTTGGTATGTTGACATTTAAACATTTTGTACATTTGAAAACTGTAAATACGATCTCATCGTTATGTACATAGACCGATTTTTGTATAAACAGCAGTGCATATAAAAAAACTAAAACTGTGGCTGTTTTGTTGTTGTGTTGATCATTCTGTAGAATATTTCACAGCTTCTTTGTCTCCTGCTTCACAGTGAGAGTGAGAGCTTTTGAATAATCTTATGCTTTATTATATGTAAAGTGCATGGTATCATAGTCAGACACGAAACTAAATCGAAATACTATATGTGTATTTTTACAGTCATATTCATGATGTTAAATGTGCAATGGATGGTGTATACTATGAAATAAAATTAATGAGATTTGATAAACACTGGGCTTGTGTCTTTGATACTTACTTCTCTCTACTTGTAGAGTTGGATTGTCATAATCACTGTGCATGGGTCAGATAATCAATCATTTAGATACTTTATTCATCTTAAGGGGGATGATGGGAATCCAGTGGCTGTTACAGTAATTGATGTGTGCAAAAATAGTACCAGTTGCAAAGATATAAACAGTAGAGGAAGCAAACATAGATATAAATTTACCATAACAGAACGCTACATGAATTACTTCTTGAAGGCAGATATTAAATTTAACGTATATTTCATTATATGATATTGTCTTCAAAAAAGGTCAAATTAAGCTTTGATAGTTACAAGTATAGTTACAAGGCCTAAATTGAAATACTTTTTGGAGTCATGTCACTAAGAGGAAAATTTACGGGAGCCTTTCTCCACACACAGAAGACACTAAACCAGGTGAAGTGCCATATTTGTCTGTAGTCTGTGCTTTTCTTCCTTCACATAATGCGATCGTCATCAAAAGTGTTTGCATATCACCTGCCCAGTTCCGGTCAGGAATAAGCAGCTGTTGTGCTCTTTATTTTTCTGGTGAGTAGGAGAGAGTAAAAACAAAAAAATAAATGAATATGTAAATAAATAAAAAAAAGATTTAAAAAAATCCAAATAAAATCAAATAAATAACTAAACCTGAGTTGAGAATGTTTCAATAAGATTATTTATTATTTTACTTAAAACATGGAAAACATCACCCCCTACTGACAAAGAGTTAAAAGAAAAGCAAAAAAGTTAAACAAGGGCATGAAAATAAGGATATTGGAGTTATTGGCCAATTTCTCTGAGCAAACATTGTCTCTTCCTTTACAATGATTCTGCTAGGTCTCATTAGATTAAGCCGTGGGTTTGAAGTGTCTGAGTGGGCATTCATTCTTCTGAGAGATCATATGCTTTAACTCTTAGTCAGTGATTAGCTGTTGTGCTCCTTTACAACAGCTCCATCTTGTGGGACTTTTGTAACAACACAAAATACCTTTTTCTCGTGATTGCCACCCTCTCTCATTTCTATGATTTCATTTTCTTCAGGTCCTGTTTTCTTGGTAAAAACAGTTCAAATGACAACAGAGCTGTGAAAAGCTTTTAAATATTGCATCAGTGACATGGACTACAGGTTATCAAAAAATTAACTGTTAATGCAGTTTCATGTATTTTCATCCCTTTCTTTCAGGTATACAAAAATGAAAAAATAACTTAATTCAACCCCTATATTGAATAATAAAGCCCTATTATGTAACAAAACAAATTGATTACTTGTCTGAGCTTCTTTTAAGACCAACAAGATTGTCAAATTGGTTCCAAACAAGATCAAATCTTTTTTTTCAAGACATAAAATCTCTGACTACCTAAATTATTTAGATGGAATTCATTGCCTTTCATCACAGATAAGATGCAGCCACATTTAAATCCTGATTTGGGTTTAAGGACTTGAAAATCAGCCTTTTGAAGATCGGCTCAAAAACATGCACTCCTTTTTAAGAAGGCTGTTAACCACCCACAGCACAGACCGCATGCTGTCACTGATTTAACCAACCAGGAATGTTGAAAAGTCAGCACTCAGTGGACAGATGGTCCACGCTGAGTCCCTGAATGCCACATCACTGACATGGCTGTGTGCTAAAATTGTGCGTAAAATCGTGCTAAAAGTGAGAAATAGAAAAGTCTGTTTCTGACTTGTTTCATTTGATGTGACAGCTGAAATCATATGTTGCCACACACTGACAAAAAACACCATTATTATGTTTCCTCTTCCTCAGCCTGATTGCGAATTTTGTCTTTTGAAAATACTGATTTCACTTCCTTTTAGCAAATTTTGTTCTATCAAAAATTAAAACTGGTTGAGTGGTAACGTCTTTTCAAATGTTACTACAGTCTCTCTGGGTACGTACTATCTGACAATATCTGGTTCCTGTTAGAGGCAGGTAAGCATACATGGCATCTGGTCAGAAAATTAGTTTTATGACTGATTCAAAAAGCAACTAGCTGAAGATGCTCTCACACACGCAAGCTAAAAAGTGAAGAATGGGATAATGAGTCATGGTAGTCAAGTTGCAAAGAGCGATGAGGCATATTTAATTAATGAATGGGTGCTTGTGATGTGCCTCAACATAGAAAAGATCACGAAAACTAAGATCGTATGAAATACTGATAAATACTGAAAACCAGACACCATCACAGTTCAATGATCCCAGCAACCTCTTTCACAAGCACATACTTGAAACTACAAAAATGCAGCTCTTGAACAACGGCTACACAACCAGTACCACTAAAACGAAGCTATTGGTGCTTTTGCCTTTGAAATTCCAAAAAGAAAAGATAGAAAACTAAAGAAAAAATTGCAAGTGTAAACTGCAGCTTGCCTCAGCACAGCTAATCTCTGTCAGCTTGAGGACTTAGTCTGTTTGCTTTCTTTTAGCCCAGTCTCATATGGTCCTTATCGCTGTCTTCTGTCCTGAAGTCTGTCTGTAGTACACTTGGAAATGTGGTCATTATCTTTCATGCAATGCTAAATATCTGCAATTCGGCCCAGTCAGTCTGTTTTCTTTTAACTGCAAATTTCTGCTGTTAGCAATTAATGGCAGAATTTAATTAAACACTGATATATACTGTATGTATGTGTCTAATCTTTCATTTTCTTTCCAATAATTCCCTGTTTCCTTTTCTAAATCAGTGGGCTTTTCCAAGAGTAAGAAATGCTGCACTGAAATTTAAAGTATCTAATTTCTGGCTTCTTATTTCTTCCCTTTGAGATCATATTTGAGGTCATAGATGATGTCATATTTCAAATATTACTGTGAGTTTATATTATGGAATTGACATTATATCTCCTGTCAATGTGACTCATGTAAAGGTCACAGACTGTGACATTTACCTTCGCTGATGCCGACTACGAACTCATTCTCTCATTTTTATCAGCATTCCAACTCTGAATACATGCAAAAATACATGTTACAATTGTATAGCTGTAGAGATTGAACAGTTACATTATATGCTTATTTACAATAATCATAAAGAGTTCATATCAAAGGTCTCACAGTACGTTCTCAAATGTTTTCTGATATTGAACCTTCACTGCCTGTTTCAGCTGGTATACAATTATTTTCCTCTGCACATTTGAGAATTTAATGTTCCCTCTCTTCTTTTCAATAAAAATGTTTTTTTTATCCAAGGCCAGTTTTTAAATTTCTGAGGAAACGTGATTGCTTTCTTTCATTTTCTTCTCAAAAGAAACAAATTTTGAAAGCTTCCAACAATTTTGCCAAAACCGGTTTGAATCAGCCAAAATCACTTTAGAATTACCACCAATTAGTCCCGTCATGGAGTCTTTGGTTTAATGTCATAAAGGCATTGGCACATGGACTCGTTAGTCAAGACGGGCTGAAGGCAGCATCTGTTTTACTGGATATGCCAGACTGTGGCTGAAAATGTGACTCAAGATTTTGAGGAAAAAGCTGCCGCTGAGACAAACTATGAAGGCTTCAAGAGCCATGTTCGTATTTAAAAAAAAAGAAAATAAATGCAGAAAGATGGAAGCTCTCTAGCAAAGGAGGTATCAATTATCAGAATGAAATGACAAGTGCGCTCTCAAGTCAAGCAATGACAATGATGAAGCTGGAGAATGGAGATAGGAAGAGAAGTTGAACAACTTTGGAATCTAGTGATGATGATGATTAAATTAATAATAAGACTGTGTCTTTTCTGCTGCTTCAAGTCAGGACAACTTAAAAAACAAAACAAAACATGGCCATTCTATAAAGAAAAATAAGCATAAAGACACGTGTTAAAACCAGCCTTTGGAGGAACACTAGTTGACATAAAAAGCTGAGATTAAGAAGAATGTAACAATTGTCCCTCTGGGACTAATACATTTAACAATATTGTAAAAAATCCTATTATTATTATTTATATTCTGAATCCTAAGACGCAAAATTTGAAGAAACAAGGGCAGAGAAGTGATGACAGTCCCTGACTTGATACAGCTTACATTTTGCTACTTACAGGCTGAGTTGTGCATATATATATAAATGCACAACTAGTTTGTCATATATATTTCTATGAGTAGTGTGATCATGTACTAGAGTGTCAGTTTAACTTAGACAAATCTAAGAGATGGTTTATTACTGGAGGACGGAGTTCTCCCTTCTTCTAAAAGTAGAGGACAAAGCAGACTCTGCAAGAATTCACAGTGTCTGATCACAAAAACATGTTTGAGGTTGATATTTTCCATTTACAGGAACTGTCAGAAACTGTACTTTTCTGTTCACTCTCCTGCTATGATCTCCCCTCTTTCAACCTCTTCTTTCCCTTTTTTCTGAGTTGCTGTGCTTCACACAAACTGGGAGTGAGCCCACTCCACTGGACCACACCAAAAGAAATCAACATGCAAAACACAAATTTGTATAATTTGCTTAAATTGTATATTATTTTTATACAGCTCATTTCCCTATGTTTTGTTTTTCTCTAAACCTCTTTATCACAATCTAATTGTAATGTTTACTTTCTGCTACTGTTTGAGTTCCTTCCTTTTACTGGCGTTCTGTTAACAGTTTTCTGGTTATTTTTCAAACTATTCTCTCAAAACACATCCAGACCCTGACACATGCTGTATGAACACTTTTGAATTCCTTCCTTTCTGTTATCCTGGCAAAACATAAGTTCATTAGTAGGCATTGACGCGAACCTATTTTCTGGTGGTCCTGGTATTTTTCTTTCCCCCTTTTTGTTCCATTTCTCCATAGATTTACAGATATCTTTTAAAAAGGCATATTTACACTGACTCGTTTCTTTCTTCATTTCATTCCGCACGCTTTTCCTTCCATAAAACCAACTCATCCCTGTGTGGGGTTAAGTGTTTGTCCAAGCAGCTGTATCATTTCCGTTTCCAATTGGTTACAGCAGTGGAAGGTGTGGTCTGGGGGGGTGGGGGTGGGGGGGGGGGGGGGGTTGCATCTTCCGTGCACTTTGATACCAAAAAGCAAACGCAACAGAACCAAGCTGCCTCCGTGCGTGCGGCTGATCCAAATGTTTGGACCGTTTTTTTTTTAAATTATGACTTTCCTGGGCTTCTTTTCCCCATTCCACCTGTAGCAGGACTCACTTCCCTTTCGGCACGGAATCCAACAAAAAGCTCTCTCGCACTGAAACTCCCGATTGAAGTTAAGGTGGGGGGGAGAGAAAGAGGAAAACTGATCCAGCAGGATAAAACACACAGTTTGAGGCTCCGGGGCGCGTCATGCGCTCGTGGCCGCGCGCCTAAGCTGCTTGTGCGCGGTCCCCAAACGATGAGACGCCATGGCATGGTGTGACCGAGGGGTTCAGACTCTGTTGGCCGTCGCGGGGGCCTTCGTCGCCTTCAGTCTCATGACCATCGCCATCGGCACAGACTACTGGCTCTATTCCCGCGCCTACATCTGCAACGCCACCAATGCCACAGCCGACGAGAGCCAGATGCAAGCCAAGAAAGTCCGAGGCGACCTGACGCACTCCGGGCTCTGGAGGATCTGCTGTATTGAAGGTGAATAATAACTTGTATTCGCATAAAAAACTTTTTTTTTTTTTGTCTCCATATCCACCACCTCTTTAAGAAAAAAATATGTTAGATACTTCCTTTTATGTTTTGCTTGTGAAATGAACATCTGGGAACTCAGAAGAAACGCCTTGGGGTTTTGTCTGTCTGTGTGTGCGTGTGTGTGTGTGTGTGTGTGTGTGTGTGTAGCCTACACAATGTACAGAATTGTCCACGCACGCTGGTTTATAAGAAGCAAGGAAATTTCTCTTAACTTAGACTATCATGAATTTACATTTGTAAGTTTCAAGGTAAAATAGATGTTTTTGTATGAGGGGCTGGAAGGAAATTTCTGCATGTTGCTTAAGGGCTGTGCATAATGAGATGTTCTTTTCTCTTTTTTTCTTGCAAAAAATAGATAAATAAATAAATTGGGGATGGAAACAAACGGACCAGACAAAATCCTTTACTAAATCAGTTTTCATTTAGTTTTAGTTAGTTCTTCCCTTGTTTAAACATTACAATGTTTTGATTTCTATTGAAGAATCAATGTTTGATGTGCAATCCTAAAAGAAAAGACTTGGTAAGAATCCCTGCAGATTTCCAGTCTAACTCTTCTGTCATGAAGTTGACTTATATGTTCAGGAGGGATTTTTTTTTCCTAAGCTATTCTACTTCATGTAACCAGACAAAGGCACCTTTGGAGGTTGTTTTTTTTGGGGGGGGGGGGGGTTCTTGCATTTTGACAACAGGTTGATAATGTTTGCACACGTCTGAATATATATCCTCTTTATTTGGAACATGCAAAAAAATAGGTTGACATGAAAGTACCCTCTCTTTGTTAAGGCATATTCAATTGTAAGTATTTCTAAAATCTTCCCTCTGATTATTTGTTACCGTTCACTGACAAATGCACCAACTTGGTGATCTGAATACCCAGATAATTTGGTGCTGTCAACATAGACCAGCTGCAAATGGCCTGCTATGGATGTGAAAAACAGCCAGTGCAGCCTGCTGATGCTCCTTTTGTTTTTACATTCAGTTTTACAGAAAAGAGAAATCTTGTTTGAGACTATGCCTCTGAACTATTATTACTCATTTTTAATTCAGTGTGAAGAACTTTGTATGGATTTCCAATACAGTTCATCTAAAAAAAACATTTTGATTCTCCTTTTGCTTGGCAAGAGTCTGAAGCCCAGCTGAAATGAATCTCTTAACATGGTTTGCATTGCACCCTGGTGGCTTGATTAGAGGAGTGTTGCACATAAAGCAGAAGTGAGTGCCCCGCCATATCTTCTTTTTACCGTTTCGACTCAATTTAGCCAGCTGCTGTAGACCTGTTATGACACACCTGGAGATGCGCCTACAGCAATCACATTTTAAAACGCAAATCAGGAACCATTATTTTACTTCCTGCTGAATCTTTCATGCCATCTTTTCACAGTAAATAAATGTTTTTCTGTGGGTGATTCTATAGCCTGTAGGCAGGATGGACAGCAAGTTGTGTCATGAAAAATGAGCTGCATAAACATTGGGTAAGCTTCACTAGATGTTGGCTAACCTTGCGAGAGAAATCAGGCTTTTCAATGTGCCAAACAAACATCTGTATTCGAGCTGTCTTGCTGAGCAAGCTGTGGGTTTACTGATGATAATGATGATGTATTTTACATGGTGGTCAATTGAACTTTCATTAAAGGAAGATGTCAGAAGATGTTTTATTATTATTATATTATTATTAATTAATTAATTAATTTATTTATTTATTTATTTATTGTGGGAGGGCATTATAAAGCTACATGATATGTGTGTTTTTGAATGTGTGAATGCATTAGGAAGATGTCAAAGGCGGTCTCTGAGAGGCAAAGCTAGAAATGTGATTCTGAGTTGCCGGAGGGAGGTTGCCATGGTGAAGCTATGCTGAGTAATAAAAGATGGGCTCCGGTCTTCCAGACAGATGGGCTCTGGGGAGATTCCTCCCCCTCTGAGCTCACTCTTTCTTCCTGCTCCTTCATTTTACCATTCCAATTATCTCCGAACTGGCCCCCTCTGTCTAACTTGACTCTTCTGTGTTAGCTTTTATTCAACTTTGGACAAATTCAACCAGCTGTACGACTGTTTCCGAATTATTTATTTGCCAGTTGCACCTCAAATGAGCCGCAAAGTGACTGGGATTCAGTGTCTTCTGCTTTCTGGAAGAGTGTGCTCACAGCATCCATTTTCTGGTAGAAACTGATATAAGTTTCAGGAGGAGATTATTCTTGCTCATATGAGGAAGGTGGATTACTGAGACAATGGTAATAAGGTTGAGTAAACCCTTCAAAAACAGATGCAGAAGAAACGTTCAAAGTGACTGACAGATTGAGTTTGACAGACTGAGGTTTTTTCATCACTTAATCCCTGCTTCAATTTAATTTTCTCTCAGTGTTGCCACACGTCAAAAAGAAAGAAAAATAAACTGGATATGTGGAAAAAAGTAACACATCGAAAATGTGTGTTGAGGGCAATGAAACGTACTTTAAAAGTAGTTAGTGTGTGTCACAGTATGTGCATCAGTCGGTACTTGGTGAATGTATGCCTTGCCGGATAGAGCTATTCAGAAATGCCTTGTGGCCACATGATGCATGGAGCCAGTCGGGCACAGAAGGAACAGCCAGTGATTGCACCTAATCAGCCATTACTCACACTGATTTTGATCTTTAAAGCCACAGCTGAGCTCATAACTGGCCACACTCACAGAAAATGATGTAACCCCCTCGCCCAAAAAAGAGAAAGAAAAGAAAAGAAATATCCCATGAAATCCTTTGTCTAGTTTTTTGCAGTAGTGATCTTAAATGAGTCTGAATGGTAGCAGGCAGACACTGTTAAAAGCCTTGTGGAGACTAAAAAATTAGATTAAAAATGTTTCCCATCCAAAAACAAAGTCCCACATTACTCTAAAGTTTAACTTCACTGTTTAAAAAAAACATAAATGAATATACATATAGAAACTATGTTCAGAGGAGATGGTGACTCTTCAGTTGAAGGCATTTGGGATAAAGCATTGGATATTTGAGACCTTTTAGGAAGAAATGGATGCTTTGTGCTCTGGACCATTTAGGAAAAGGATAATCCAGACTTCTGGATCAGTAAGGAATAAAAAAACCACGATGATCATATTAATCATATTAAATATAATACAAATAGATAAATTATAGTATTAACTCTCAGAATCGAGATTAATTAAATATATATTTATCACATTCGTCAATAAAAATACATTCTGGTAGAAGACAAACACAGTCTGTTTGGAGTTTTCCGCAGACACAATGTTCTGATTGGCTAATTATTAACGTGTCTGGTGACAGTAGTTACTTCTCCCTCACGGCAAAAATGGCAACGATGTTTTTAGGTCTGGATATGGCATCTGGAGTGTCCAGCATCTGGAAACAGCTTTTCATTCTGTTTCAGTGCCCTTTGCAAAGCTTGTTTCTACTCCATTGCATTGATGCATAACACTGCACATACATTTCTGCTTTAAGATAATATCCTTTTCTGGGATGATGTTGCCTTTTTCAATGAGACAATGCAGATATTATAATGGCAATAATTTAGAGTCGGACAATAAAGATCTTCCTGCTGCCAAGAGCCCTTCCCCACAGACTGAAGTGAAAAGTTCAACTCAAAGCCTGTGTTACTGCACACGTTCAACACACTTTTCAATGTGGTTTAGCATAATAACACCTAAAAGTCATTGTCTGGTATCTTATCTTAATGCCTGACGATCTTTAAAGTGTTGTGGGAGGGAATGCCATCAAATTCAACTCTGTTTGTCTCAACTTTTATGGGATTACGATGGGGGCCAGAAATGGTCAAATGGAAGCTTCTTAACCACTAGTGCTTAATTTAAAAACTAATGAATGTCCCAAGACTTCAACATGAATGTAACAGTTACTTGCGTCTTTTCTCTACTATCCCAGCATATTTCTTATTGCATATATGCACTGCATGCACATGCAACTCCCCAACTGTTGAAATAAACAAAACAAAAACTGTAATTTCAATACTGTCATGAGTTTTGAGTTTCTGACGTCACTCCAAAGAAAGTTACACGGTAAGATAGACACAGTGGCAAATAAGGGTTCAGACTTTTAATTCAAAGTCTAACCTTTCAATATTCATATTCTCCCTATGTTTTATTCTCTTGAAAGTTGAGTTTCACTGTGAAGAGACTGGATTTTTGAAGGTGCCTTAGGACATGAGGTCCAAGGAGCTTTAAATCCAAAGCCTGTCCTCAAATGGTTTCTGATGTGACAAGTGGAAGAACAGAACATTTCACCCACAAGTTGGAAATTATACACACCCAATCAGCATCGTTCCATGTTTTTTAAACCTTCTTTAGCTAGCATTTCTCATGATAAACCTCGAAGCATTTTCCGATAACTGTTGTCACTTTTGTCTTCATAAACTGATTATGCACTTATTGGTCACATTTTCACCCTCTGTGCATTTGGGTTTTCCGCAGGTTTAAACAAAGGCAGCTGTTTCCGGATCAATCATTTTCCAGAGGATAACGACTATGATACAGACAGCTCAGAGTACATCTTACGTAAGTCAGTGCAAGCTCTTCATCTTCAAACACTCCAGTGCTTAATCATCTCCCCTTTATTTTCTTTGGTGATGATGGCGTTATCACAGGGGTACTTAATGTGTCATGACATCTGTGTACCCTCCCTTAAAAAGCCTGATCTCATGACAGTAATAGCAGCGCTGGTGATGATGAAGTGTGTAGTTTGATGTGTAATAGGACTTGTCTAAAATAAGGAAGACTTTATCCATATTGGACCTCTTGGATAATTTTACTGAGGCTTTTCGACAAAGACATTTTCCCCCAATATCCCATCAATTATGTTTACACCGATGCTGTATGCCCTAAGGCAGATTCTGTATTTATGCTGTTATCTGTATTGATTCATTTAGATGTACAAAGGGAAATGAAATGTCATGCTAAGACATCAGAAGTTTCTGGTCAGCCACTGGTACCTTTTAAAACATTAACCTGTCTATTTTTGCTCATCTTTCATCTCCCTCATTTTAGTTTGGGCAGACTTACTGTCTGTCAGGAACATCTTAACTGTCCAGACATTTCAGTAACTCTTATCAGTGCAGTTAACCCTTCTGTGGAGCTAACAGTCTTTTAAAGACAAGTAATATAACACAGACAAACTCTTTTTGTTTAATTAATTTACAAACATAACCCACTCGTTCCCAAAACCTGGGTTTTGCTGCAATCCCGGTACAAGCCGGAGCGGTTTCTAGTCCATTGCAGAACCTGAGCCCAATCCTTGTGAAATATTCATCAAGGTCAATGATGCTGCAGAAATATTTGTTCTGCTGACCAATGGTGTAACTATGGGATCAGCTTTTGTTACTCAAGGAATTAGATCATGCAGGGAAAGTTTACCATCTGGACTTTGTATGAGATTTTGGTCAATATTCAACAGAACCTAGATTAAATATAAACCATAACTAATTTTAAAGCTTGTCCTTTGTGTGACAACATGCAATAACTAATTATAACTAATTGAAAAAGTGGCTAAAAGATGAACGTCAGAAGAAGAACTGATGATGATCATGATGACAAAGATCTAAAAAGAATAAACTAACATTGGCTTTGGCCACAGTTGGCCACAGCAGCACTGCTGCTTCCCAGTAAAAGGGTTTCTGGATTGGATACTGTTGGTGAATCTTTTCACGGATCTCAATATGCTATGGTAGAGATTTAGAATTTTTAGCTGTAGAACAACAAAGTTTATATGTACGATTGCATTCCTTCATCAGTGATATTAACATAGGGGATCACTGAATGGAAATTGAATAGGTGTCCCACCGGGTGTCCCGAGACATTTGCGTAGCACTCTATGCAATGAGCTAAAATTGGTAAACACCTTTCAGGCAGCACCTTCATTTTGTTTGGGAACAGGTATAGTGCGCGCCTCAAGCCTATTCCCAATCCTCAGCACCATCCTCCTGATGTTGGGCGGCCTGTGTGTCGGGGTCGGGCGCATCTACAGCAGCAAGAACAACATCCTGCTTAGTGCAGGCATCCTGTTTGTGGCCGCAGGTAGGACAGGCCTGAAAGTGCACCACAGATAAACACACTAAATGGACTAAGAGCCAGTGTCCATACAGAGGCTGTACATTGAATAAAAAAACAATATTAAAAAAGTTATTTTAGACTGCTACAGCTCATCTTCCTCACACACAAGTGGCACTGTCTTAGCTTTTCCTTTAAACCATTTCTCTTAATAATCAGTCATTCTCTTCAGGCCTTAGCAACATCATTGGCATCATTGTCTACATCTCCAGCAACGCCGGCGATCCCAGTGACAAGAAAGACGAGGACAAGAAGAGCCAGTACAGCTACGGCTGGTCCTTCTACTTTGGTGCCCTCTCTTTCATTGTGGCTGAGTCGGTGGGGGTTCTTGCAGTCAACATATACATCGAGAAAAACAAAGAGACGCGTTTCCGAGCCAAACGGAGCTTCATCAGAACGACCTCGTCCTCCTCGCCGTACTCCCGCATACCGAGTTACCGCTACAGACGGAGGCGCTCGCGCTCCAGCTCCAGGTCCACTGACCCGTCCCGCGAGCCCTCCCCAGTGGGATTGAAGATGGGCGCAGGGTCTGCGGGGGGAGGTTTGGGGATGGGTCTGCCAATGGGGGATATATCCCTGTACACCTTCAGAAGGGACCCTTTGAAGGCCGGAGGTGGCACGGCGGCGCGGTACAGCCCAGAGAGGAACACTGGGTTCTTACAAGTCCACAACTGTTTTCAGAAAGATGTGAAAGACGGAGCGAACCGGAGGACCACACCGGTATGAGATCAGGGGTGTGCTGTTGTGTAGAAAAACGAGCACAGTGGGGCTCGTTAATTGTTGTAAAGATATTGAGAAAGGACAGCCGCACTGCCAAACTGTTTAAGCAGCAGCGATTGTGTCGAAAGGTCAGATTTGTTTTTCTTGTGTCCATCTGTGAGGAAGAAAATAGTTAACATCTAATTTTGTGGACGACAAAAACAAGTCTCGAGCGCTCTGAAATGACACCGCTTCTTTTAAAGATGGCTGCAGATACATGTAGCGATATCTGATGAGGTTAATTTCTTAAGACAGGAAAAAGATACCTTCTGCTCTTTTGTGCTGAAGCATTGAAAAGCACTGAAACATTTTTCCCCTTCTTGTCAAGTAGTGTTTTGGAAATAATCTCTTTTTTATTAGTTTGTCATTATTTCGCTAAAAGTGAGTGATTTGTGCGAGTGTCTGTTTTTGAAGTATCAGTGTATTGTAATTGTATGTAACTTAACACGAATGGTGCTAACTGAACCTATACACATTTCACAGTCCTAAACCCTGTCAGCTCCAGTCTAAATAATCTCACTGTATCTCAATAATCTCTTTCAAGCCTGTATGTGAGTCATGTGTAAATTGTGTGTTACAGTATGTGAAAGTATGTGTGTGTGTCAGTGGCTCTGCAGCAATGCCACACTGACACAATCACTTTAGACATTTTTTTGTAGATATGTTATAAAGAATGGCAGCACTTGGTTGTGCCAGAACATTCCAGTACACTGTGTGATGTATCAGTGCAAAAATGATTTTCCTGCTCTCCATTCGCTCAGGGATGATGTATGGAACCAATGAATTCCATACTGAAGCCAGACCGACTGTTAGAATTGGTGTAAGAAAAACACACGCATAAAAAAACAGAGATAGATCATGCTCTGTGTGTTGTTGCTAATTAACTTGATTCTCTTCTTTTATGCTGTCACTGTTTATGTGTTCAAAAGTTTTTGTACTTTTCTTTTTTTTTTCTATCACATTGAAAGAAAACATGCTCATATTTGCAGTATTTGTGTCCTACAGCTCCATTACTGCAAGAAGTGTTTCTTGCCTTTTCCTTTTGTAAGGAATTGACAAAAAAAACAATAAATGATTTTGCATCAGGATTTAGTTTCATAGCTTTCTTTTTGAACCTATATTGAACATTTTGCATTATTGGGGTGTGTGACGGTTACATTTGGACAGATATCTGGTCAGTTGAATTCAGACTTAATTTAGAACAAACAAAAAACTGTTATTTTTGTTTCAGATTGATCTAGTGGTTTTTATCTGTCAACTGGTTTATAAAATGTCAAATTTGTTTTTAAAAAAAAAAGTTTGCTTACAGACATTTGGCTTTGTTCAAAAACCACACAAGTGTTAGACCAACAACTGAAAGTAACACAATTATTTCAGAACATATTGACCAAGAGAAAAAATGAAATAATGACCATATTGTGAAGAACCAACAGCATTTCACAAAAGCAGTATTTCCAAAGCCAGTAAGACAGGGATCATAATATTTCCTAACTGCAATTTTTAAAGCCTTGTGGCAGATGTACCGGAAAGAAAAGGATGTGTCTGTTTGGCATTTGCAGCTTTGTTAAATTCCTCCAGTTATCGAGGTGCCATCTAACTAGAGCAGAAAACCACTTTCTACACAAGATAAGCCAGCAATATAATCATTTTCCATGGCCATTATTTCGATTTTATTGATGATTTCTTCCATTATTGTTTAGCCCATTATTGTTTTTGTACTGTTCAACGGTTCAATTTATGTTATCTCTTACCATTTCTCTAGCAGGTGCTTTCTGGAGCAGGTGGGTGGGAGTTGGTCAGCTTCTTATCTTTGTCTACATTAGGTGCCTCTATGGTACCTGCTTGTATTTACTTGTGGTCATATTTGGTGAAAACTAAACCAAGGTGTAGATGCAAATTATCACTGACGGTGCTGCACTGTGAGGTACAGGAGCATTTTTTTCTGACTAAATTATGAATAAATTACTTTTGAGATTTTAGATAATCAAGAAGTCATCTTGTGATATGAAAACTGCAAAAAATAATCATTTCTTCATGTTATAATTGAAGTGTTTCACTAAATGCATTTTCTTTTTAACTATGTTTTTGGAAATTTGGTAATTTTCTTTTTTGGCTTTTCTCCTGAGCTATTGTCTTTTTTATTTTAGGGCCGCCATACAAAATACAATGAAAAACAGTCAATCTTTCCTAGTTAAGATCCAAGAGACACTTGTTGGCTGGGAAGTTATTATTTAATGTAGCTCAGTAATGATAAAAGAAGATTGTTTTCAGTCAGTTAACCCATTACTTTACAGACAGTTTCATCTTTATGATTTATATTCAGAAATAAATTATGTTAGATTCAAAGGATTACTTTGCTGATGTAAGAGGCAAAACTCAAATGACTTTCACTCATGTTTCGATGCAGAATAAGACCTGATAATTGGCCTGATGTGGCAACACACCAGCACTTTCCGTTGCCTTTGGTTTTCCTCATAGAGGAATCATTAGGATGATATCACAGGCTGATGGCTCTGTTATGTTCTGCTCCGAAACTGCCTGGCAAACAATGGAGCAACCACAGGGTGTTAAAGAAAATCGGCGTCAGCCAACTTAATGCTTGACTGAGCTAACAGGCTCCCAGATGCTCATCCAGACTTCGAATAGCTCGTCTCCAGAAAAACAGTCAGAGTAAAGTTGCTGTCAGTGTGTATACATGCTAACATTTATTCTTTCTTCTTATAGTGCGTGCTTGACTAACTTCCACATCAGCTTCATGGTTTGTTTTTCCAGTTAGATATTTATGGCAGAGGTTGGAATTGGTTTAATTTGGTTGCTAGTTTGTGAGTCAGTGTCAGTGACTTCTGTTTGTGTTTAAACACGCTGACCCATGAAAGGGCTGATAGTCTCAGTGAAGTCTTGGATCTCCCAGCTATAGTTGACATTCAAGTCACTTAGGTTTACAAGAGGATGCCTTGAATTAGAATAGACTTATTTCCATTCTGCACATGAAATGTATCTTTGCTATGCCAAACTGGTTTGATGACCACGTCTATTCCAGCCTTGAATTCAAGCAATTCTGCTCCACCCTTCTCTCTGCCCATTACCCAAGCCGTAAATCCTCGAGAATTTGAATGTATGAACCCCTTACTGATATATCCATTCGCAATAAAGCTTCCCCATCTCCTGCTGTGTGACAGCGAAAGTCTTTGTAAAGCAGGGCGAGTTTCTCAATGAGCTCATACTGTTGTTCTTACCGTTACAATACAATGTTGGGACAAATTATCTATCTCCAACAAGGTTATATGTTGCATGGAAAAAACGCAACAAACTGAATAAATATGTTTGTTCTTGATTGCATTTATCTTTTTGGTAGTCAAAATAACTTTATATATATTGTATTCTTAGAAAGAGAACAAATTATAGTTAAAATATCGACTAAGATATAGTGGAATAATTTTCCCTAATGAATTTTAAAGATATAACCTACAAATCAATGTATGTAAAAAACATCAGAATATGAAATTGGAGTCAGTTGTGTTTCCCTCTGGGTGATCCCATCTCCACAGGCCATCTACCTCTTTCAAGTTCTTTTTCAGCATTTAGAATGGCTGACATTTTTCCCTGCAGGGGTCTGATTCGTCGCTTCCTGTTGATATTAGTGCCATACTGTCAATCCCGGAGCTGCAGGCTTCTGTAAGGATGACATCTGTCACCAAGCTAAGACTGGATTCAGCCAGCAGCAGCTGGAGCTTAACCCTTCTCATCCTCCACGACACACAAAAAACATCAGACCACGATGGTGTTAATCAGTTAATTGAATTATTATTGAAACAGTCCCAAAGGGAATTTTTATGCCTTTGCAGTTGAAAACAACCACAGAAGGAAAACAAGTTTCCAGTGAGAAGAAGAAAAAGAGCAAATTGAGCAATGCCTGTGAGCTCATTCATGCAGGCAATGTTAGTTACTCTGCAGCTTCCCTTTTGATCTCTCTTAAACTCTCCATGCCACTAATCTACAATCCTTTAGTCCTGGTGATTTATAAAGCTGCCAGTTTTCTTCCTTATATTTATTTGCTGTTGTTGTTGTTGCCCTTCTGCTTACGTCTCAGCTCCCATTATCCAGCTTTAGCCTTCTGGGGAAAATCAAAAATCGGAAAACATTTTACGCTCATCACCCCTAAAATCTAAGCTGTTGAATGCTGTCGAGAGACAAAGCAATGAATGGAGTTGGTAGATCGACATGGAGATTATATCATTTTTTGGATCAAGGTTCAGTTACTAGTCTGGATCTCAACCTTAAAAAAGTTTCATACGTTATTTTTTTCAAATAAAAAGAGTATTATAGAAGATTTTCAAGTCAAATTAATAAACTGAACACCTGAATAAATTGATTTTCTCACACCACCTTTACTCTTATGACACAGAGTAGAAATGTCACCATACCTGTTATGATATGAGAGTGAAGTATTTCAATATTTCAAGCAATATTTGAACAAACAGACCTTTATCTCCTTAAAATAAGTTTTACATTTAAATGAATGACAGGAAAAACTAATAGGTGGCTGATATTTCCTCTAAAACTAGAGGGAAAATGTCCAATGTGGATAGTGAGTACACCCTTTCATTTATCTGACATTGAATTTGAAGACATAAACATTGCAAATTCAATCCAGTAATAAACAATTTTATGTGAACATAGCCTCACAAATTATTTTTTTAAATCAGAGTATAGCTCTGGATTTGTCCTTAAACAAAAATGTAATTATAATATGATATATTTATTATAAGCTGATAAGCTTTTACACCCAGCTAAACTTCAACTGGGATAATAAATCAGACTTTAGCAATCAGACCTTTTGGAATGGTGTGCTCTCACCAGAACAATCATAGAGAGAGTTGTTTGGCCACAGAAACAATATTTCACACATGCAACTTTTCAGAAGTAGATATAGGATAATTTAAGGCCGTGTGTCTGAAAAAACTAAACGGTAAGAGCACCAGTGCTGGAACTGTTTCAAATATGACAAGCACGGAGACACCAAAGCCCTCTTGTTTTGAATAACTTCCTCCAGGTTCTCTTCAGGAATATTCTGCTCCTCCCAAGCCAGCTGGAAGACATTATCCTCAACCGAGTCCTGGACTGGAGACCCAGCTGGCCCTCACTTATAAATCTCTAAAAAAGGATCCCGGGACACATCCTTCTAAGGTTTCTGAACCACAGCAACTGGCTTTTCTCAGTTTGGAGAAGCAGCGAGCTCCTCCCAGATTTTTAACATTGCAGTTAAATTAGGCTCGGCTTCTCTCCTGTTGTAAATAGCAATTATTACTCATTGATCATCACAATAGACTTGTCTCAGATAGTTCTAATTTCATAAGGTGTTCATTAATCTTTTATTTTAGGTGAATCTCTTCCTTTTTTGTCAATGTGTTGTACTATTTTGGCAAAATATGCCTTTATCTGAAGTCTAATATCAGGAAAGTAATGGCTGTGGGGGATTTTTCCCAAGTCAGCGGGAATGTTATATGAGACACCTGCTCAACCATCAATCCACATACATTGGGCTTCTTGGGGAATAAAACAGCCTAAAAATAAATAGTCAATTAACACAAGTCAATCAATATAAAACAAAAGATCAATAATTAATCTCTTGATCTGTCAGATTTTTATGGTATAGGGAGAATATTCTCTGAAACAGAAAAATAAAATGTGATGATTGCTAATCCCAGCCACAGAAGCATATGCAGTAGGAAGGAAGATTTCATTTTACAGAGTGGAACTGCAAACAATACTTTTAACCATCCACATTGATGTACCACTGCTCAACCAGCTTAAAAAAAAAACGTTTTGTTGTGCAGATCATGTCCTCTTATCTGTATCTGGAGACAAAACAAGACCGGTTTGGGTCAACTGAGATTTTAAAGAATGACCAAACGGTGATTTATTCTCTTCACAGAACGGAGAGCCTGTCTTGATCAGTCGTGATAGATGTAGCCTTTTGCCCTCCATGATTTCAGTTCATTTGATTTAGTGGCCCAGGTTCTGTCTGCACAATTAGTCCACTGGAAGAGGTTATTTCCCTTGGAAGATATTTGAAGTGCCTGAAGCATCTATGGGGAGTTTTGTCCTCAGAGGGCAACGGTGGGGTCAAAGGTTGAGCCGGTTAATGCCTCGGGGGTCAGGTGTTACTGCGCCTGTAAAACTCAGCTGCCGCTGCAATCCATCACGACAATGGTGAGTTGCTTAAGGCATGGTAATGACTAAAGGTTCTCTGTGTCAGCTGCTGTCCAAGCCACCATCAGCCCAGCGTGAAGTGTCAGCACATACACTCTTACTCCACCCGCATTTATAGTATACACCATCATACACAGTCCAATTCACATGATTACTGTCAGGGGTGATAACAAATTAGGAAAATAATGGGAAACAAATGATTAACTCAAGTTCTTTGATGAACTGAAAATTAGCAATGCAGAGCAGAGAATACATATTTCAAAATAAAATCATGTAGTCAGTCTAAAATGAGGATATTTCAAATAAATTTCAAAGTGAAAATATTGGACTGTATTGGTTTGAATGCAGAACACCTTGGAATTCAACCGATCACAGAAGAGAAAAAAAAAATCTGCTTTTTTACTGATTATAGGAAACTATATATAAGTTGCTTTTGAACCTGAAACCATCTGAAAGTGAAGGCAGTGATTACAAACCTCTGAATCTGTCACACAGCCATGAGCTTTCAAGTGGTACCGACTGGTACTCAGTGGATGGATACAGTAACTTCTACAGTCATATTGTGTTCAGTTTATTTAGTCCAAATTCGTTTTTCCGCTAACGATTCTGCACCAGATAATTTTGTTTTAATTTCCTCTTGATAAAAAATTGTCTTTAAGAATAGCACTGATAGTGATTTGGAAAAAGGTGACATAAAGCAAAATGCTGAAGATGTCAAGCTGAGTTCTAGTTTGCAGACATTTTGTCATGGTTCCACTTCCCTGTTGTGACAATTGTTTGACAGGTACCTCTGCTCACGCTAGGCAGAAGTGGGTCACAATTTTTCAGAAGGGACTCTGTGTTGGCCAGCTCTTTGGACATAATGCCCCAATACAATCTACTCTAGCACAGTTTTTCTTCAGTAAGCACAGGTATATGGATCCTATTATAATTATGAGCTCGGAATTAATTTAGGAGGGTAAAATTTGGAAGCAGAACAACAGGAGGTTTCAACTTCTATCTTATCCACTCTTGCAAAAGAAATGCATTTTACAGGAATCTTGGCATAGTTGGGAGAGTGTGTTATTTCTTCTTGTCAAATGGGAAAGCAATCAGTGAAAACTTTCCCAGGTTGATATGCATGTGAAAGCGATGTCCTTATAAAATCCAGCCAGGAACTAATAAGTGACCTGAGGAATGCTCAGCAGCTCATCCATCTGTTGCTCACTTATGCCTCATCAGGAAAGGCCTCCATGAGAGGAAGGGAACCAAAGAGAAAAGGAGAAAAGGCTGAAATTAATGACACAAGGGCTGACCCTAAAATCAGTAGCGGCCATCTTATGGAGGGATAAATTCTCATAAGTGCCCAAATATACTCTTAAAAGCATTCTGAGGAGAATCAGTCCATGTATGCTGATACACTACAGAAATGGTTAATGAGACCTGGCCAGTAAGGTGGAAGGCAGAGAGAGACAGGTCCAACAGAAATGAGTAACAGCAGTTTTGTTCCAGCGGGGAGACTCTCCTGTTGTCTGCCGAAACCTTGCTGCTCCTCATTATAAACACATCCATTTTCTTCTTATAAATAGTTTATAGAGACAAACCCACACCAAGGCCACGCTACGGTGCAGCAGAGTGTGCATAGATGGAAACTTGAAGCAGATTAAACTCTTCTCGCGCCGCTAAAATAACCATTTGAGAGTCTGCGTGTTTTGAGGGAGGAGAGAAGACTGTTTATGTCCGTACGCTTATCATGGCACGTTACGAATCTCAACACACCGACGCTGTAACCGGATAAGCAGGGAGGCCTGACAACTTGACTCACCAGTCACATTTATAGCATACTACCCCCCAAAGAAACACCCACCATGGTAGACAGTCTGGTCATCAACTTCCATGATCTACCTCAACAGCTGACCGTCTAAACTTGCAGCCCCTCCGGAGTTGCGGGCGGCTCGTAGTGTGTGTGGGGAAAGAGGGACTCGAAAGTAGGACAGAGCAGTCTGGCCCCCTTTCTCTTTCAGACCAGAGGCACAGATCTGCGACAGGGTGAGAGAAGACTAGACTTCGGCCGAGAGAAAAAAGGCTTTCCGGGAGACTTGCCGCAGTCACTGAGGACACCGACCGGTGTGTACACACCGTGACACGGGTTTTGTTTTTTTCTACCGACCAGGGGAAGAATATTCACTGAACAGAAACCGTACACTTGGAGACATGCACAAGCGCACCAAGATTAAGGTCACCATCTTTGTGCTGATGGTGGGCATGGCGTGCATGTTCACGGCGGTGGTGACGGACCACTGGGCAGTGCTCAGCCCACACGTGGAGAAATCCAACGCCACCTGCGAAGCGGCCCACTTCGGCCTGTGGCGGCTGTGCAAGAAGCACATCTACATCACGTCGGAAAACTATGTGGAGGGGCAAAGATGTGGCCCTATCAGCCTTCCTGGAGGTAAGCAAAACTCAGAGCAACTCAGAACTGTTACTGGGACGTGAAATCAAATTAAAGCTGACAGGCATGTTTCATTCTTTTGGACCATGGCTTTGGCCCTTTAATATGTGAACACTGGTCATTGAGCAAGGTGCTTCTGAAACACTGCCCCCTGCTGATAACATGGAAGCTACTAAGAATAGGGGGTCCTCATGGAAGATCTCCAGGCATATCATGTGACTGCCTAAACTTTATACACCAAACAGATCCAGTTACCTTGTTCATCACCTCTAATAATGCAGAAAGTTGTTTCAGTCTATTCAAACACCAGATGAGGTTTGTTGATCAGATGTTGGGAACCCACATGGTGTGGTAAAGGTACCAGTTTTAAAACACCATTTTGGAGAGAATGAGCAGGTCAAAGAGAGTCAGCAGACTGTGAGTGAAATTTGAGGTCTATGAGGAATCAGGGTGTGAATGATACAGCTGGATTTCCCTCTTTGTCACATTTGATGGGTTACATTTTCCTGTTCAGCCTACTAAACTATGGATAATTGCCTTGAACACCATCACAAAACTCAAGCGAGTGGCATCATTCAAGAATCTTCAAGGAACTTGATAGCTCTTGGATAAATTAATCACGTTTTGAGATTCTGTATTTATCATTTAATTTCCATATAATTTATGTGGCTTGCCTGTTTTCTTGGCAGAATTAAGGAAAAACCAAACAGAATCAAATAAAGATTAGTACCGGTAGATATTTGGAGCATTGGGCAAAAGATCAGCACTATGGGAATTAGGGTCAAGCTAATTGCATTTGCAAAAAACATCATTAACAATGTAAGAGTGGTCAATGAGCTCTTTGTTATTAGCTGTGTAGTTTATTTCTCCCATCGTTTTTTTCTCGGTAAACGTATTACTGCTATAACTATTCTTAATAATAGCCTTAATTTAAAAAGAGCCCCTTTTTTAGGGTGGGGGGAATTAGGGTAAAACCAATGTGGCTTGAATAGAGTTGGTATAACCCAAACTTTCTTTGTGCTGGTGAGAGACACTTCTCACCTGAAGGAAGAACAGGTATATTTGGACTGAAATGCTGCATCAGGTCCGAACTTTCTATCCACCCACCAGGGAAAGGCTATAAAGACTAAGGAGACAACTGCATCAATCTTTCATATAGTTCCCAAAGTGTCTCTTCTGTGTGGTCATCTGCTCCCGTCTCCTTTCACCTGTGATCATTATCCTCAGCTGCCTCCACTCAGTAATTCCTCCTACCGGTTGTTTCACTCCTTGTCAGACCCTTCCCCTTATCACCCTGTCTCCTGGTTCCACATTCAATTTTAGTATGATATTTTTTTTCAAATATTGAAGCAATGAAGTAAATGAAGCAAGAAAAGGGAGATTGGCTTGATTTTCTTTTCTTTTTGAGCTCAGGATTAAGACATTGTGCCATAACAACAAATAATGTGACGGCCCAGAAAATCATTCTGATGTTAGCAATGTTCTCAAAATGAATACATTTTGGAAGATGGCTCTTCTGTGCAGCTCATAAAAAGTGTGTGGGTCATGTGCTTATTCTGATGTGCCAACTAGGGCCGGGGACATCTCCGAATTTGATATCTGGCGCTCCTGCAGCTGCCTCAATTAAAGACAGACTTTAATTGAATAAAATGTATGAAAATAGTGCTGAGCTGGCGTTGACAGCTAATGCTCACATTTCAGGGGATTTACATTGCAAGTCACTCATCTCCAGAATTAGGTCCGCCCAGCAGGCATGTTGCGAAGCCCGTCAGATAAGTGCCTTACTTACTCTACGCCAGTTTTTAAGGGACACGGGTTTAGACACCCCACCAAATCCTCCCTCCTCAGTAAGAAAAACAGTTGACTGATGGGTGGGATTTTCAATGTCTGCGCTTCACAGCTGTGCCAGGAGCTGACGGAATGCCTAAAGGGCGGTTCAACGGTGCAAGTATGCGCTTAATATTCCAAATCAGCTTGACTCATCGCAACACAAGAAGAATTTCTCAGTCTGTAGTGAAATGTAACAAATGCTTCTGATAATAGAGAGTTTGTCTGCAGCCTTTTCTTTTTACAGAGACAGCTCTGATTTGCTTCTTCATCATTTCAACACTTTATCACTTTCTTATTATATCACATTCTGTTCTTTATGTCAAATAGAGTTATTTGTTCCCTGTCACGTGGCTTTTCTGAAAAGAGGTAGCTCTGGTGTTTACAGTGATACACACAACTTGTCGTTGCCACTGAAGCATCTTTTATTTATGAAGGAAATGTAGCAGCCCTCTCTGGGGCTTTCCCCGGGCCCGATAGCTGTATTTGGAGAGGAACGTTATTGTTTATCACAGCCACATGTCCTCACTGTGTCAACCTCTGATCCTAAACAGGACTCACGCAGAGTGTGAGGGGATCCTCCTTACTGAGAGGCGTGTAGCCGGAAAGTACAGGCAGCCTTGTTGTTTAGGTCAAACGCTGACGAAGTACAGACAGAAGGAGGATGTCGGATAAACTTCTGATATCTCCGTAACATGTATTTACCACACATGCTGTGTCACAAATGTCGGCTGTCAAAAAAAATCTCGGAGAAGATTTATCTGAGTGACTATTTCACTCTGAGGTGCTTCAGATTTGCCTTCATATTTTTATTCTTTTTTTTATTTACATTCGGAGGACTGTAGAAAAAGCAGCATCAGCATAGATTGCGCTCTTTATATTGTTCCTTGTGACATTTGGGAAGTTTTGGTGTCTTCCACGAAGGAAAAGTTCTTAAAAAAATGTTTTTACATATTGATTTTTTATTTAGTAATATTTAGCTAAGCGAGCAATGCTGCCGTTCCAAAAATAGATGATGTAAATACTCAGCTGTGCTGGGATGAAGCCATGAGGGTCAAGTGTTCACGCACAGGCGCAGCTCCATGTGACTGACGGGGCCGCCTGACAAATTCATGCATGACTCTAAAGCCTGCAGTCCCACCAAAGTGTTCCCCCAAGACCATCTGCAGCTTCACATCTCCATCCGAACCACACAGCCACTCATGTTACTTCAGATTCTCTGGGGACGGGATATAGAGATGTATGTATAGTAGCAGCTATTGAACATCTGTTCAATAGCTGCTATTTTGCCCTTATAAGCACTTAACTACTATACCAACCTAATGATGAGCATAGTATAAAGGAGCATGGGGCACTCACGCATTAAACACTGACACAGACTTATATTCGAGTGGTAAAGCTTTACTTTCGTCATTTCCAGGGAATGGGTTTGCTTTTATAGAGGCAGGCAAAAGTAAAGTCGGTACCAATCTGGCCGTTTGTTTGTTTTTTTAGGATTAAAACTTTTTCACAGGATTTTTTGAGAAGTACATCAAACAAAGTTTTTTAAAAAATCATTCTACATTGAATGTTTTTTGGGGTACCATGCACATTTGTTAGGATTACAGTAGATGAAACTGAACAAACACGTGGAGATCGGCCGTCTGGGCCAAAATGCTTCTGCTCCACACAAACTTAACTGACAGCTCACGTCAAAGCTCTGAGAGACGCTGGTGTGATATGACAGTGTGCTGAGACGCTGCCAATCCGATGTTTGTACCTGATCTTTGGAAGCTTGACAGACTGCCCTATTTGGAACAAAGGGAGGTGTTACAGAACTTGTCAGTTGAGCCAGCAGGACAAGAGCCAAACAAATAAAAACAGCTGCACATTCTGCATGTTGTCAGTGACCATTCACTGTAATAGAGTAATATCGATTCCATTCAGGTCAACTGGTAGTTTCTCATCCATCAGTTTCCCTTCATATTTTTGTTTAAGATTTGTAACGATAGTTTGCATGATCTCCCTGTGTGGGTTCCCTCCAGGTACTCCGACTTCCTCCCACCATCCAAAAACCCGCATTTTAAGTTGATTGGACATTCCAAATTGCTCTTGTGAGTGTTTGTGGTTGTTCGTCTTTGTGTGTCCATGTGTGGCCCTGCGATGGACTGGCAGACTGTCCATGGTGTATGCTGCCTCTCGCCCATTGACCACTGGGATAGGCTCCAGTCCCCCCCCCCCCCCCCCAACAACCCCATTTGGGTAAAAGCGGTTCCGAAAATGGATGGATGGATGGATTTGTAATTAGAATATCTTGATGTTGATGATACCCACCATTCACATTCATGTGTTTCATCCTTATGAATCATTTAAAACCATAAATAAGAATTATGAAGTGAACAAAGGTCCTGCCAAAGTTTTAAATAAAAAAAACTATAAATACTTTCTTTAAATCATAAAATAAATCATTACAGATGAGATGAAGTTTCCTGAAAGAAGGTACACACCATAGCACCAAAAAGACTAACCCGGACCAGGGTGGACAAATGTCTCCCAAAGAGCAAGAATATCAGTTGTTATTCTAAAATGGTATATTTGAACAAAACAAAATACTCTCAAGCTTTTTATTTCAATGCAAGGTTTCATTCAGAGGTACAACCAGTTGCAGAGCCTCTGTCCCACCCTCTTCTGTGCCATTTATATTGAAACAGTGGCTCTTGTTGCTTAGTAACAACGTCTCTTTTTTAAAAATATTTTTCTTTCATGGCCAGTCCCTGTCCTCATTCATAAAAGAAAAACAACATGTTTTACTTAATATGACACACCGTACTCAAAGCTTTCCATTTCAAAGGAAGGGTTTTGTAACCAGTGCAGAGCTGATTTTTGCTGGGATCGATATGACTCATATCTAGAAAATAAAAAACTAAGTGTTGTTTTATTTTGGGAGAGCCTGTCAGCTCTTTTACCGCCCAGGAATAGATATGGTAATCAACATAGCGAGGGAAATAATGCCCTTTCCTTCATATGATACCGTACAGTGCTATATTTTTCTATGGGGGGGACAGACTCCAGCCCCCCCTGGACCCTACTAGGATTAAGCAGCATTGACAATGGATGAATATCTCCATAGGATGGCATTCCCTTTTTTGAGTGCCCTGTGAAAGTGTGAAAGTGGAGACCTCATACCAGGAATACCACTGACATGCACTTCACTGGGCTTCAGACAAATGCTTTCAGTCTTTCAGCAAACACAATATCCAGCGTCTTTCTTATGTTTTTTTAATGTCGAGACATTCTTCTGCTTTCAGAAAGGTCGGTACTCGAACGTGGCTGTGCGTGTTAAGCGTGAGGCAGCCCGCGCACTCTTATCACGATCTAATGCCACAACATTTTTCACCACTCGAAATCAATTTAGCGATAAAAGCAAAAAGTGAAATGCCATCACGACCCGGCAATTAACGCAGCCTGTTCCAAAACGGGATTCAATCTTTTATAGACACGGCACGGTATCAAAGGCTGCTTCCTCTTGCAAAGCACTGGGTGAACACAAAAGAGGCTCAAGTAAATCCCAAAGGTTTAACACCTCAGCGGCGGGAGAGAGATGAAATACAATGGCTTCTGTAGAACATCTACTTTGAGTTTTCAAATCATACAAAAGCAAGCCATTATTCTATGACCGCAATCCTCTTTTATCAACGCTATCCTGAGGTTGTCAGTGTTAAGATGCTTTCAGAGGACAAATGTGAGATCTGACATAGTGTGAAGTGTCAAAGAAAAGCATCATATTCACAAAGTGTCCAGCTGTTGGAGTTTGGATAATGGTGTGAAAGTAAGTGGAGCAGGACTTCAATAGCACATGAGGAAAGACTCCAGTGGCCATAAATGCAGCTTTGAATGTTTTTCTCATAGTTTCATTCTCAAACAAAGATTAAAAAGCTCTGTTGGTTTTTCTTTAATTGCTGTTAATTGAAAAAAAAAATACTATGAAGATGATTTGATTTTTTTGTACAGCAATTAGGATGTGAGTAATTTAAAAGAGTAATAAAAGACCTTTAGATATGTGCATGGTACTTTAGCAGCAGCAGGTTAAATTAAAACAAACAGCATGGAGAACTGGAGGTGTATCTTCAATTTCCTGAAATGCTGCTGAATTTAATCAGAATTATGTGTTTAAGATATATCAGATAAGTGTACATATGCACAGCAGGCAGCATTAAGAGAGATGATTTACTTGAAAAATAATAACAAATAGACGAGACTCCCTCATATTTCAGCTCTTCTGAGTAAAATCATGTGCTTGCCTCAGTTACCTCGTGGAGTCAAGTGTTCTTTAGATCCACTCCTTGCTGCCGGATCACTTTGTGTTTCATCAGTGTTACACTTTCAGCTGAAACAAACAACGAGAATAAACGATCCTGTGAGCATCATTGCTCAGGTCCCGTGGAGTTCTGGGAAGCGAACCACAGCAATTCCAACTGTTTATCGCCTCAGTACATCTTTTCTCGGAATAGTTCTCGATAATAATTCATGGGTACAGGCGTTATATATTTCTGATGCGCTGCTACTGCTTAACTATTAATGCGATCATCATATCTGTTTCTTAATCGGTCTCCTGCTCTAAGTGCGAGACATGTGATGATGGTGCCTTTGCCTTTTTTGTCCCAGTTTAGCAAAAATCTGCCATCATGCTTTTTGCCAGTAATCGTTCCTGTTCACTTCAGTTTGCCACGGTCCCCTGTGCACTTATCTTTTTTAAACAAGTGAGTTAACCGATTTCCATGTCCTCCTGTGGTGGGGGCCTAACTTTGTTTTTTCTCCTTTGGCAGAGGAAAACTGCACTTACTTCAGGCACTTCACTCCTGGGCAGGATGCTGAGATATTTGAATATAAAACTCAAAAAGGTAGGTTTTTCTCCTTTTCTTCGCACTAGTCTAGAAACAAATAGGCTATACGTGATAATAAAAGCAGAGATCCTTTTTTAACGTTACATCTTGTGAATTGAAACATCAAACAAGCTACAGGTTCCCCATTCAGTTTCCCAGCTGACCGGCTCACTACCATGTTGGGTACAGACTTTCTCTCATGTTTCCCTAAAATTACAAACAATATTGTATTATTTTTGGTGCTGGTGACCCAATCTGCCACAACTGCTCTATCTTTTGCCAACAATTTGTCCCATTGCCATAAAAAGGCCAACTTGCCCTACACTTCCTCTGTTCCAAAGCAGTCACTGGCAACACACGGCATATTACATCCATTAAGAAACATGTTGAAGACTCCAGTGGATATCGTTTGGTTTACTCACACAGTTACAGAATTCACACCGCACCGATATGCAGGAGGACAGCGTTTCACAAATGTAACCTGACAAACTGGATAAAAAATGTATGGTTCACGTATACAGCCTATGCCTCGTGTCACACTGATATACTCCAGCCCCCCCCCCATTTCCTTCATCTTCCATTCCTTTCCGTGCTCACTTCAGTACTTTGGCCCCACCGAGTCGGTGCGTTGGGGGTCAGACCCACGCGAAGCGCCGTCAAACTCAATCACCGTGGGGAGCGGAATGTGAAGAGGTTTGCGTGTGAAGTCACACACACTCCCATAAACCTAAACGCTGTGACATTAATGCAAGCTTTCATGGGTGCCCTCCCTCCCCCCCCCGTATGCCAACACAAACGCACATACTGTGCACTTATATCCCAAATCCTGAAGATCAGGGCAAAACCCTCAGAGACTGTAGGAGGCAGAAATAATTGTGGCATTGATCTAACAGCCCTGGCTCAGTTAGAGACTCTCAGCCGAGGCATTTTTGCTCGTAACTGTTTTGGAATCATGATAAAGTCCTTTTTTTCCATCTCAAATAAGCAATCCAATTTTATCAGAGAAAAACAGATTTTTCTAAGTATTTCGTGAAAAGATCAGAAAGAAAGGAAAGAAATGTCGAATTTACATCAATACTCGGGCTCTTTGTCATGTGACTTTCAACTGAGTCATGAGGCACAGAAAACTGTACGGACAAAAAGACCAAAGGCGCTTTAAAAATGTTCTTTTACTTTTTAGATCTGTTAGACTGTGTAATAAGGCTTATAGGGTCTTGCATCATAATGCATAAAATGTCTTGAATTGTTCTTACAGAGGAACAGCCATGAGTGCACACTACCAATCCAGGCCAATAGGGAGATTTCTTTGGGTGATTTGAGGTGGGAGCCATGTCAGGATGGATTATGATGCTAAATGCAAATACATAGACATCAATCAATTAAATCAATTCACAAAATTAGCTAATTGGAAAAAAGTAAATAAATTCACATTATATCGTTAAATCCATGACTTTAAATCATGGACACAGTTTGGCTAGAAAAAGCCTTTTATGGAAAAAGTTCTGCATTTGGACTGACTTGATTCTATCTACGGACTGTGGAATCTTTCAGTTGTACAGTGGGACAACTTTTGTATGAATCATAATTTGGTGCAGGGAATCAGGAGTGTTTCAGACATGATTTAAGTCCGCAGACTCGCAGCCTATCAGGGAACGCGGTGTTCAGGGTGATGCTCTTCCTCCCCCCTGCCAGCAAAAGATGAAGGCTCCGACACCCAAAGGGCCTCTCCCATGGGCACGGCTCACAGGCGGCAGATCAAAGGCCTCGGATCAGATCCACCTCTCTGCTCCCAAAACAAACCAGCTGCTGTTCCAGTCAAACTGATACTGTCTGTAAATTCATAATCTAAAAAAACCCCAAAATCAGTGATATCTTTTATGAATATCAGTGTGACTGCCATTGTTGAGCAATCTATACTTTCCTCTACCATTAACATATCTTAGGTAAAGACCGATATGACAAGTTAATGACTTTCTCAATTTTTTCCATTGAATTATTGTTTCCACACATAAGTATAGTTATAAAGCAAAAAATAAAATATTAGCTTCATGTTTGCAAACATTTTGACCTTTATTAAATGTGCCTGAAAATAAAAATGTGGTGGAAATACCAGGAAACTATGTGTGCCTTACTTTTGGTCAGGTTTAAAGGCATCCTTCTTTATTTTTTTATTTTTATTTTATTTATTTTTTACAGAGTACAACATTTCAGCAGCGGCCATCTCCATCTTCAGTCTTGCCTTCATCATCCTCGGGACCCTGTGTTTGCTTGGATCGTGTACTGGAAAAAGCAAAGGAAGAGACTACCTCCTCAAACCTGCCGGCATGTTTTTTGCATTTGCAGGTACGTTCACTCAAAAGTGTCCATTTCTCCTTTCTCTGCCCTTTCAACATTTCAGGACGTTTTTCCCCTTAATGTGACCTTAAGTTTTGATGTTGTCTTATTTTTTTTTCCCAGGTCTTTGTGCTTTCATCTCGCTGGAGGTGATGCGCCAGTCGGTCAAACGGATGATCGAGAGCGAGGACACCATTTGGATGCAGTACTACTACTCCTGGTCGTTCGCTTGTGCCTGCACCGGCTTTGTCCTCCTCTTTCTCTGCGGGTTCGCGCTCCTCATCCTCTCCATGCCCCAGATGCCCAGGAATCCCTGGGAGACGTGCATGGACGCCGAGCAGGATCAAGCCGAGTGACCGCTGGGAAAAGAAAATTTAAGAATCTTCTTGTTTTGACTACGAATGTTAGATCCCTTTTGAGAGCAAGTTTATCTGAGAATAAAGGTAACAAAAAGGGGAAATAGCGTTTGTGGCTCCATTACCTTCCCAACAGCAACTGAATGAGCCTTTTGTGTGGGTTTACTTTGTTTGCCTTGTCCTGTATGCACAACCAAATAATCACAGCTCTAATCTGATTTATAGCCTAAAACACTTGAATGCATTATATTTGACCTCCTTTTAATTTTTAAAACTTACCCCTTCCTTTGAACCGATAAGACCTTTTGAATATTGCCGGGGTCTTACTTGGCCATCCACGTGTCATCATCGTGCACGTTTTGTCTCAAACAAACGTTTTCGGTTTAAATTTGGAACAGTAACAACCTGACATGAGGTTGAACTGATTTTATATATAGCATTATGTATGATTGGTTTGTATATAACTAGCAGTCTTTAGTATTTTCTATGCTTTTGTTAAAAGGGAATAATCACAGGTTCAATCTCATTTGTCTACACTACCAGTCGAAGGTTGTGAATAAAGTTTGTCCCGATGTATAACAAACTGAACAGGTCTATGATTTATTGAAGGCCTTCCCATTGAGGATGTTGCATTGCATTATGAAGCCAAAAAAAAGCACTGGATTAAAGCTCACAAACCAGGCTGGAAATGGTCGATTTTCAGCCGGTGCGCTTCCAAATCTCTTCATTTTCACGCAACCTGAGCCACTGTGACTAACATTTCAAACCCATAATGACCGTCTTGATGTAAACAGTTGCAGTTTTAAAGATGGAAATCTTTGGGATTACAGTTAAATTTAAAAGCTGCATCCACGAAGCTCTGCTAATACACACCATGTAGGTTCAGGTTGGTTTGATGAAGCACAAATTATAAATGTGGCCTAGGAGTCAATCTGATGTAACGACTTTGAAAAACTACAAAAAGCTGTGCCGTGCGAAATGTATAATAAATTGTGTTTTTACTTGGGTGTAATTCTCATGAATGCCATGGTGTCGTGTCAAACCACAGCATGCCCAGATTCTGTCAGAGGCAAAGCCGAATACAAGTTATTTTCAGTCAAAGAAACGTCTGGCCTTGGTTTCATTCACCCATCACTCACAATCAAAAACATTTTCAAAGGTTTTTAGCTACTACTAATTCATGCACTCATTGTGCTTTCAGCGAGCCTTTTAAAGCAATGTTAAGCAACAGTTAAAGTAGTTCAATAATAAAAAAGGCACCTAATTCAAGGGTTGAACCAGCATGTGTGTTCCCATAAAACAATTTGAATTTCAAATGTTTCTCTTTTAATTGGAAATTATCTACATTTAAGGCTGGCTGTCGAATATTTAATACCAAATGAGTGAAAATCAGTGTTAAAAGATCATGAGCAGGGATGAATCCTCCCCAGAACATAACTTCTCATGCTGAGGCTCTTTGTTTTAAGCATTATATCTGAATACAGCAAGATCTTAAATAATGTTTTTTGACCGAGTGTCCGACAGACCCAGGAAACGATTGTAATTTAAAAAAAAAAACTTTAGCTCGAGCAGTTTCAATAAAAACACTTTAATAGAGAAACAAATTAAAAAAGAAAATAAACCTTTAAAACACAGACTAAATCCTTTATTATAACCACCACCAACCAAAAAGGAAGAAGGGCAAAGCCAATCTATTGGTTATTTTGTACCCACAAGGAAGGAACCAATGGGAGTAGGGGGCAGGGAGAACGGGTGTGCCCTGGATTCACCGAAGAACAGAGGAGGAGAAAACGATGGCGTTTACAGAAAGCTGACCACAGTGCTCTCTGCTGTCCGGGCAAAAGGTTGCTCCCTTTCTGTGTGCCACGCCCGAGTTGTTTTCTTGTTTTTACTATAAGGCAAAACAGAGGGTTTCCAGAAAAATCTCATATATCACGTCATGATAATAGGCTGAAATGCTGGGACCGGGAAAACCTATTATCCCAACAAAGAGAGTATACTTAAAATAATTAAGGGTTTTGGGTAAAAGAAAAAAAAAAAATGAAAAGAAACAAGAAAAAAATGTGAATAAAATCCCTTTAAAATGTCTTTGGCTCAATCTCTTCTGCTAAAAAATAAATAAAACTGTAGCTAAAGAAGCGGCAGAGTATTAGTATTGCACAACTTCAGAGATTAGCCAGCGACTGCTTTGTTAAAATTAACCCCACCCCCGACATCCATCATCAGGGAGCAACCCGTTTTTTGCCCAGCTAAGAAACTGCAGAAAAAAGGTGGGGGGGGACACAACGTGACCATTCAGTTGTTGATCGACACATGAGCAAAAGTAGCATAACAGGTTTGTTGATAACGTAACAAGTTATTGTACACATCAAATAATATACCAAAATTAGACTTTGTCGGTTGAGCAAAAGCATTTTTTTTTTCCTTTTCTTTGCATTCGTAAATCAATAGAAACAGATAAAAACAGGGATTAAAAACCAGCCAGGTCATGTGAACATGCATGAAAAGAAAAAAAAAAACAGACATCACATTTAAAAATAAAACCATGTTGATTGTTGTACAGCCGTGGTGGGAAAATCCAGCAACATGTCCTTACAAATATGTATCATACAGTGAAATAAGTTGTCTTGTAACAAATCCTCCTCTGCTAAGTCAGTCTGTCGCTGTCTTTAAGAAAGAAAGAAAAAAAAAATCTAAAAAGTTACAAGATGTTGCAACTACCGATCAGGTTGTTGTCCATTTCTAGAATGATCTTTTTTTTTTTCTGTGAATTTGCATAATTAAAAAGGGCATACCTCTTCTTTGAACATCTTCTACAAAATTGAGGCGCTCCCAAAACTCTTGTTTGTAAATACATAGAAAATGCATATTTACAGGTACATGTTTCTCTGTTAAGTCAAAAAATCTGGACCTTGGAAAATAAGACCACACCTTTTGATGAAGCTCTCCACCGACAGTTCAAAAACGCGTCTAAGAGATCAACTGTGGGATGTTTCAAACGGGGGGGGGGGGGGGAAACTGGTTGTTTGAGACCATGAAGCAACGGGAGTTTTTTTTTCTGTTTTCTTTTTTAAACCATAGCTTTATCAATTTGCAGAAAGGGCAGTGATGTTCCAAGAGTTAAAGAACCGCTTAAAACAGGCCGAGTCGGCGGGGAACATAACCGGAATCCCTGTGTACGCAGCCGTGAGGCCTCCTCCAAATTCAACCGGGATTAAGCAACTTTCTGTCAGGAAGCCAGAGGCAACGGAGGGGACTGTCGCGAAAGCAAAGCAAACCAAACCGATTTTAGCAATGAGTTACAAAAGAACAACTTCCCTCAACCTTCCAAACACAGCAACACTTAGGCATCTTTGAACACACCTCCTCTGATTCCCATTAAGGTTAGATGTCCTTTTCTCTGTTAAACTTTCAACCGAATTACCTTTTTGTTGTTTTTTCATAAAATCTGAAAATAAAACTGAGGTTTAAACTCTCTAATCTTCAGTTTTATGAGGAAAAAACCATATCAGGTGGGCAAAAATGGCTCTTGTTTTGTCTAAGAATCCTGTTCGTAAAGAAATCAGACACTGCATTTGATCCAGACTGAGGTCTCCATAAAACCGAACAGCTTGAGGCTTTTTTTTAAAAAGCCAATTCAACCTGTTATTTACGTTCTTTGCCAATTCCATTTTGCAGATGTTCTGGCCGCATTCCACAACAATCAGATTTTCCCTAAAATTACAGCCAAAGTTTAGGAGATTAAAACAAAATAATAAAATAAAGATATCTCATAAATCTGAATAATTATAACTTTGCTCATAAAGACAGATTTCTCAGTTCTCTCAAGTCTGACAGTTGGACAAAAGAAAAAAAAAAGGAAAGTAGGCAAATAGAAACAAATATCATCTAAAGAAAAGTCAGAACTTCTTTTAGATTTGTCCATCTGTGGCAGAGAACTAAGGTAAACAAAAAAAAATGGCTATAACGTGGCTCTAAAATGTGTGTAATTGAAAAACCAACAAGAATAGACGGAAAATTAAGATTTCATTTACCGTTACTTCTGTCTGTCTGTGGGAGTTTAAAAAATCCTTCCATTTGCTGTAATATCGTAAAATGTTTTTTTGATATTCTTCCTTTTAGCTACTGAGTTTTTATGTATAAAAAAAAATACTGGGACTAATATTAAAACAGAGCTGTGGTTTAGGTGTCAAACGGGCACTGCGCTGTTCGATTTCGGAGGCTCGTGACGTTTGGAATAGCTTCACACGTTTTTCTGTCCACATGCTTTCTAATGGGAGGCTGTTTAACTCCTCGTCAGACCAGAGAGGGCCCCTCTGCGTTATAAAGGCGTCCGACCACCTCGCCCTCGCCACCCTCTTCATCACTTACACAAGCCATCGGGGCACAGCAAATATTTCAAACAAACACGTACGGAGGATCAAACTCATTTCCACAACGATGAGACGCGGATCTCTCTCTCCTTCCCTGCAGTTAACGAAACAACGTTCCCGACTGCAGCTGTCTGAGACGAGCTGGAAGTTTCCAGTCTACAAATAAATGACACCTTTAAAGCGGGAACGGACTAAAATGAAAATAAAAGGTGATCATAGGAAGCGGAGTTCTTTGATCTAAAACGCTGAATTGGGAGAGGGGGGGGGGGAATATAATAAACGCCATGGTTGTTGCCATTTTGAGGTCTCTGCACAGTCCTTCCGAGTAAGATCTTGGTGAAAAGTAAAATACGCAATCAATTTATTGTTAATTTTCTATAAATAATCACATTTACCATCAAATCACTGAAGACGATTACCAGGTTAGGATGACTAAGAATGAGGAAGAGAAGCTGAAAACAAACATAAAAAAAAAAAAAAAAAAGAATTCATAATGCAAATACTAGCATGATGTCTTAGGCATACAATTCAGTCTTTTATTTTCTTTATCTGTACAGATTAGAGGAAATTTATCTACTTCTATACACTGTTCCATGTAGTTTCTGTCAATTGACCACTTAGCTTAATCTTTTGTCACGACAACAGTAGTATGAAAACAGAAAGCAACGACAACAGAAAACGGAGGAATAAAAAGTAGGAACAAAGACAATAAAAACGTCAACGTACATTTTTTTGTCTGTTTTTTTTTTTTTTTTTTTTATAAAAAAAAAAAAATATTTTTGGGGGGAAAAAAAAAAAAATTATAATTTAAATTGTTTTTTTCATTTTTTTTTTTTTTAATTTTCTTAGGTTTTTTCTTTTTTAGCATTACGTACATATACAAGTGTAGATAATAGAAGTATATATTCATATATACATAATGAGTATGTATATATACCAGTAATGCATTCATTATATATACCTACTTTCTTCACAGATATGTGAAACTGGAGGAAAAAAAGACAGTTAACGATAAAAAGTTAAATGAAACAAATGCAGAAAACAAATCTACTGATAAAAACAATTTGTAAATGCACTTCGCACTATTTTTTTAATTTTATTTAAGAAACTTTTTACTTTTTTTGTTTAAGTTTTTTTCTTTTCATTTTTCATTACTTATAATGAAGGAGAAGGGACACTCATTTAAAGTAGGAATAGTATCCATTGCTACCATTTGAACTTCCTATATTCAGCTCTTGTAGGAGGGAGAGGGGGTCGCTGTTCTTTTTGACCTGTTCGGGTCGAACGGCTCGGGGTTTGGGTGGAGCGCGGAGGGCGCTGGCATAGGACATGGTGGGTGGTTTGCTTAAATTTGGAGCCCCTTGGTTGGGTTCTGTGGGAGGAGCTTGTGGTGGCGGCGGCGGCTGCTGCTGCTGCTGCTTTTTACTCGACATGAGGGGAGGAAACTGGTGCTGAAGCGAGCTGATGGTGTGTGGATGCGGCTGCTGTGCTGCAGTGGGCTCAGCCTTTACCTGCTCATCTGTCTGACGGTGGACCTTGGAAGCTGAAAAGTGTCCCAGCGGGAACGAGATGGTAAAAATTAGACACGGATGCGATTAGGAGTAGTAAAAAAAAAAAAAAAAAAAAAAAACAAGGGCAAGGCGACACATACCCAGAAGGTCCCGAGGGTGAGCGAGTGTGCCGGCTCCGTTACATGGAATGTTCTGGAACGGACCGGGACCTCCACCGTTGCTGGGCCAGAGGTGGTCTTGTGAGGGGTAATTGTAGGGTGCGTGGGGGTGCTGATGATGTGGAAGCTGTGCATGGTCCTGGGCTTCTGAGGGACAGGGCTGGGGCTGCTGGGACAGGGCATTGTGTGTGCTGGCTGGAGATGCTTCGTCTGGGTAGCTTGAGGAGATGCGGCGCTGATAGAGAGGCCGACCTGGACCCCTGGGTTCATACTAGATGGATCACGGAAAAGGTACAGATGTTACGCATTTGTGTGACCCAAGCTTTAATGAGTCAACAAAGGTTTTGTTACAGCAATTCAGTTCATTCAAAATAGAAAAAAACAAATGGCAAAATTTCAAACTAAGATTTTTACAACTATATGCTCTTCGAGGGTTTATTTGCATTTAATTTATAAGCCTCGAGTGGATTATACACTTAATTCACTACTTCCTCTTCTCCAAGTGAACTAAATTATTTTTGGTCATTGGTTTGGCTTTTTTCAAAGCGTGGAAGCAGCTGGGTACTTTGCAACAGTATTGGTCCTTTGATTACTTTCATTCAGGGTTATCTAAGGTATCAGCTGCCATTCTTGTTCTTTCTGCCCTTCACTGAACAGTTTGGATTTTTAATGGTGCAATAAATTAAGTTTCATATGGGGAGAAGCAACACAATGGGCCGAAACATTACCAGGGTTTCTTTCAAAAGGTTACTGCAGGCGTGTGGGCTTAACTGAAGCATTAAATGTAGCGAGAACTGATCAGACATATTCAGAGGGAATAACCTTAACAAGTATCCACACCATGTACAAATCCCTGCTACCTCACCTTTACCGAACCTCACACCGACAGAAGGGAAAGCTGCTCACCTCATCTACGTTGTGAAGGGCTGTTGCTGCTGATGCTCTCGGGGACAGTGGGTGGTAGGAGTCCTGGTCTGGACCTTGATTCTGTTGGTGTTGTTGGTGTTGTTGCTGCTGTTGATGCTGCTGCTGCTGCTGCTGGTGAAGTTGCATCAGTTGGACTTGCTCCTGCCTGCTGGGGTGAGCCATAATGGGCAGTGCATAGGGGAGGTTGTGCCCCTGGTTGCCTAAAAGGTGGTTTTGCTGTGATGCAGATGGAGCTCCACCATGGGACCACTGAGCTTCTTGCAGAAGGTATTTGACCTGGGAGGGAGGAGGGCTGCCAGAGTGTCCTGGTGGTGGGTGTTGGTAGCTACAGGTATTGTACAGAGCGTTCCCGGGATTCTGTTGCGGCAGAGCTTGATTGCTGACGAGGTTGTCGTTGAGGACATTGCGACCAGACTCGTGGGGGTACAGTCCAGTTTGAAAAGGGCCAGCATGATTGGAGATGGTAGTTAATGATGATGAAGGGTCACCTGAGCCACGGGACTGGGACTGTCGGTACTGGAGGAGGCGGGACTGAGGTGGGGGTTGCATTTCTGGGGCTTCTCTTGGTTCAGGCTGATCCTGTGGGGGTATCTCTCTCATGTGACCTGGGTACCTGAAATGAACATGAATGCGTACACTTAAAATTTGGACTGTGGATAATTGGTAACTTGAAACCTATCTTTTAGGAATTACTGGCGTAAAAGCAATTCAAAGGTTAGATAAAAGGGGGCCAGCTTAGTTTGTGTAGTGCCAATCTGAAAGACTAAATAAGTTACATATTTTCTAATATAAACAAAAGCCTAAAACAAAATGCCAAGTTTTTGAACTGTTAGTGACTTGATACCAAAAAAAACCCTCACACGTAGAAAACTAAATTATTTTGTTTCAAAGGTTTAACGAAGACGGTGGAAGAAACCATCGAAGCAGCGGTCAAACCTGTTGAAAGATGGCCCAGTAGAGTGAGGAGGAACAGCTTCGTCATCCAAATTGGCACCGAGCCCCCAACTGGCTGCCCGAAGCAGTTGATGAGGGAAGCGAGGCATGCCGGGTTGGGTGAGGTGGGCGAGCTGCTGAGGCAGGGGGAAGGCGATGCTGCCCGGAAGGAAAGGGCCTGCCGCCTCCCCCCACTGGCCCAGCCTGGCTGCCTGCTGCTGTTGCTGGCTCAGGGCCTCTAGAGCCATGGGACTCTGCAGGTCTGAAAGGGCAAGTGAGTGATTAGTCAGTGCTGTAGTACAAGATGCACCTCCCCGTGAATGGAAATACACAACAGAGCAACACAAGCAAAACAGCTGTCACTGTGTTTCAGCATCCTTGAAGCACATTTTAAAGTATCCCATTAAGCATATAAAAAGCGGACGTAAACTTTTTCCTGTGCAAACATTTGACTAAACAACTTGTGACCCCAAAACGTTAATTGCTAATCGAGGCATGCTAAATCAACCTTCTATTTTCCAGGAATATTACAAAATGCTAGCCTTGAAAATTCAATATGCCTTCACCCAAAAATCTACTGATACTGTAAAATCAAATTAAAAGCTAAAATGTTTAATCAATAAGTTAATTCTTCTCCCAACTAGACACTTATTATTAGTCATACAAAGATCATCCCTCCTCCTCAGGGATAATTAAAAACAAAACTACAAAAAATAAAGGGGCTCTTCCTTCACTCTCGTTATTGACTTGGCTTTTTAATCAAACTTTAATCCAATCTACCATCCTAATGATTGAAAGTTAATGACTCAAATGGAAAGGAAATTATTGCTCAAGTTGTGTGATGAACAATCAAAGCTCTATTCCACTACATGACAAACCAAATGCCATTACAGACTGAAAGGCACAAACATCAAAGTTAACTTTTAGGAGTGGGCAAAGAGAAAATCTGATCCATGTTTGATTACTGCAACAATGATGCCTCAAAGAACTGATAGCAATGTATTTCATTCAAATCTTATAAAAGGGAAATTGAAACCTCCCTATCTTAAATTTGGAAAATGATTTACATCGCTGCTCCACGTCTACATTTAAAAGCTGTAAAACTCACCAAAACTGTCTCCCAGGGTTCCATCCTGTCCATCCTCTCCAAAGTTGCTAGCCCTGTTATGCTGTGGCATGCCTGAGTGGTGGCCCCCTTGGTGGCCCATGGGAGTCCTGATGGAGCCACTCATCTCCTCCACCCCTCCAGCCTCTGGCCCATCCACAGAGGGTGAGTGTACAGGTCTGTGAGTGGCGATGGGGCCACTGAAGAAAGAAGCGCTGTGACTTCCACCAGTATAGGCAGGACTGAGCTGCGGATTATGTTGGGCCATTCCTGGGTGCTGAGGCTGGCCTACTCTATAAGGAAGCCTAGAGACAGGATATTGTTGGGGGAAGTTTCTTCCGCTGGCAGGATGTGCAGGAAAAGCTGGACTGGGTGGTGCAAGGTGGTAGTTGAGGGGTCTCTGAGCAGCTGTAGGGTCTTTTCGATGGAGCAAAGCATTGGGAAATCCAACTATCCCATCTGTCTGTGAATCTAGATTTCGACTTTGGCCTGTGTCTAAATCTCCCTGAAAGAACACAAAATAAGTTAGTTGGCCAACTTGGTTATTAACAAAGACGCTTGTAGTCTTTCGACTCATCATAAAAGACATAAATTCTAAGTAATGTGGAAAAACTTGCCTGTTTTTCCTTAAGATCTGTGTTTTTTCTCTCTGGGGTTTGAAGACGACTCTGCTCAGATTTTGGACAACCTTCTACTTTACCTAAAAAGTCAAAAAGAAGAACAGATCCTTCAATGACTCGCCATTCTCTATTTTGTTTACAACCTTTTGCGACGGTAGCTAAAACTTTAGTAAAGAATAACATGATCAAAGCACACCATTTCTGATGGGGTCAGTCTGTAGCTCCTTGTCAGGGCTGGGCTGGCTCATTCCTAGAGAAGAGGGGTGTGCCACCCCACTGTAAGGGATGGGGGAGCCTCGATTCTGAGCCTGCAGCAGATTGAAATTGTAGGCCATGGCTGCTGGGTGGCTCATGATGCGGGGATCCACTGCAAAGCGGTTCTGGTAACCTGGCCAGGTTAGCTTGGAAAAACAGATAAATAAAAACCGATCAATCCATGTTTTTCTGTCATGTACTGCACATAGATAAAAGCCACTGTTATCTAGGACATTGGGACCTGTTCGCAAATATAACTAATCTTTGAGTAAATTAAAGGGATGATTAATGTAATATGCAGGTTTAACAGTAAAACGTTATGTTTCCTGTGAAGAATACAGAGCTCAAATAAATATGTATGCACATGTGTATAAATTGGCCTAAAATATCAGCTTATAGCAAACAGAACAAGGGAAGCTGAAGAGCTGTTATATACCCACTGTAAAGCTGGTAACTCGCATCCTCTCTCAGGCCACATGAAAACTGAATCCCACCTTGCCTACCAATGCATCTGTTAGTGTGTAAATGTGTGTGAAGGGATCATGAGCTCTGTGTAGACTGTAAATCCAATGCGTAGACTATGTGAATAAATATGGTTTATAATGTAGAAATGCTTTAAGAGGTCAATTAAGGCCATTTACATATCTGCCAAATTATCGCAGAAGGCAGGAAACTTACCGGCAGGGGCACGGGCATGACCATGTTTCCACCATATACAGCTGGAACATAGAGAATACTGGCTCCTGTATGAGGATCGATCCTCTGCACAGGGCTGGGTGACTTGCCCATGCCGGCTGCTGTGCCAGGCAAAGGAGGTGTGAATGCTCGAATAGGGTTTCCCATCAACACAGCAGGATTAGGTTGGACTGAAAATTAAAAAAATAAAAAATAAAATGGAGGGAGTGGGTTGGGCACAATAACTTAACTGTAATGTGACAGCATGCTAATATTCTGTCTCAGTAATAAAGTCGGGGTCAATTTCAGGCTCTACTTTGATGTCTGATCAGTTTCATAGCAGCAGGTAACATGGGCACTTGGGAAAACTCACCATAGCCTTCTGGTGGGAGGTGCTCTGTGTGGTTTGCATGTTTACCCTGTAAGGGGGAAAAAAAAACATTAGTCATTAACATTAAGAGTAGAAAAAGGCAACTTTGATAAATGACTAATTTAGCTAAACAAGTAACACAAGTCCAACCAAGACTTTTTCATTGACAGATGTGGCAACCATTCCCTCTCATTTTCTTCACAGAATTAAGACCAACTAATTCCTAAAATATGGAGGTGTCAAGTCCTCAGCCTTCAGGTGAGAAAAAGATAAACAGCAGAACCGTCAAATAGGAAGATTTACTTTTGCTCCACTTCTGATGGATTTTACTTTGCATTGCCAGTTTCAGTGTTGGCAAAGTGCAAGAACATAAACCCACTCAATGAGAAAAATGTGGTTCAATGGAGCATGAAAGATGCATGGTGTGACACCTTTTGAAAACTGATGGGGTCTCACATGTAGACACACATGGAGCTTTGCCTGGCAGCTGGTTAAGCGCAGAAGATAAGATGGACAATATCTAATCTAAAGAAAATGCATCGTTGACAAATCTATGCTGTATATGACATTAAAAAATATTTCTATGAAAGGTCAGGGGGGTCCACAGAGAATTGATGATTGTTTGCTGGATAACACATACTACGCAACTCTATACGGATGGCAATAAATAGGAGACGGTTGTTGGCAATTTTCTCTCCATTTAGCAAAACCACTTATTACAGCAATATTGAAAAGAAAAGAGGATTTTTCTAAGATTTTCTTTTAATCACTGTAAATGATAATGTGTTATACCATTGTTTGGTGAGAAACAACGCGTTTTCATTCAAAAAAGGAAATACAATAATAAATTAGATGAGAAGCCATTTGCACAAGAATATTTGATGAAGACAGAAGAAAATCAATAACAAAACATATGTTGACTGAAGTCAGCTCCACATGTGTGCACCAAAACACCATCTGCATTAGAAATCATTTTAAGTCATTTGAAGCCACATGAAGCGTATGTCATCTCAAATGGATGCTAAACAAAAATAAGGTTTTAACCCAAATGTGCTGTAAATCCTAACAGTAGTTTAAAAAATACAGGAAAATTATGTGAAAATATTTAAGCTTCCTTTAACTGTTATACTAAGATTTGTTTATATAGTAAACTCATAATGAATCCAATAATTTTTTCACACTGACCAACTCAAAATACGTCAGAATCTTAGGCAACTTATACATTATCTAGTGGACTTTTCTTTGCAAATGTATCTCATAAAGCTGAATATTGATAAATGTACAAGAAATTAATGAGTGAATCACCACATTCAACTCCTAACCTAGTTTGGAGAAATTTGGTGAAAGACAAGAGATAAACTTTAAAAAAAATGTCTCTGAACTAACACCATAGGCTGTACAGTTTCTTTT
Organism: Menidia menidia; assembly: GCA_907169785.1. NCBI lineage: Eukaryota > Metazoa > Chordata > Actinopteri > Atheriniformes > Atherinopsidae > Menidia > Menidia menidia. Next base: position 7,507,060 of record CAJRST010013335.1, read on the forward strand.
GCCACGGCTCCATGTCTGTGTGTGCTGTGTAGCTGCCTGGTATGACTGGAGAGAGAGGAGAGGAAGTGCGTGTTTATCTCAAAAGCTGACTGATACTGCGGAGCTTCAGCTCATTAGACCCAGTGGGTGACGGCAGCAGGTTGGCAGCTGTGCTGATTTCGTTAACCTTTACCTCAGGGCAGGCAGGGAGGATAGACACACACGAAAAGACAATTCAAACTGAAATAAACAATTTAACAAGAGATCTTTCTGCAAACCCGGTAATGCTAATTGCCTTTTTGTATTTTTTTGTTCTCATTTTAATATAGGGCTGAAATTACTCATCAGTTAATCATTTCCTGTGGTGAAAATTAAACAGTCATGTTCTTAGATTTGTGATCGTTTCAAACCTGTTCAAGATTTCTCAGATTTTAGTTTTTTAACACCAGAAACACTTCTTAAATATTTTGTTTACTATTTCCCGAAATCTAATCTTCTTCTTTGCTTCCTTACTGAAAATCAAAATTCAACTGTCCTCTAACCTGGTGGATCCCATGTCCCTATTAATATTCCTGTGACCCCAAGCCACTTAATACAGTATAGCAGGCAAATATTTACTAAAAGATTTCAAAGTATAATGTTTAAAAACATTTACATTACACAAAACAAAGGACATAATTGTAGAAACTCAAATAATGTCTTCTATCTTAGCCGCTGAGCTACTTTTTTGTATTATGCTATGCTACCATGACGGCTGTGATTATGATATTTTATGCTTTTAAAATTGAATGGTTTTCTTTTTGCAGGGTTGTTTCTCCTGACCGACATCCTACCTTGGGGGGTGACTGCTGCGGCTGCTGCTGTGTGCCCTGCTTGCTGGAAGCTGGCTGTACATGTTGAGGATGTGGATGATGGAGGGCGTGAAGGACTTGTGAAGATGGCTGGTGTCCTTGCAGCGGCCTGAGGGCGCGGGGGATGAACTCTGGGGCCAGCGGGTTGAGGACGTACGTCTTCTTCAGCTCCAGGGCTTCTAGCTGAGCCTTGATCTGCTCAAAGGTGATGCCATGTAGGCTCGAGTTTTCATGGCAGATGGAAATAAAGTGCTCCCAGAATTTTCTAGAATTGTGAAAAAGAAGGAAACAAATGAATAAAATAATCTTTCCTCTTTTTTATAATTTTTTCCTGCTCTCAGTGCATTAATGAATAAGGTGGATGCAAAATATAAGAAGACCAATGCTATCTAAAGTAGAGATGCAAAGATGATTTCAATGCGGCATCAAAAAAGTGAGAGAGAAGTAGACGTCTCAAACATCAGTGACTCTGTCTTTCATCTTTAGGCATACCCTTACCCAGCTACTTTTTATTGACTCTGTTTGAATTCCTGAGTCAGCTACGTCACTGACCCAGGCCTTTTACTCCTGGATATTGAGCGTTGGACAAACAATGCATGCATCTCGAGCACATCAATTTCACTGGTCTGTTGTCAGGCTGACATTTGCAGCCTGACAGTGAAATCCCTGACATGTGTCAACTAGCACAGCCAAATCATGCAGTCACTATGGAGACGGTGAGTATGAGCTAAATTGATTTGAACAGAGGAAGGAATCAACTACTGGCAGCGTTTGGTTTTATGAAAAAAATATTATATTTCATTATAGTGAGCAACTCTGCCAAAGCTGAAGACACCTGTAATAAATTAGATACAATCTTAAAATCAGCTATGCGGATTCCCCCATAAAATGAGTTATCGTGTAAACATCTTTGATAGAGGAGTAACAAGTCAAGCTGGGAATTAGCTGAAAAAAAACTACATAGAAAAAAAATCACTAGTAGATTGGATTTATTTAAAAGTAATTTCTTATTTAGAGTAAAATTACAATGTCACAGTATTAAAAGGTCGCGGCTGAATGTTACCTGCAGCGCCCAACAGAGCACAGCGCTATGGGGTCTCCCACAACTGCAACCAAGGACTGCGCTCTGGTGATGGCCGTGTTAAGGAGCTTGTAGTTGGACAGGAAACCATAGTCAAGGTCCTCTGTTGAGTCCTCAACCAGCTGCTCTTTGCGCTTGATGGCGGTTTGTTTGTGCTTGCAGGTGTGCCGTGTGCGTACTGTGCTGAGGAACAGCACCCGGAACTGTTTACCTGCAGGGTCAAATGCAGAATTTTACATATATCCAAACCTTTTTTTTTTTCTTTCTTTTTAACTGCCACAAAATTTGCATCTTCTGCAGATGCGAGAAACAAAAAACACTCTGAGGAGCTAACTCTCAAAAGCATTGAATAGAGATTTTCACTCCCATGGGCTTAAAAAAAGCTGGAGTGATGCATATATGGCTTCAGAAACATTGGGGCTAATTCCTGAGACAAACTAATTCACTAAAACAAGCCAAAAAGGCTTTGTAGCAAATAAATATTTGTATGATTGCAGAAGCTGTTGACAGAAGGGGGGAACACCATACGAGTTTCAAATTTAAATCCTAAACTAACAAGAATACTGCTTTCCTGTCTGTGTGCACTTGGCCATGTTTCATGTATGATTAATGAGGGAGCTAATGACCTGTGAAAAACAGCTGGATGCAGCACAAGTGAAAGCAGCATGAGGCCGAACAGAAACTCAGGCAGGAAACCTGTACTGTAAACTTTTGAGCACAGAATCTAACGGACAGGCTTCAAAGAGGAATAATGAGCGACTATAGGAAAGCTGCATTTACACATTCAGAGATTTATTAATGCTGCCCTTACTGTCAAGTGTACAGCAATGTTTGCTCACCTTGGACATTGAGCACTCTTTCCACGCTGACCTCAGGCATTCTTTTCTTTCGGAGTTCGGCTCGAATGCGAAACACCTGGTCAGCATAGGGTGACACCACCCCGATGCTTCCCTCGTCCAGCTTACCCCAGGCAACTGGCCACTTCTTGCGCAACTCCTCCACCCGCTCCACAATTTCAAAAACCTGGGGATATGCACGAGGAATCCACAAGGTTAGAGATCTTGAATCCAAGATCTTATGAGACTTCAATATCGGCTTGATGTCGCAATTACAAAATGGAAAATTTTAGACTGATTATGAATAATAAAAAGGGAGAACATATTTTTTTTTAAAACAGGAAGAACTATAACAAATGTTTTGTGTTTTCCCCCAGCTAAAGAAAATGTGCCTCTTGTAAAGACAATGTGCTTTAGAGGAATCTGAAACCTCAGAAAGAAAACAGAGATTTTTGAAAGGATGATGTAAGGTTTGTGACGTAGAAAAAAATGAGTAGATCTCAGAGCATTAATGTGCAAAAGGTGGTGCTGGCTGCATGATTAAAAGACTTGCACAACACATTCATAAACAATCACAGTAAGCCAGGAGAAGTCACTAGTCAGTGGAAGGTTTAGGCCTACCGGTAAAACAAAGGAGCCAAAACATCTAATACCTTTATAGAAGAAGCTGGTAAATTCTGAGTCGCATGTGATTTAGGATGCTGATCTGGTTTGAAGTTATCCTGTTATTTACGAAACGTCAAGAAACCCAAACCCTTATTTTCTCTTCTTTATAGCCTTTTTAGAGCTTTCACAGATCAATTTCGAGGTTAGTCTTAAGGACAGCTGCGGCCTTTGAATTGAACCAATAAATTTCTTCTTTCAGTGGCTGTCTGTCTGGGTAGAAGCGTAACATAAAAAATAAAAAAATTAATTGAAAAAAACAAACGAGATGAAGTGGCTGTATATTTCTATAATCCCTTCGAACAGCTGTCCAGAAACTGACAGTGGGAAGTCTGAGATGTTTTCTGCAGGTTAAAAAGGTATCAGTGGGGGACAACACATTTGAAGAACAAAGCCAGCTTTGTGACTTGTACAGTGGTGAGACTTCAAAGGCTGCTCATCAAAAGGCTTTAAGTAGGAGCTTTATGAAAACCTGTGAGCTTCGTGTTGACCATCACTGTCAAAACCTTGAAAAACAGAGGGAATAAAAGTGGTTCGAAGTCCAACTGCCTTGATATCAAATTAGCACTTAGATTCCACTTCCAATGAGGGAGCCATTGCCTAAATAAGATGGAAATATTGCCACCTGCCAAAGACACTCGAGGAAAGCTCATAAAAATGTTAAAAAACTGTTTTTTCCCTGCACTATAATGGTGTAGTTTTGGAATGCCACGTACACATAGAAAGACAGAGCAGGTTTGTTTAGCACTGGTTGGGAACAAACATCCAGAAGTATCACTGGTTTAATTGGACAGAGCTTGCAAAGGGCCAGGGCCACACTATGACACAGCTGTGCTTCCAAGAAAATGTTAAATATATCTGCCTACTTTTTAAATGTCACCTCATAAAAAAAAAAAAAAACTTTTTAAGCATCCTTTTCAAGCAGATACAGTAACCTATGAAGCTTAGGTAGAATGTGACTAGCATTCCAAAGGGACTAAGTAGCTGTTCCTCAAAAGGAAACAAAACTCACAGGAAGAGAACAGAAACTAAATCTATTCAACACGGAGCACAAACTACCTCCAAAGAAAGAATAACTGCTACATAATGTGAGGCCAGATTAAGTCAACTCAACTGATAAAAAGCACAAGGACGTTTCCCTAGTTGCTTCGTTTTAATTTCTAACGTTGTCATGTAGTCTAAATCAAAATAATTTCCACTATAATCGGCCTGCAACCTAAATATCAAGTTCAAAGTTAGTTTTGCTTAAGTACTAAATGTAGTAACTTGCATATAAGCAAAGTAAACTCCAGGTGTAAATAAGTAAAAAGTCAACAAAAACATATTTAAAAAAAAAATTCAAGATGCATAACTCCAAAATCTGTCTAAAACAATTTCAAGATACAGCGGATGTGCTCTAAATGGTACCTCAGCATTGTTGTAATAGGCAGTGCTGTTCTTCTCCTGCACATCTTCTCCCCTGGCTGTGAAGAATGTCAGCGGGTAGAAGTCCTTATGAGAGGGCTGCTTCCCACTTGCCATCAGCTTCCCATCATAAAATAATTCTGATGTGTAGCTTCGGGGGGTAGAGAAAAATATGTCAATATGTGGGGGTTCATCATTAAAAAGAATAAAATAAAACTAATTAATAAATTCATAAGTTATGGGACATTCTACCAATGTCTCCAGGGAGAGATTTTGCCTTCAAGTGTGGTTATTTAAATAGACTATAATCCCTGACTTCCTCCAGTTTTCCTGCGTACACTGGTATTGTCTACACACCCATCTATGCAGAGGGCTCAGACCTACTTGATGATAGCTTCGTGGGAGCGGTAGTTCTCGCAAAGTAGGATGCGACAGGGGAACTCTGGGGGGTAGTGCTCATACAGCCGGTCCAGCAGTGACACGTGCAGGTTACGCTCTCGAGCAAACTCGCTGTACACAAATGGACTGAGCTGAAAATTGAAAAGGGAAAGACAGGAATAAGACAAAGTGAGTTTAGTTCACAAGTCTGTCCATTAAAACACACTCAAAAAATTAATTAGAAAATAAGTATTTTGGTAAATTTAAATGGACCTGGATGAGACGTAACACTTAATGCTTTAGTCACTCATAAATTGGGGCACACCAGCTCATTCAAAAATAATTTACAATAGGGGAAAAGGCATGTGTAAACTGACTGAGTAGAATCATAGAATAAATGTAAAGAGAAACATCTTTGCTTTACCCGTAAAAGGAGTGAACTGTTACTAAGGAAAAAAAACAGATGAAGCAAAGCACATGGTTGTAAGGGAGAAAAAGATTCACACTAAGGAAAACATTGTGAATAAAGTGTTTTTTTTCTTTGTTCAATGAAACGGCAGCAATAGATCAAGTTTATAAAGCAATTACTGCTTGGCAGACTTTTGCCACCTCTTAATCCACTTTTTTCTGGTAATCCTTGAGCGCAGTCTCGAACGCAGAAGACAAGGAAATGAGGCTTTAACTCCTTTCGTTGGCTCGGAAAGCTTGACTGGCCCAGGTCTATATTTATGTTATTGGTTGCTGACGCACTCTTACAATTGAAGTAGCCACAAAACCTATTTGGGTTTTTTACTACTGTTAACCCTTTTTACCTGCATATGGTCTCCAGCCAGCACAATGCGGGTAGCCTTGCTAGCCAGAGCAAAAGGCATGATGGTTTCACACTCCATGGCCTGAGCCGCCTCATCCAAAAGGATATGAGAGAACAACCCTGCAAAAAGAAGAACGCATCTTTTATCATTCCTTTTCTACTAAACGGCACTGCAACCTGTACCTGTTTCACAGCCAATGTCACCTGAGGAGTGGAAACATTTAGGAGACAATTATCATTTTTTTAAATCTGTAATATCAACAAGTTGAATTACAGTGAAAGCTGGGGGTTCAACCTCTAATTTTTCCTTTATAGTAAAGTTTCCAGTTTCTTCTGTCTCAGGGGAAAGCACAAGAACAAACCATTCAGTTGTTTTCCTCCAGTGTAACTTTAGGCTCTTAACTACAACACAAATGAATACAGGCATGACCAGAGGGTAAAATGCTGGCCCTCACTAAAATGTTTGCATTTACATCATGTGCCTCTGTTCTAATAAAACCTCTGAGCAATCAATTTCCCAGAACAAAGAAATCTCACAAATAACTGGGCTGATTTGGTAAAATGTTCTTATCTCTCTTGTTTAACAAGTCCTCCAAACCAGACGCAGGATTTTGTGAAAAATTTGAAAGAGACTGAGCGGTAACCTCGGCCCGATTTCAAACGCTCAAACAGTGCTCGGCAGCATGTGTGGAGGGGATAAAACGGCATGGCAAATGAGTGGTGGAGCACAGGCGAGAGTTAAAAAAAAAAAAAAAGAGGCTGAATACCAACCAACAAACAGTCTCTATGCTGAACCAGTTCCACAGGAAAGTATCTGCAGACATGAGATGTGACAGCTGGAAATAATGAAATAAAGTGGGAGGCTGTCAAAAAGTAAACAAACAACGAAAACATGTCTGGCATGAGGAGAGGAGGAGCGGTTTGATTTGTGGTAACATTTACTCCTTAGTACGTTCCTTTGAACAAATACCTGCAAACGGATTTTCCAGGCAACTTTTCCATCTGTAAAGCATTACAACACAGCTCCCTCTTCATTGTGAAAGCTTTTTATAGGATGGCACTGACCCCCCCCCATTGCACTGATAAGATTTTACACACGTTGATAGAGAAGTCTTTTTGTTTCTATTGGGTTAATCTGTTACTGTCACTAGAGTTCCGCAGTAATAAAATCAAACAAGTCTACGCTAGAAATATCTGGATGTCCTTAAGAATGGAGTGCAGCATACTCCAGTTGCTACATGGAATATAACTGTTGAACAATGAAACCAAAAATCTAAATTACAGAGGAGAGTAGTATTTTTTCATAAAGACATGTTAACTGTTGTACATTCTACATCCAAACAACTGCTCATTTCAGCTCACACGACACACAACGGCCTAACAAAGCTCCCAGATGACGTGCTTCATTGCAAACGACAATGTTTCACCAGCCAGGGAAGCAGAGACAAGCTGAGAGGCAAGAGGGGGAGATGATTTGTCTTTATTAAAACTGAAAAGTTGGCAGAGAGGCAAACATAAAGGAACACAGAACCTAATGGTTCACCTGGGATGCGACTGCCTGCCTTATCTCTAATCCAAGGGTTCATATTACATTTCTGTATGTGCCATTGCTCACTAAGCTAACAATGCTGCTTGAGCCTGGACACAACAATGGTATGTGAGGGGGGGCGGAGAGGAGATCGCAGGTTCAACCTGACAGACATTTCTTTGCAAAAAAAAAAAAAATCTTCTTCTTCTAATCACATACACACTTTTGCTTTGAGGGTCTTCTTATCGTTTTAGTCTGTGAGAAGCTCTGAAAGGGTCTGTGCATGAAACTATGTCACAAAGTATGCACGGAAAAGCTTGCTTGGTGTACTTTTTTGGGGTATTGCTATTCTTTCAAAGAATATATTGACTATAATGAGTGGAAAACCTATTTCTAAAATGGACTGATGTTCCTGATGCATAATACGAGCCCTTTCAGATATCACTGAAAGTCTGTTTATCGCCTTCTTTAACCTTTAGCCCGGCGTCAAACATGTGAGTCGCTCCTGAAAGTTATAAGAGCCGGTACATGCCATGTCGATGGGTACTGGATTATTTGTTCCTTTTTAAATCAAAACATATAACAATTTTAAAGCTAGTGCCTAACCTTGTGGAACCTTAGCATTTCTAAATTATACAGCAAAGACCTTCCTTTTAGAAAAGAAACACAAAAGTATAGACTCCTAAAGCCTTTATTTTCTAACCATTAATGGAATGTCTACAGATGGCAGAGGTTTTGAAAGTAGACAGTTTTGCAAGTCTGGAAACATATTTGATAGAAAAAAATATAATCTGGTAGATCAGTTCATCATGATGCTGCTGACGCTAATGATGATGGTGAGAACTGGGGGGGGTTACTTTCAAATTTGATAATGTGTGTATTTCCCTGCACTCATTTTTACGTTTGGAAAAAGAGCAATAAAGAAAAAATATATTTTTGCACAGTGTGGAATAGGCTGCATCAAGTATGCAAAAAAGTTAAATTTTATGTTTACTAACCGCACAAATAGGAAATTCAAAAAAAAATTTTAATCAGCTATTGAGATTCAGTTTGCTTTTTTGAGGAAACCACAAAAAAAATATAAAATAAAATAACTTTTAGTGGCACAGTTGAGAGGAGGTGGTTGTCATTTTAGCCAATTGCAACCACTTCAGTCACTCTCATATCAAGAGAGGGTGTAGGTTTAGGATTAGTTTGAACCTGACTGGATCGCAGTACAAAAATGATGCCAACAATCTCACTGAATAACAAAAAAACCTAATGAAAAAAGTAATGACACCAATGTGAGCCATATTGAGAATGCCCTGTTCAGCAGGGGTGAGAGATTTGTTATTTTTACCAAGAACATTTTCTGGCCGGCAATTGCCTCATTTCCTGGTGATTTTCATCACCATCAAACACCAGGAGAGAAGGAGAGATGAAACAAGGGGTGGGCTAATAATGAAAAAGTACATTAGAAGCAGGCAGGTGGTGTTTCCAAGCAACAGACAAACCCCCTCTACTGACACATTAGTGCTGGTTATTACCTGCCTGCCTTCACCAACAAACTGAATTGTTTTCCATGTCTTTGACACAACTTAAATGAGCTCCACCCCTCTCTAAGCGGTGGGCTTCTGCCAGAGCTGTTTGTAAGAAGCAGAAAATGTCCTCTGATAGGATCCGTTACCTGAAGTCGTATGAAGTGTTCAGAAGGCAACAAGTGGCCATATTTTTCTCTTCAATGTTTAGACCCATTAATATTGCATGATGTATACTAACTGCTGCTTCCATTTAAAGTACTGTGTTTTCAGGACTCACCGGGCTCCAACTCAAGCTGACAGAGGTACTGGGAGGTGCTGAGGGTGACCACTATCACGCGGTGCCTGAGGATGTCCTCCCTTGTGGGCATCTGGAAATTGACCTGTGTGCTGGAGATGAGACAGTACTGCTGCACCACCGGGTGAACCGTCTTAACCCAACGGTTCCTGAAGTATACCCTGGAATGAGGACAGAAAGCAAAAAGATATGAAAAAAGGCAAGGGCTGGGCAAGGACTAGAGCAAGCCGAGAAATTTAAAAGTTGAGTGATTGTTGTCACTTTTTTTTCTTCATTCTGTATTTATTTCAGGCTTATTTTCAGGATCCTTACTAGGGAGGAATAGATGTTAGTGTGTTACTCTCTGATCCCTCAAAAGAACTGAAGCAAACTCCATGGAAACAGCACAGAAAGCATGAATGAAAGTACAGATATACTTTGAGCCTTCTAACTACTGTTCTGTGACATGTCCACTCAAACGAGACATAAGGTCTTTGCTTCAGATAATTTTGAGGAATTGGGGACAGAACAGTTTTGCAACTGACCGACCACTAAAACAAAAGAAGTTATTTGGTGGCCTGTGCTCCCTTTGGCTCAACTATGATGACAAAGACAGAAACATAGCTGACACTGAGCCTGGGCTTTTCGTGGCAGACATCGCCCCCCCTCTGTCTTTGGTGACTTCTGGGGGATATCAAATATGATTATAAGTCACTGAAGTAATGTAACAATGTCGTCAGTATCTACGCGAATGCGACTGTTTTACCTTGAGGCGATTCTAAGGGAATTCTTGTGATCACATCCCCAAAGTCAATAATTGTTTGCTTGTTACTGTTGTGTAAGAACAGCCCACTTGCTCAACAGTCTCTGTGTTGTTGACGTGCATCAGTGCAGCTGCCGGCTTTCCAATAATAGCAGTCAGCAGACGTATTGATGGGTGTCAGAAAAATGCTATCTGGTTGGGATGCTTTATGCTGACAGAAAGCCCAGACACTCAAGAGTATGAAACCATGTGAATGTTTGTATTAAACAGCTAATAGGAAGGAAGAAAAGCCTTTCTCATCCTTAATATGTGTCTACTATACATATTATGCCTTCATTATCTTATATTGATGCAGGCATTCTTTGTATACCCTAAAACATGCAATATTATCTTGGCCAGATTCAGATATTATTGAACATCACTACACACATTTCACAATCCGAGGACACTGAATTTGACACAAAAAAAGAAAAAGAAAAAAAAGAACGTTCTTCATCTGTCAAAACTGTGCTCAAGCTCTGAGGTTCAGCGCATTGAAGACTGTAAATGTAAAAACCTGACACAATTTTTCTAAGAAAATGCATATAAATTGCTAGAGTTTATTTCCAATTCAAATAGTTTTAGTAGTTTGAACTATAAAAACATCAAAGTCCCAATAATTCTACAAATGAAACAGGTGTTTATCTCTGATAATGTGGACACTACTATCAAAAGCAAGACATTATTTTAGACTCCTTTACACGAATACAATGCAAGAAATTACAGAGCATCTGGAGTAAAGCGAGCTTTTGGTTGTGTCACACAAAATGAGCTCCTTAGATGAGATGGTGACCGTACCTGAGAGGTCTGGCATGTGAATTGCCTGCTTCAACATACGGATGAAGGTAGTCCTTAATGTAAAGGTCAGCCGCGCTGTTGGAGTGAGTGCAGATCAGGACCCTGTAGACAAGAAGAACAAACCATGATAGAAATTAAACATAATACATGACTGCTGCTAACTGACTGACTGAGAACTCAACTATTCACAAGTATAAATATAAATAAATGACTTGAAGCAAACACACCTGTAACACCTGTTTTAAAATTAAACTGAATTGTACTCAGTAAAACATCTATAAAACCTATGAGTAAAAGGAAGAGTCAATAATTGAAAAAACACTATATATGTCAAATATTTTTCGACAAACTAAAAAACAATCGTACTTTCGATTTCTACATTGGTCATTGGTTAAAAACAGTGGTCTGAATGATTTGCAAAGTAGAAAAAACGTGCCATTTAGTCATTCCCAAGTTGCTTCAAGACAGTAATTAAAATAAAATAAAAATTTAATTGTAAAATAATAATTGATAAAAACAAAAAGTAGAGCCTTTAAATACAGAGATTTCAGAGGGACATGCAGCTGAAAACAAACAAAAGAAAAGTTGAATTTACCGATATTTTTTCCAAAAATCACCAAGCAGTACGTTTTCAAATCTAACAGGAAATCTTTTGTACAGAGAAAATAATGTTAACTTCTCTTAGGGGGGTTACGTTCATGATATTGAACTCATTTTTCATGCAGACCAGGGGAAATCTATGTGGTGATGATCTAACAAAAGAAAATGTAGAATATTCCATGGGAAACTGCACACTGTGGAAGCCAAGTAATGACAGAAAATGCCAGTTAGAGAGAAAAAAATCTTGCAGTGCTTTATTGTTATGCGACAATGCGCGGCCCACTGAAGTGACATAATTCGATTTAATGCATTCACTTGAAATTCAGATTCCAGCTGAGGAAATGAACTGTAATCAAACTAACCATGTGCATCAAGCACAAAAGACACAAATTCATCCAATGACCAGCACATGTTCCCAATGAGAGATGGAACGTGCACAGTACAAAACATTCACAACAGCTTTAGCAGAGCCCAAATACACACACACACACACACACACACACACAAATTGCTGAGTCTTCTTACCTTTAAATGTCAAACCCATGGTGGCCACTGCCCTAAAGCTACAACCAAGGTCACTGACAGCACAGCAACCCTGACACCTTTGTAGTGCATTTAACTGACCTCAATTATTATCAGATGCACCAAGTTTTTCTTGTAAGGGAAGCTGACACGGTTTGACAAGGCAGATTTCTGTAATGCCATGTTGATGTAAAAACATAAGCAATGATAACATATCTGCTAAAAAATATATATATCCCCATTCTAGTAATTTTTTAATATAATATGTCTGATATGTAAGTAGTATGTATTGACCTATTCTAGTAAATATCAATTATCCCTAGGTATGGGCAGAGGCAGTATTCAGCAGAAACAATTAAAATGTAAATAAAAATGCTGCAACAAACAAAACTGTGCATTCATCTTCAGGCGTTATTTCCTACAAATAAAATCCTTCAACAAAGATTTCTAAGGATTAACCAGCTTTTGCCCTTCTTATAATGGCAAGGATTTGCTTCAATCCATCTTTTAACAAACAACAACAGTAACCAAAAGTTACTCAGCACCTATTGGAATGAAAAACAAGAAAACTTCCTGTCAACAGACCTGCTGTTATCCTGGCGAAGGATGTGCTTGACCGCCTGCGCCAGGGTGAAGGTCTTTCCGGTACCATAGGGCCCAATGATAAGGATCGGGGGCAGCTGGATAGAAACTGGTGTGGTGATGGCAAGAATGGCCTCTTTCTGCTTGGCATTCAGACGGGGATCCAGCTGCTCATCCCACTGCCTGAGGGCAGAGTGAAGATGAAAATGTTGTTGGATGGAAGACAATTTGTTGAACTTATCAAGTTTAATAAACACAAATACAACTTGAAAGCTACAAGTCTTGCACATAATAAGAGGAAAGTGTGAAAACATGGCTTAAAATGACCAATTACATGATTGGGCAAAAGTGAACTGAGGAGAGGAGCAAACAGAAATGATCACTGAAGAAGGGACCTCGTCTCACTCAGAAGATAAATCTAATCTATCTATTCAGTAGATAAATGCAATCTCATATGTCACATACGTTGGAACAGAGTGAATCTTAATGTACACATCATTGTGGAGAGGCTGAGAGGCTCCGTCTTCCTGTGGTTACTGGATTGTGCACACACAGATGTGACTCACAATAAGCGACACGTGGTGCGGTGCCTGCTGGTCAGTCATGTGACAGCAACATGTTCCAACTATTACAGGTTCAGGTTAGCCGAGTTAAAACTAATTTTTGATCAGGTCGTTACTTTCTGCACAGGGAGTGATAAGTGCTGGCTTTAAAGGCCAGTGCTGAGAAGCATTCCTTGACTGCCATCTTTAAAAGGGCTCCATTTGTTACAGACTAATATGCACAAATGAATGTTTGGTAATTAATTCCCAGTTTGCAAGGTGGTGGACTGCCATTACTGATTTCCTTTGACAAATATGTACTATAAAGGTCCTTGGTGTGTAATCAGAAGCACATATATCCAAACGAGTGACTTATTTTGTGTGTGAAAGAGAGTGTAAATCTGTCTCTATGCATCACAATCCTCATTAACTGCATCTGCTGTAAACCAACCAACACCAACTGATTGAACTCCAGCTGAGCCGTTGTTGGGTGCTCAGGAGATTTCTCAGTGTGTGTCTGTATATAAATCTATGTGCGTTTACCAAGAAGAATAAAAAATTAGCTTATTAAGGTGAAGAAATAATTTGCATATTTGTTTAACCGATTAAATCAAATTACTCCAATGGATAAAATTAGAAGTGAATGCATAATATTGCGTACTTCCAACCAAACACTTCAATGGATTTGGTTATCTGACTGTATTAAAGGCTGGCCTTTATTGGTATGCTTGTTGTTGTAAATATGACTTGTCACATTCCTTCTTAAATGGATCATTTTAACGATTACAAGTTGGGGAAAAAATTGCTTTATTTTGTCCCTAGTTCCTGCAACTTCATAATAAACTTCATAATAAAAAAAGTACAATATATTCTTTTAAAAGTATATTTAGATACATTGCCTTAATAAGGTTTAATGCAACTTTTATTCAGTTCAAAGCCCCAACAAAAACTGTTATATGCTACTAATAGAGTTAATCAACCACCTTACAAAAGCGTTTGGTTTAAATTAGATACAAGTTCTCTTTTTGGTTTAATGAAACCTTCACTTATCGAAATTCCAATTAAAACAAGTTGACTCGCATGCTTTTCTAGAGCTCAGATAAAGCAGCTGCCAAGGAAAACACAAGGGATTATATTTGACTCTGGCTCTTGTCAATAAAGATTACCACCTCTCTTCCCCCGACTGTCAAACTTCTGAGAGAGATATGTAGAGCTGGAGGGAGATTAAAGTATTTCTAAATGGCCAGAGTCAGCAAGGTGAGGGATGTTCACTAAACTCTCAAATTGAGGTGGTGTACCCTCTGTGATGGCAATTGTCAATCTAACGCTGCAAATTGGTAGGAAAGCAACTTTTGTGTAATGCTCATTTTTATGGTCAGTTTAATTAATTGTATTTTAATAAATTTGATATTATATCTCATTGATCCAGTGCAATAATACATAATATTCTTTCTTTGAGAACTCCCAACACTGCTTTCTTTAAAAAAAAAAAGATCTAAATATAATTTATATAAAACTATTTCTGTTGTTTTTCTTGAAACATTCCCCCTCAGTTTAAACAAGGATATAAGTCTGATGCCACATACAGAGTTTGATGCTGGTTTGTTGCTCGTCAATAAGGTTTGGATTGAATTAATTAATTTGGGCAAAAATGACTACAGGGGCCACCAAATAAAGAAGCCAGTTTAATTATGCATGCAATGGTTCACCAGAACCAGCAACTCCAGCAGTGGATTAAGGGACTTAATTTCAGATGAAACAGGTCTATCTCCCACAAAACAGGAACACATCTCTACCAAAACCCTGTTCAGTCTGTAAAGAATGTGAGAGTGTACACATGCAAGCTGTTACTACTGTTGTTACACACAGACTGACATAGTTCAATGTGGTCGCTGTTAATTAAAAATGAATATCCATAGGTCAGAAAGTAGTACGTGGCTCAATGCATACCTGTTGGGGCTCCAGGGGATGGTTGGGACTAGACCAATATCAGGGAATAGGATGGTGTTATCTTTAATGCGATCCAGGGCATAGTGCATCTCACATAGTGGCAGTCTATTGAGCTGAAACTGGAGCTCCACCTGAAAGAGGCAACACAAAAACAGGTTCTTTATCTACTAAACAATCTATATAAATCTACAATCCACAAATACTCTGTTGTGAGTCTTAATTACAGTGTTGAAGACTTTTAAGGAATTTGAGTGTCCTTTTTACAGACATAGCAGCTGGTTGTATGGTCTTGTTTCTTTATTTTTTAGTTTCCCTTTTTTTCTATCAAAAGGATCTCTCTCCTTTCCACTGCTCTTCTTTCTTCTCTGTCCCTTTGTCAGGTTCGGCATTATTGGACACATATACATTTGGTAACAAAAATGAATAAATAAAGCAATTTTGTTCAGCATAGCACGGTACTCAGATTTCAGTTCTGCTGCCATAATGCTGAACAGGACAAGATTAAAAAAACAATAATAACAAAAAAAGTTTTGGTTATAAAACCTGATCAGAATGAGGCATAAAAATCTCTCAGGCTGTTCGAAAGAATAAATAAATCCTTCTTACACCTCTGGGTTTATTTCTGCTGAAGGTGACAGCAGAAAGGATGCATTAACCGCTTGTTGAGCTGCACAAACCTGTAATTCTCTGTCTGGCAGTAGCCCCAGCTCCTCACAGCAGTCCTTGCAGATCCTTAAGAAGATGTACTCCTTGGTCTTCTCCTCAATCACAGCCTCATAAACGCGCTCTTTGACGCCAGGCGGCGGCTGGCTGCTGAGCCCCTCACGGCCCAACGGCAACACCAGCACCGAATTGACTTTTGTCATCACTAACCGTCCAGCAAGTGTGTCCTGGCATAAGACAAACTGAGTTTAGAAAGAAAGGCTTTCAAGCACAAAAGAAAAAACATTCTTATTATTTGGAGAGTAGAGTTACCTCAGACAGTGTTTCTGTGAGTTTGAAGCGTGCAAAGAGCTGTCCATTTTGAGCATACTTGGCTCCAACAGAAAGGCCAGTCAGCATAAAGCTAGTGACAAGCTGCAAGTTCACCTTGATGTTAAACCTGGAGAACAAACGCAATCATTAGTTATGCTAATGCTAAACTTAGAAGTTAATTCAAACGTAAGGCAGACAAAGACACTGTCAGTCTCAGTTCAGTTGAAGAACTGTTTAAGATTGCCTCTCTGCAGTATCTAAAATGATGAAATGGGAAGAAATATTTTATATGAATTCAGATTCACAATTGACATGTGAAAGTACGTTAATATTTTCTGTATCTATGTGAAACCCGGCAGTGTTCCAGCCAAAGGAGCCCTTAAGGTACTAACATGATTTTGCGTCAGCTTTCTGGCTAGACTCACTAGGAAGAAAACCATCACAAAACAAATAAACAATGATAGAGTACAAAAAGCTCAATTCATATAATCAACAAATGCCTCTTACCACTTTATACAAGAGAACAAAGAGATGTCATGCTGAAGAAAGCTGGATACAGTGTTATTAAGTTACTCAGAATCACTAAAATAACAGATACTGTTATGTTACTATGAAAATTAAGAGGCTTATTAATGAATAGTGATCCGAATTAATTAACACTTTATAGCAACCTCCTAAAACTCAATCACCTGAGAAAAGCAACATGTGCCGAGAAAATATTTATATGCACAATGTCAGTCCTGAAGATTAGAATAAACATCTCATACTGAAAGGAACAACAGAAAGATATGATATTTAGTTCCTACTGAGATAAATGAATATGAGTCATAACAGAAAATCCATTTAAGAGACATTAAAAGAGCTTAAGGAGGGGCTGCAGCACTTACTGGACTGACTGTGGAGCAACAGAATGCTCCTTTAAACTCGCAGAAGCGCGTGAGTGTAGCTTCCACTAACTCTCTTTCTTTTCCTTTTAGGTAAATATCAGTGTCACACTCAAAAGGTGATAAGAAAAGAGTTTCCACTGATCAAAGCCAAAGATACCTCACATTAACAGTACTGTTGGTAAGGCTGTGTAAAAAAAAAAAATAAAAACACTCCCTGTTTCTAAGAGTGGAGTGTGACACCTTGTGGTGGGAGACATTTCATCACGTCTTTAAGCAGACCAGTATTTCCTTACCCTGGTCCTAAAGACATGCAGGTCCTGGAAGACATGCTGGGCAGTGTCCTTTGAGGACCAAGATCAGGAAACCCAGATGTAAACGATTTGTATTAGCATTATTGTATTGTTTTATGTATTGTATTTGTATTAAACTCCAAAACTCCCAACAGTGCAACCTTCTTCTACAGAAAAATGTTGATGCGCTACAATATCTCACATTTCTGATTTTCCAGAGAGTCAGAAGGCTGGATGGTTAGCTGCATCTAAAAAACACTCAAATATTCCATTGCACTGTTCCTGTGGTATAAGCGTATTATAGTGGCACCCAGGGGGGGAACACAAGGAACTCAAGGAAAAGTTAATAGCGTCTTCAAATGAATGAGCCACCTCTAGCATATATGGCTCTAAAACGCTATATATCAAAGCTCGATTGTTCAACCACTCACTTGCTGACTTCTTTATATTGTGCAATCTCTTCAATGTAGAGCAGGTCATGCAGTCGGGCCTGGTAGTTGTCTTTGGTCAGAGTCTTGTCCAGAACTGACTGAGTGAAGAGCTGGTCAGCTGAAAGAGGTATCTGATATCGGGCAAGGAGGCTCCGCTCCAGTTCACCCATGGTCTCGTTGGGGCAAAATTCCACAAGGGTTTTACAAGAAGAGTCCCAGCGTTTCGCGGTCATCAAAAGCTGCTGCCTGGCTGCCATCAGATGTTCTAGGTCTGGAGAAAAAAAGTTAAACGTGAACACGCCCAAGCATAAGTTCCTGTGAATTCTTGAAGGTTTCATATAAAGCTTCTCATTTTTATTAGGATTTAATGTGCACTGACGTAACTCTACCTTCGATAGAGGCAGCATCCACCATGATTCTCTGCATCAGCACGGGTTCAGAACCAAAGTCAAAAACGATGGTCTGTCTGAAGGTACCGAAGATCTCTGTGCTGAAGCCGACTGCTACCTTGTAGACACAGTGATCAAGGCCATTGTCTGCTGCCACTGTCAAGACACCGCAGATAAGAGCATTATAATACACGTGCACTGCTACAATAAGAGCGACAGTCTGAACTTTCATTAAAGATAATCATTTAATTCCAAGTCTAAGAAAGTGTGTTCTTTCAATGGAATACAAACAAGACAAATATTATTACAAGTCTTTCAGTTTTTTTGGTCAAACAAAAGCTGGAACACGTGAAATTAGGACGATATGTAAATGAGTATTCTCTTATTAAAAATTGAAAAGTCAAATGATAAAAGTCAACAGCTATCATCCAGAGGGGAAAACAGCAAACATCTCCCTCCTTCAGCTTAGTATGCAGACAAAAACATTGGCAGATCAGAACAGAGGAAAGAAAATCCAACACTAAACTACTCAAACTAAAAGCATTTTTAAATATGAAAAAAATACTGAAGTTGAGGCCTAACTCGGCCCAGCTCAGTGCATTAAACAGTCAGAGCTGTATTTCCTGCTGATATGGACAGTCTTTAAAAAATGTTTTGAAAAAAGTTAAACTTTTTCCAAAAGTAACGGCCCTGATGTGTGGCTTTGCAAACCTGCTGTTTCCTCTCCTGGCGTCCACTCCTGGCATGCTTTGGGAACGGCCTGGAGCCGATCCCCGGCTGACACGCCCGTGATGAAGAAGTGTGGCCGATGTGCATCATAGAGCAGAGCGATGCGGTACAGTTTTCTAGCCGGCTAGTGGAAGATGGGGACAAACGAGATGGTTCAGGGAAAGGCAGAACTGACCAGCAATTAATGAAAATTTGGCCAAATTGCCCAACAGGTAATGCAACATCTTACCTTGCACAACAAGGAGAAGATCCAAGAGTGGGCGGATTTCTTGGAGGTGACTGTTACAGAGAGGCTGGAGCTGGTCTCGACATTCACTCCTTCTAAACTGTCACTTAGCTGGAAAACAAACAGAGGAAATTTACCCACGTAGTCAGAGACTGTCTCTGCAGGTCTGTTGAAATCAAAGCGAAAGAAATGCGTGAGAATACTTAACAGTGCATGAAAAAACAAACAGCAAAAGTTTGCGGAAGTATGTGTCAAAGTGTCTGCTGCACACCATTAGCATGTAAAATATCTGCATGTAGCATCTCATCAGTGACAAATGTTTCTACAGTGGTGCAGCAGCTGATTTAAAGCTTCAGTACTGCATGTCTACACTGATATGCTAATTATCCATTTTGTAATTAACCTTGTTGAACAGCAACCATGTTGTCTTATCTAATCTGTAGCAGAAGATAAGCTGCTGCTTCATTTTTTAGCTCAGAGGTTTCTGCTGCTTGGATTCGTCTCACTCAGCAGTTTTTTAGAGGATTTTGCACCCTTCCAAAATAATGTCTTTCTAGCAAATTTCACTAGAAAAAAAACAGAATAATTCAGCCTAACAGAGCATTAAACATAAAACGTCCAGGTCAATGCCAAGATGTAGAAAATGAGTTATGTCTTCATGACTAGACAAAATACAATGTGCATTTGAGGTTGTGACCAAATTGGTCTGTGCAAACATAAAATAAATTTGTTGAAATATGTACTGTAGCTCAACATCCACAGATTATAGTCAGCGTGCTACCAAATCCTTTTTAAGAGGAGAGCCGGGGAGGTGAGACGTTCAGGACTGAGCAGAGGAGATGAGGGCTACAGACAGACGAGAGAAAACAGCTGGAGAGGTGATGAAGGGAAGGGGTAACAGAAAGATACCACGCAGAGTCGAAACTGTCACACAGTGTTGGACTCATGGAGTGGTTGTCATGTTGACTGTGTGTAATTCTGCTACAGCGCAGTGTGTTCGAGCTGCAGATGCTGAACTGTTGCTATTGTATGTGGGTTTCGCTTTAGAATACCTTTTAGGAGACGACTGACTTTAAATGTTGCTGTGTGTGTATGGCCTGTAAAATGATGTGATGCATTTATTCCATCATCATTTTCCAGACTGCACACTTTGCTTAAAACAAACAATAGAATGTGGAAAAGGTTAAGTGCAAGAGCTGTATTTTATCTCTTCGCGTACTGGATGATGAACACATAAATCAAAAACATGACTACAAAATGGTAATAGTTCAACAAAGTGTGAAAAAAAAAGTTGATCCAAGATCAGAAATTAAATTGAGGATAAAAGATGATCAAATTTGTCCTGGATTTGCCTTGCCCCATCACCTGACTTGGCTGAAAGATCGCTCACAACTCCTCCCCTGCTGACCCCTTAGAACAATCTAAAGATGAGAAAAGCGTACCCCCCTCTATGAGAAGCAGGTGACTGAAACATTCATTTCATTCTCTGCATAAGACGTGTCCACTTCAGTGCCCTGTTTGGCAGTTCTTTGACCTGCTGTCAGAGCTTTCAATTAGTGTTATGACCCAAACTGTCTCAGCTTCATGTTTTCCACTGAGGTAATCAAAATCACAAACATGACTTGGAAGATAGTGAACCTTCATTTTGCAGGTTTTCTATTGATTTTCTGGTGCTTGCATGCACCCCAGAGCTACTCACCACTTTCTCTGGGGAGAGGGAGTTCATCCACTTCTCTATGAGAGTTTCCATGTAGTTTTCTGTGAAGTGTTTGCTCTCCTGCTGCTGTTTGAGGCGAATGAGTCGTGAAGCATAGCGCTTCTGCCATTCCATCAGTTCCTCCTGTGAATGAGCAGATGTACACTGGGCCCCGTACCGACACAGGCCCTGCTCCAAGTACCTAAAAAGGGAAGAAAAACAAAAGTCAGTGAATCAGCTATTCAACTTATTGTTTTACATTGTCACTACCACTGGTTGATATGCAGATCCATCCATCCATCCATTTTCATAACCGCTTATTCGATAATGGGGTTAATATGCAGATATGTAATGTATATTAATAAAAACAAAGATATCGTGAATGTATGAGAATTGAAACATAACAAATGCTTACCTATAGGTGGCTTTAAATGTGCAGTAATATATTTTGGTCTTTTAAATGCTTGTTGAAATTTTTGTTTAAACTAGCTTTTACGTGTCAAGCAAAACCAATCAAATTTGTCTGTGTGCAAAATGAGTCTGCAGTCAAATCACTTCCTTGTTGTTCAGCAAATCCAACGTTATCGTTTGATCAAATGTGTCTTTCCTATAGATGTGGGGTCTCTCATGATTGTAGTGAGGTTAAAGTTTTACTGCATAAAATAAAATATAAATATAAGCATATAATTACAATCTGTACCATAATCCAGAGTGGTTCATAAAAAAGATTAAATTCCTCATAACCAAATGTTAAAATGATAACACGATTTATTCGACCTTTTACAGAGGGTGTACTCCTCGCTGCTGGTGACTCCTCGGGGAGGAGGTCGGAACTGCCAGCCATCTTGGACCTCTGTCAATACACAAGTCAAGTTGTCAATAAAGCACTTTGCCAAGAACCTTAAAAAATACAATAATATTGGCTTCATTCTCAGACTATCAATTGAAGTCTCAATTGTCTTAATGAAAAAAAACTCACAGCATATAAAACTACTGCACATAAACATTGAAAAAACAAAAACAAAACAAAACAAACTCCTGGTACAGATTTGCTCACCTTCGTCCAGGTCGTCTCTGCATTCTGGTGCCATTTCTCTATTTATAGCCTGGCAAGAGATGGGGCAGGTAGGGGTGGGTGGAGATGGATACATAAGATTATCACTGTTATTATGTAAACTAGTACTTTAGCTGCAAAACAAGCACTTGTGCTACAATATTTCCATAAAATAAGAAAATAGGGCATACCAGCACAAAATAATAAAGCTAATGTTAAAATCTGGCCTTAAAAAAAAAGTTACACTTTTGGCACTATATAATTATTCATAAAACCCAAGAAAACAAGGGAGGACCTAAATAGGAGAGAAAAAGCACAAAACAACAATATGCAGCCTGAGGGAACAAGCACAGGCACTTACCTCGATTTCAGAGAAGAGCATTTTTAGTCTGGTCAAGTCTTTTGTAACAATGCCATTCTGTGAGGGAGGGAAAAGGAGCTTCATTAAAGCATAACAGTAATTAATACTTCAGCATTTGTTAATAGCAGTCATGTTTTTCGATTAGTATTACAACAACATAATTGACTTTAATTAAGGACAGTAAAAATCTGTACAATAGAAATGAATTTATCTTAGCAAGAAAATTGTCTTTGAGTGCTGTTAAAGCCAACTGACCATGAATCCTGACCAAAAGGTACCAATCACAATAAATTCCACTCGTTTAATTCACGAAGTACCATATATTATATTTTTTTTACTTTTGTAGGCTTTATTTTAAACAAATATGTTTATGTAATTTGTCTTCTGTGGGCTGAGTCCCTATCAATAACTCACATCATTTGTGATATTTATGCAACAGCAAATATAAGAGTTCTCTGACAGGAGCTTTTTAATCAGGGTTGAGGGGGATGGCATATTCTATGTTTCTTGCTACAATTAACAAGTACACATTTTTTCTAAACATTTCAAAAATCTAATTATCATAATGACCACACTAGAAAATTATCATTTTCCCCCAACCTTGGTTGCAATGCAATTAGTTGTAGTTCCGCTTAGACCACCTGCTTCAATTGTCAGCTATGCATCCTTTTGGATTGAGTGTGTTCCTTTAGTGGGTTTTCTTAGTCTTAATTGTCTCATCAAATGGCCAATGAAGTGATGTATGAAGTGATTTTTTTAAAAACATATTTTACGCACTTGCCATAAAGTAAATGTGGATTTTGCCATTCCCTGCACGCAAACAGAAAAGCATTGTTCGTATACGGTGCACCGTAATCATACCATTTGCTCTCCATACAAGGCTTTAGAGAGGATGCTGGCCACTTCTTGCAGGCTGCCGTCCAACAGCATAGAGTGCAAACTCGCCTGTAGTGAACCGTCCCCTCGTGCCATTTCTTCTGTAATAACTGCAACAGAATGAACAACACAGAATCAGAACTGATTTCATTTCATCCGAAGTTCTCAAGTATGTTCTCTAAAAAAACTAAATACAGACAATGTTCACACATCTCATTCTGTGCCGCACACTTATCCGAAGCCAAACTTTGATTCTTGATGTGAACGTTTTTGGGTAAATGCAACTAATTATGTTCTGCTTTCTTCTTGCACCTCTTGAAGACTTATTTGACCTTAGAACTTGAAGCTATAAAACCAATGAAAGTAGACACAATGCACAAATCTCAGAGGCTGCACAGCATGGGCCTAGAGTCTAGACATCTGTGTCATCAAGACAAATGTGTGTTCAAACAATTCAAAGCAGGCTTGAATGGCTTCAGTAGCCTCTTTCACACCTCCGTTGTGCCATATGGGCATAAAAAAATTCAGACACTTTCTTTAAACTGTTGCTTTGAGTGGAGAGCTCGGTGATGCCGTCTAAGCCATGAGGCAGTTTAGCCTCTGTGACAATCTTCATTGCACATTTAAAGAAAGCTCAACTCTGTACTTTCACATGACACAATGTGAAATGAAGGTGAGTAAATCCCAACTTAAAAAGAATCATGGAAGGTTTGTTATGGGCAATTCAACCATTTTGGGAAGAGCACAAATGGAAGGTAGTTGGAAGGTAAGGAAGACAATCCTTTTACCACTTACCATGTTTGCAGTCTTCATCTGCTTCATCATAGTTTTTCTGTTAACAGAAGGAGAGAAGTGCTGCTTTAAAAATGATCACATATTTGTGATATCATATAATCAGAGTCATGTAATCACAGAATCCTTCATGCTGTTTTTTAGAGCTACTATAAGTACTTCAGTTTTTAGTTTATCAATTTAAATTTGTTAAAGTCTCATCTATCTTCATGTAATAACATTTGATGTCCAAAACAACTTTTGTTCTTTATAAAATCAATGGCATACAGTGACTACCAGCTACGATGCCACTAAAGGGAGAAAACAATGCTTGAAACAGCTAGTATCGTCACCAGTTGTAGGAATGCAGCAATTCGGTAGAGCAGGGCACGGCTACGGAGTGGTCCGGCTGCAACAGCTGACGGGGGGCTCAGCGGGACAGGGGAGGATGGGATTTGCGGCCCAAGGACCGCCAGGGCATCTGTGCTGTGGGTGACTGCCGCCTCGTACTCCCGCCTGGCTAACGATCTGCTGGCTTCTTCACATGACTTCTCCGCTCTCCTGTCTGCCATGACTTAGAGACAAAACGTCTGCAAGCACAAGGGGAGAGAAAAAGCAGCCCCAAAATCAGATGAGCATCCTCACGCAAAAACGTGAGGTAAAAGGTGGAAAGTGACACAAAAGAAAAAGGCTCACATTGTCTAACACAATTTCTAACGTCATCGAACATGTCATGACAAGCAACTCTATAAATCAGAGCTCCGGCCTGAGAGCATTTCATCCTATTTTTGGACCATTTTTGAGACATGTGATTTGTAAATACATGCTCCGACTTGCAAATTACACTCAAGTATTGTGCTCGAATGTGTCCTTAAAATAAATGCACACACATATTTCACAGATGTTTTAAAAATACCAACATGTTAGTTTCAAAGGAAGGAAGCCAAAATGTTATAAGGCATTATTCCCTTCAATTTGAAGTTCTCCAAAATTGACTCTGCGTTTGTCCCATTTTAATTAAACCTTTATCACCAATATGCTTAGGAGCAAATAGCATGTCTGCGTTGTGTTTGTGCTGGGTTTGGAGCTCCAATGTCTGTTTGACATTACAGTTTACTAAATGTATATCCTCTGTGTACCGCTAATGTCACACAGCATGGTGACCTTTCCCCCCCTAACAACAACACAGCTTGTTATTGTATCTTCTCCTGGAAAACCTTGAACTAAACCACACAAATTGGAGAACCCCACTCAAGAGGTACACACTTTCTATTTTGTTGTGTAGGAATTTTTTTGTTCTTCACAAATTTATTTTTCCCGTTTTGGGAAACCCCTGTGAAAGTACCCTCTACAATTACACCTTGATCACATTTGTGCCAACCCTGGTCTGGAAAATGCATCTAATGCAGTACAAACACTTCACTCGACTATTTATTGCACTTTTTTGTCACGACAACACCATACGATGTTCTGGGAGAACTGTAGGACATTAGATGTGGATGTGTGGGTA
Organism: Menidia menidia; assembly: GCA_907169785.1. NCBI lineage: Eukaryota > Metazoa > Chordata > Actinopteri > Atheriniformes > Atherinopsidae > Menidia > Menidia menidia. The sequence goes on from CAJRST010013335.1 coordinate 7,532,376, forward strand.
AATTTGCTTGGACATTTACCTTCGGGGCCTAAGTACGGATAATGAAAGTAAGGACCCTGCAGCCTTTAAACACTTTAGAGGGATTGTGTTGTTCCAAAAATGTTACTCTGATAGAATTTGAGTCTGTAGTCGGTTTGTTCGTGCGTAACATTAATTGAATGAATGACACTGATTTACTATCCGTGTTTGAGGTGCTATTATTGCCTCTGTTCATCACTTTTCTCTGCCAACAGCCACTACAAACTTTCAACGAACTTTTTCCTCAAAGTTTGAACAAAACAAGCTTACAACAGATTTTACCTCTGTCAACTTTGCCAGTTTAATTAAAAATATTTACCATAAAAAATATACCAACTAGCATTAAATGTAATAATGTGTTGGTTAAGCATTGGCAAAATCTAAGCAGTGCAGAGAGAACATCCAGGTCATAATTAAAACCTACTTTCCCTGGTTCACCCATGTCCCCTGCCGAGCAGTCTGGTGTGTCTCATGGATAAGAAATTAGTTTCCAAGAGACATTTTATTTGTTCCAAAAACTAAACACAGATGGGGTCAGAGGTGACTTTATCAGAGTCGGTGACTGCTGGTTTCTGTGCAGTCTCTGTGGGTGACATTTCAGTCACAACAGTGTTTCTGACTCATTGTGCTGTCAGATAACAGAAACTTGATGTGCATTTGGATGTGTTAAAGTACACTACAGGAGCGGAGACAGTGCCAGAGAAGCAAACGGATGTCAACTACTCACAGTTAACATCAGCAGGCAAGAGGCGATACTGTCAAAACTGAAAATAGCAGATATTCACAGGAAACCACCGCTATACCCCAGCTGGGGAAACTTTATTAAACTTTTCTGGTCATACTTGCCACGGCAAACCTTTCAACTGCTTTAAGACCAGTCATAATGATGCAATGTATTCAGCATGTCAGCAGTCAAGCACCCTGGCTCCATCTTGGACTGCAGCTGTTGATAGTCAGCTATCTCATTTCGGACAGACTTTATGGCATCCTTGTTCTGCTCTGCTGCTTTAGTGAACTTGGCACAGTGGTACATGAACTTGTTGTCCACCTTTTCCAAGATCTAACTGGAGTGTCCCCCTAACATAGACATATTTCCTGGGCAGAAAAAGGTCTACTGTCACTAACTGCAGTTTATCACGGCGGAGCTGGGGTCTATTGAGGTGTGAGTCTCAGAGGAGGCCTGAATGGCATTGGGAGCAGGAGCAGATGGCCTGGGGTTGTCTGGGAAGTTTCAACAGAACTTTTACATGAGAACTCAAAATGCTACAGCTAATAGCAACACAGAAATCAGTCATTGTTTAAGCACAGTTATGAAGTGTGACCTGTACATGTATAGCTCTGAAAACATGCATCAAGCCTGACATCATCCATTAAGGTTTCTTATGTAGTCTTTCAGAAAAGAAGTTGGAACTTCAATTTCATTGGTTAGTGCATCCACTGGCACATGAAAACAAGATTTCTCCTAAATAATTTCACTCCAAAGTGGACTGGAAGAGCAAAACCACAGAACCAGAAATCAACTCAGCCAAAAAATGTCACTTAAAAACCGCTAAACCCTTAAAAAATAGGTGCAAGTAGGACCTTTGTGACTGAAAAGCATTATGTTGATTATTAAGATTTAAAACCATATGTAAATTCTTCACTCTGATAGGAAGATTATGTAAGCCTAAGATTGGATATTTCATCCAGAGTACAGAATAATGTTGAGTCAAAAGAGTGGACTGTTCCACCTTGTTTGTTGTCCTTCTCACCAAGCAGCAGCGATTATCAATGAGTCAAACCTTCATGACTACGAAATATGCTCCCTTATTCTGCTCTGCATTAGCATTAGGGAGCAAAGGTGGGAAACAATGGAGGGAAAAATGCATTTTATTTGCTTTAGCACAGCTAATTACTTGTGTTTAAAATAAGTTTTGTTTCAACCTAACAATAATAAATGAGCAACTTGACAAAAAGCAATGGCGTGAATGTGTGTGAGTGAATTTAAACATAAGTTTGCAATTACATGAAGCAGTCTGGCCTTTTCCCCACTAAATAGCACAGATGGTCAGAGAGTACATCGTGACCTGTTGGAGAACAACTTATCTTCAAATATTTGAACTTGCAAAAAAGTCTTCTTATAGCTTTTCTGTGGTCCACTTTTTTCTCACCGTATCAGTTTCTCAACTGGTTTTGCAGGATATCACTACATACCAGATATAGCATCTTTATTACAAAACTTGGGCAATAGAATTATTAAGCTCAATAAGTGTAAAGACGACTCACAAAAAAGTAAAAAATAAAGAGAAAGTCCTAATTCAATTGCAGAGACACTAGCTGATGCTAATTTTCCATCACCACACCCTGGAACTGAGCTTTTGGATAAGACTGGCTGAATAACATTTAAACTATGGCATGTGGCCTAGTGCAATATATTCTCAAAAGGTAATAGTATTTAACTACTACATGAAAAGGGATATATATCTATATTAATATGCATGGCCATATGTGAAGAAGTGTCTCAGTTCTTTTCCCCTATAACCTGCAATACGCAGCTCTGCCTGCAACAGCAGCTTGAGTTCCCTTGTCAGTTTTAGTTTCAGTCAGCTTTTCGAAGTCAGGATCATGAGTTAAAGAGGATTTTTAATCTAAAGTCAAATGCAAGTGCATATTGATAATCCACACATTTGTGAATACATGCTTTATATCAAACAGGTCTGTAAAAAGTAGCCAGTAAAAGGCATTGACAAAAAACACCTGAGGGCATCCTGGAGTGTCTGGTAGCAAAGTATTCTGTGGGTTCTGTGGGGTAATCGGTGGGGTTCCCTGGTGAGCTGAGAGGCTGGATTAAAACCTAAGATCATTTGCAAGGTTGTTCGTGCAGTTTCAGGAGCGACAACTTCTGAGCTACAGGGGGAGGCTGTTATCACAAGCTGTGCATTGTTGCAATCTTCAGAATGTATCAGTATCTAAGGTCTTGTCGATGTTAACAACAGGATGCACATATTTCCAGAAGAAGATGGCACTGGGTCCTGTGGCCATTTTAAGTGTCAAAAAGTTCAATAATATGGCTGACCCTCTGCCATAGGTTTTTGACAGAAATGAGTCAAGCATTAGATTATATTTAGCTGGAGGGTCTAAAAACTAACATACTGTGCTTATAGCTAGCTAGCTAGCTAGCTAGCTAGACATTTAAATATTATAAACACCTTTTCTTGTGCAATGCAATCACCTAAGTTGGTGGTTTTGAAATATGTAAAACTCTCGAAATGGTCTAAAATGTCTAAAACAATATGTCCATTTATGTTAAAGAGTTATTTAAGGGTTGAAAGAGGACATTTCTCTAACAGAGTTAAAACAGAGTGTTAAAAATCATTATGACTAGACTTTCCCTAAATCATGCATCACTCAGCAGAGGAATAATACAGATTTTTATGATTAGCTCATATTACAATCTATCTTCGTGCCCCTTGATGATGCGACAACTGGCCAAAACTGCAGCACCAGCTATTCTGTAAAAACTATAGTGCATCTGAAATTCCAAACTTTTCACTACAAAGTCTATCTATGCAACATCATTGAAAGTTTAAGTGAGTAAACAACAGCACGCAACTTATTTTCTGCATTTGAGGGCATGTGTTGTTGTGGCTCCTTCAGGGACCCTAAATTCAAACTAGAGGAGTACAGTATTACCAAAGTAAGGTGTCAAAAATGCATTGTGTAAACATGACCAATAAGTTATGTAATAACACATGTCACTCAAACTGAATTATGTTCATTTAATTTTACAGCTGGGATAGACTGAATTTTCTCTGTCTAAGATTAAAGGAAATGTATGTCTCTTTATTTATTGATTGATTTATTGATTGATTCCACTGCTACAATGCAGTAACTTTATGCTCAAATTCTTGATCTTTTTTTGTGTAGCAAACAACAGATTACTGTAGTGCCTCAAATGTTTACTGGGGAGTACACATCACAACAAAACAGCTAACACGTTGTGCTGATGACTCAACTGCATTCAAGGGATATATGCATTTAGCAAAAAGCAAGCAGTACAATGTGTGGAAATCAAAATGAGAGCTAGCAAAGCAGTTGGATTTAAAAGTGAAGCTCGGTTGCAGAGAAGAGGAAACTAGAACCCAAGACCATGCAAACCTAGGAGCAAATCTTAGCACAACAGAGGGTATACTTTAAAAAAAGTGATGTTACGTAAATATTTACAACCGTGTGCACATTTTTTTTCTCTAATATTTCAGCTTCCAGAGCTCTTACTTAATAGAGGCAACAACAAGTAGTTTGGCGGGATACAGTGGGTGGACACCTTTCTCTTTTTTAGGGCGACCACAGACTAGTCCACAGTAAAGTGAAATACTGTGGAAAGAATGATCACTCCACGGCTGAAGATAGTGACAGACTTCTTACACTCTGACATAACGTTATTTTGGGCTGACAGCATCGTTAGCGACAATGTTTATAAAACAAGAATTATAAAATATCCCGATTTAGATTTGCTCAATTAGTAAGCATTGAGTAGTATAGAATAGTCCATAGCCACACGCACAAACATCTGGGGTGACATATTTCGTCTTTCAGTGGATAGTTGTGGCTGTTGTTTGTCTTGCAAACTTGTCATGACTGCTGCAAATCAGAGCGATGACGGCAGCGTTACAAAGCCCTGAAAATGTCCCCTCTGTGTTGGCTAACTTACCGTTCTTGTTTGCACTGGTTAAATAAGGCTGCTACTAAACGGAGTGTGCGTAGCTAGCCGTTAGCCGGCCAGCCAAAACACGGCCTTTCTTGGCACCAAACTGGCAAGCTCACAACAAGAATAGCTGGCTGGTTTGTTCACGTTAGCAGGCTAGCTAGCAGGGTTCGCCGAAACAAAACGGGCTCGGGCCTGAAATTTTGCCACGGTGTTTAGGCGCATATAACACAAATGACATCTTGTTGTTATCCGCGCACGAACTCAAAGCACTCGTCGTTGTCCTCGGGATTTATGGAGGGGATTCGTGCCGGTGGCTCTGAGATGCAAAAGCCAACTGAAAGGGCTGAAAATGGGAAGTCAACACTTACCTAGCTTTACTTTCTACGCCATCTTGGATCCACTTGTCAGACCATCGCAAAGCATAGTGGGATGTACTGATCTGAAGGTTGAGAGGACTGCTGCGTGCGTGCGTGCGTGCGTGCGCGTGAGCCCATGTCTTAATGTGGCCCTATGATGGCAGGGATTTTTCATGTCAAAAAACATTTGAGAATAAATTGCCTGCAAGTAAATTTTAGGTTAATAGACTGTATTTACACCCTTAACTGATGTAAAGAAAAAAAAAGCCAGTACAGCAGTTTAACTGCACTACAAGCTCTGCTTGGTAGGAAAAAAATTCCCAAAGTAAACAAAAATAATCCAAAATATTTTCATACACGTTGACTCACCAAACAAATTTAAAATCGGGTGGAATTTAGGTTTGGGACACGTATTATTAAATGTCACCCATCAGGGATTAATGTTTACTGTGACAACGAATAATTATGACATTTCCAATGTAAAAACCCTGTGAGAATGTGAAAGGGAAATTTCCTCACTTTGTGGTAATTTCTAAATCCATTAAACCAGCAGTGAATATGTGTCATCTGGTACTCTTTTGCAGATCAATTTATAGTCACTGTTTGGTTTTCTTTCCAGTCCTTTTACAATAGCTTTGCTGAATACACAAAAGAGATCAGGATTCCAACACCCATTCTTAAACATGAATGTCATTCTTTTATTTGTAGAGCAAATATAATGCAACCATATTATTTGGTGTGTAGGTTGCTGGCAGATTCCCACACACTGTTCTTAAAAGTCTTATGTGAAACGTCCCGTTCATTATTTAGGATTTAAACTGCATATTAAATGCCCACATCACGACACAGTAAACTTTAGAAGACAAAAATACGTTAAAAAAGTTTTAGATTACTCTGAAATGTAGTAGAAATTGTATGAAACGTGTACCATGTGTCGTCCAAATAAGCAGGCAGAATTTGAAGTGGACTTCTCTACACTAGTACTAATAATCATATCTATTTTATTCACCACAGTACCACGGGTCAATTTTTTAATTTAATCTAATACAGAGGTCTGTTTCCTCCATTTGGTATCCCTGATATAAACTGATAGACTGTAATCTCTGCTGTATGAACAGATTTTCTTGGCAAATTGCCATTTTGTTTGTCCATAAAATTAGGAGGTCAGCCACCTCTCAAATTTGATCAGGTTTTCAGCACTTGTCATATTGGAACGTGTTGACTATTGAGGTCTCAATCAAACTGTTAACCAACACTGAGTTTACTGTTTAAAACAATGAAGAGCTTTAAGTTGTGTCTGCATGCAGAAATCAGCGTTAAACTGGTTAATATTCCATGAAACTGGGAACATTCTTGAATTAGTAGTTGCATGAAGCAGAGATGCAAAAGGAGGTTCTCATGTGTTTATTGTCAAAAGAAACAGTAAGACGTACTTTTCCTTTTCTTTCCAAATACAATAAGTCTGCAGTGACATTTAGCCAGTATAACATATATTCGAAAGAACCGGGCCCCCCCACCCCCAAATCCCACAAAGAACAAAAATGAATATGAATCGGATCATAAAAAGATGGTTTGTGCTCTTGTGTCACTGCAAGTTGTGGATCATCTCCTCCTTGGCAATGAGGTGAGTGGTCTTATTGACCAGAGACATGAGCGAGTTGAGTTTGTGCGACCAGTCGTTGAGCAGGTCATTGGGGTCTTTGGGCCTCTGGAAGTTGATGATGCCAGCAAGCCGGTCAACCTTGGCGTAGATGGTCTTGTTAACCACGAGACTGGAGAGAAACTCCTCTGATTCCTGGGAAAGTATTTGAGCAAACGGGCATCTTGTTAGTGGTTTCCTGTGACACCCAGGTCTCGTGCTCTTAATGCGAGTTTCTTTTGGCTAATACATTAAAATACAATTTGCTTACGTCAATAGAGAGGTCAAGCAGCCCCGCCATCCTCTTCATTGTGATTCTGGTGTAATACTTAGCCATTATTCTGATGTTCTGGGGAACAATACAGACCTTCATTAACATAACAATAATCAAACCTGGGCACTACATCTACAGTTGAGACTGAGTCATTAAGTGTTAGGAAATGGGACTTTCAAGCTACAGCGGGTAATGTTCAAAGCTCTCATTGATGTGGGACTTACATGCTCCACCACCCTGTTTTTCAGGTCCTTCCACCTTTTCTCCCCTTCCTCTGAATATGAGAAGACGTCTGTTGCGGGGCTGTCAGGTGAGCCCTCTCTCAGCTCCTTGCCATAGTCCTCCACCAGTGAGGCCCAGCGCATCAACTCCATGGTGGTGAACTGCTTTAGAAGGTCCCTGTGAAGACATGAAGAAGGGGCTGAAAATCCTCTGGGATCAACATCCTCTAAAGAAAGTATGCACCTGATGTCACAAAGTACAGAGGTTGCTTTTGTTAGCTTGTGGGCTCATGTACCGCAAGTGAAACATGTGAGCTGATTTTGATTTAAATGGAAACAGGAGATCAGAGGCAACAAGAGGCTGGAAGAACAAGAGTTAGTCAAAAGGAAAAGCCAGAGGTACATGTTAAGGTTAAGTGACAGAGGGCCAATGACAAGAGTAGATGCAGAGAGTATCCTCAGAAGTAAAGATGAACAAATATGACATGACGCAGTTTTAGAATAATGGTCCTCATTATAAAATCACAAGGGCTATGAATATTACATCGCCTACAGTACAGGATATCAATAAATGATTCTGAGACTTTGGACACATCTCTTGTGTGCACGAGTAACAGATAAAAATGAATATTAGGTGTCCGGGATAATCGGGCAGTACTGTGTCAAAAACAGTTATTAATGTGATATAGAAATCACTGCCAAGGTTCAGGAACACTTCCACAAAAAACAGTCAGTGAACACAGCAGCCATCATGCCATCCATAGATTTATCAAACTCTAAATTCCCTCCCTTGGAAACCATGGATGCTGCACTTAGTGGCCGAAAGGATTCAAAGCCCTGCTGTTTAACTGAGATGGAGGTGGATTAGTGCTGATCAAAACTGGTAACTGGTACATATGGAAAGGTGCCATCTAGGGCTGGAAAGTGCGAAGACGCACCAGACAACATGCTTTTTTTTAAGGGAAGGACTCTTATATTTCAGCAATACAATGCGAGAACACACAGCTCACGCCAAAGCTTCATGGTAGAGTTAGATGGCCTAACTACAGCTAAGCCCTTTCAACAATTTAAAGTACATGATATGACGAAGAAGACTTATAACTGCAAGCTAGAGTTCTTTATCAGGCAAGAAGGCCTAGTGTCCTTGGGGTCTCCGTTATTTACAATCTCTTCGAAGAAATATCGGTTTTGTCCCAGCCTTTCTGAGATGTGTCTGTGACATCGGATTCCTGTTCAGAGTAAAGAAGAGGGACGCAAAGGGCAGCTTACTTGTATTTAGGGATTTCTTCCAATTTCTTGTCAGCGCTGATTCTGTGCACAAGGTCCGACTGCTCATTGTCATAAGGGGCGAGGATCACATACAGCACCACACTCTTAAGGGCCTGCAACGAAACCATTAGAACATTAAGTCTTTGTGCCAAATTCAACAAAAACAAAATAAATGAAAACAGAGCTAAATGCATTATGCCGCCAAAATCTGCCCTCTATCAAAAACGATTGCCAAGTAACATTTATTTTACTGTAAAACTGCACCTGCTGCCACTTGCTGCTGTCCTCCAGGATGCAGGGGGTGTCATAAATGGCCCTGTAGTGTTTGCATATAGACAGGTAGGAGCCCTCATGCTGGTCCACCTGGATCATCAGGTTGTAATACTTCAGCTTCGACTCCTGAGTTGCTCATAGAGAGAGAAAAAAGAAGACTCAGTTAATACCAAGAGTGATGCAACAGCTTCTGTAGGAGAGAAAATACAGGCCAGCCTCTCATGCTTTTACCTCTGTGCCCTCCTCTTGAAAGAATTTGGTGTTTATCTTCTTGCTGATGATCTGGGTGCGAATGTAATCCTTAACAGCAATGCAAAGCCTCATCTGTTCCAAAATAAACTCCACCTTCTCCTTTTTCTCCATGGAGCCATATGTCTCCACCTGGTCAGAAAAAAGTAGATCCATGTCTAGAACTTTTCATGCAGCAAATAATGAAATATTGAAACAGTTTGACAATCGATGCATTCCAGGATAGAAAGAAAAATCATAATCTGACCTGCAGCTCCTGAAGAATGGAAGCAGCCTCTTTGACATCTCCATTCTGCTCCTTCATATTTGCAAGGGTCTTTGTGAGCCGGGCACGCTCAATTTCGACATAGATCTGCGAGGTGGACAAATGGTGAATCAATTAATTACTTAATTAAAAAGGGGCTCATGAGTCGAGCTAAAGCCTGACCACCCCATCATGACAGTCAGTCCTGATTGGATGAGCAGGGGAACGTTTTCTTTTTTTGGGGAAAAAAAAAACAATCGAAACAGATGCTGCCAAACGTCAAAGCCGAGTAAATGTGTTTGTTTCACACAGCTGATAAAAGAGGAACACTTCTGTGGTTGCATGCAAAGAATAACTATTTTTTTCTGCCTGTTGGATGAATAAAAAGTGAATCCCTGAATGCAGAATCAAAGCACAAATAATTTAACCAGAAGCACATCCCAACATGCAGCACTGTTATAACTAATACATTACAGACCTTTCCAGCAGTGACAGTGCGCAGAGTATCAATAAGTCTGAGCTTGATGGTCTGATCCGTCACAGCATCCACATACTTGTAACATTCTTGCACCATTTTGGCAACAGCCTAAGACAGATAAAACAAAACAATATTTAAGTCCACATAAGAGTAAATCTGGAAGTTAAAATAGCTGTTATGGTATTCATTTAAGATACAAATTACACAAATATTCCAATTGAAGTTTAATCCTTAAAAACTGCATATCTTCATGGAAAAACAACATAATCTGTTATATTGAAAACTAGGTCTATCAGATGTGCTGTACTTTTGAGATGACTGTATAGAGGATCCAGCACATATTTACAACACAGATGTTGTGAAATTCAGCACCATGTCTGCTGCACAAAGTTTTTTAAAAAGCAAAAAAGGTAAGAAAAAAATTATTTAAGTTTATCCAAAGCGACTTAGAAAGAAAGTAACATTCAAATATTGACCTGTTTCAGCTGACTCCTCCTTTTGGTGAGCAGCATGATATTTTCATTCAGGGCATCCCAGTCCTTGGCTTCATAACACATTTGGACCACAGCCACAAGGATTCTGGAGGTTGACACCATGTCTGATGCCTGAGAGAAAGATAATAAATATCACAGACTGAGATACATATAAATGTTCATGAAAATAGAATCCATTAGCCATTGTAAACAAAATATAAAGATTTGCAAATACAATATTTGATTACTTTCTTGCCCTAAAATTATAAATTCAAAAGATAATCAATGGTTATTAACAGTTGTACCTCAATCAAGACGCAGTGAGGAACATTAAACCAATTCAGAACTGTAAAAGGTCCAGATTTTTTCAATGAGAATACAAGGCCAGAGAAAATGACTTACCGTTCTGGTTTGCTTTTCTAATGACAACAAGCTCTCAATGGCTTCCTGTAGCTTTCCCTCCTGCAATGGAGAAATAAACAAACACAATGTGTCATACACACTTTTAATAATGAGAAAAAACATTTTCCCTTTACATTCCGAACATTTAAGTAACTGGTGGTAAAGTTGGCTAACTGATGCTTACGTCTACATGCTAAAGGATATCACCTAATGAATAAAGTTCAAAGGAAAAAACGTATACAAATAAATAAAAAGAGCTTGGACTGTGGGGGGAATAAAGAAATGAGCATTTACGACTAATACATGCCGATTATATATGGGGAAAGACCGTTTTCCGGGCTATGCTAAAGCTATTAACGTTGTGTGTTAGCTTGAATGCTAAAGCAGCGGTCCCGGTGCACCATGACTCAGCCAGCGCTGGCCTGCTCCAATGCGCTTACCTTAGCCATTTTTTCACATTCCGGGAGCCGTTGGTCTACAGTTGAACTGTAGTCAACCTCCATCTTCACAATCTTCCCATCAGATCTCTCAGATCGCTCCTCAGACATTGTTGCAGAGTACAAAATGAAATATTGTACAGAGCGTCTCTTTTCTTGCGGCAACACTCAGGTTAGCACTGTTTTGCTTGTCAAAGGGACGTCAATGTGAGGTGACCAATCAGAACGCAGACAAAAGGCTGTCCAAGATGCCTGAAGGGCCCACGAAGGACCCTTTGAAACATTTCGGACAGGCGTTATTTAATTAATCTTACCAAAGTGGTTTTGCTTCATAGTCACAGCAGATGTGCCTTTAAACAACATAATTCATTTCTTAAACATGCACATTACACAAAACGTACAACAGGACAATATTCAAAATGTTGCCAGCTGGAAATGTAAAATATATTCTAGTTCACAGTAGAGAAACTAATGATAATTTTCTGTTGATTAAAAAAGATGATTTATTTTTTATTGTCTGGGGTTTTAGACTAAACAGCTAAGATTATACCTGGGATTAATACATTTGGTGCCACCCATTTTCCGTGTTCAGTGTGCAGGGTCTGCATGTTTCTCCACTGACCTTCCATCGTCCAAAAACTGGTTTCTTTAAATCAGCACTAATAGCGCGTGTGATGTAAACCATCTCTTGCCTACTGTCACTGACTCACCCAAGAGTGAGACATCTGCTGTGCTTCAAATATTGAGTTTTTGACAAATGTAATTAGATCCTAAAGCATGATATAGAAATAAAGATAACTGAGATGAACTTTGTGAACATGCTCAACAAATCTGAACAAATACTGTGATGACCAAGTCAACCAGTAGATGTCCTCCTCATGTTTTGATTGAAGATTCCTGTCTCCACACAACTCATTGCCTCTAAATGCTCCCCGTAAATAAAGCTAATGTGGGTCAGTGATTTTCCTGCTCGTGGGGCAGAAAGCCCCTAAGCCCTGAGCTAAAATCAGTTTGATCCAGTGGGTGCTCTGCAACTGGCCAAAGAGGACGGATAAACTGAACATGACTCAGGTTCACTGTGAGAGAGAGTGACCAAATGTGGAAAAAAATGAAATAAAATAAAAATAACATTAATGATAATAATAAAATAGAAAAAAAAAAATTACTAAATTTTCTCTTATTTAAGCAGCTTTTAGGAAGGGCAAAGGTTGACTGACTATATTTTGGTGATCCAGATTGCTTTGGTTGTATTGATGCAACACAGATTAAACCAAATCTAACCTCCTTTACAGTCAACAAAAAAAACCTCCTATAAATGGTTGGGTCACTTTCAGGTCATGGTTAGTTGGTTCAGACGTAGCACTCACATGAGATGATCCTTTCACCTCAGGGATTTGGACCTAATAAAAACCACCGTCATTAATTGAATACAGGCCAGATATTCTAAAAAACTGTTCCACATGTTAGTAATGCATCAGATTCCAATAAATGAAAACTCTGTTGGATTTCACATAAGATCCCTCCGTTGTAGATATGAGAGTCCCAAGACAGAGCTCTGTTTTCTTTAAGGCATACTAGTGAAGATCCTGTGAGCTCAGTGAGATGGATAATTCAAAATTCTTAAATTCTGCGTATGGCGGCTGGTGTTAGTTTTGAATCAAAATCTCCAACCCATTCAACACCAAACCAACAACAGAACACCCAAATCCACACCTACTGCATTGCCCTGACACCTCATCACTTCGACTTTAGTCGATTATCATCATTGCTTTTCTTTTTTGATGGTGTGATTAAAGCCTTTTATAGTCTCTATTCTTTATTCCTTTTTGTTTATTCAGTTTTGGTCCATGTTGGATTTATTTTCTTGTTTTAATCATGAGACTTTGTCTTTTGTGTCCTGTGAAGTTGCCACTTTTGCTTTTTCCAAGTCTTTCATTAAGTATTTCACTCTGTATACATTTTCATGTCATATCCTCCGATGTGTCTCTGCTTTCCTTCATTCCCAGGTTCACTTTAAGCTACTATATCACCCCTAGATGTCCTCAGAAGTCTTGGTCCAATCCCTTGATCTCAACTCACTCTTCTCCTGTTAATAACTCATCAGTAACTCATCAACCTTTCCTGTATTTATAGCTCCTCTGTCCCCTCAGTCATTTGCCAGTTTATTGTTATCTCCTCCCTTGTGGTTTCTCAGTCCTGCTGTTTCTTTGTGCTTGATTTTTTTTTTCACGCTGTATTTTTTTTTCCTCTTTTCGTTTCCAGTTATGCTCTGCCCTTGGTCTGATTAGTTTTCTGGTTCATTTGTGACCTTGCTGCAGGCCACTCTGCATGTGGACAGACCCCCATGTCTACCACCAAGGACCAAAGCAGATAAAGAAGGATAAGGGAATAAAAAACAGCTTTATTCAGATCAGGGATACTATGTTCATTTCTACTTGCACTTTTCTGTTTATTAATTTTCTTGCAAAGGTGCAAATAGATCCATATCTGTAGCAGGCACAGGCCTGATCTTTAACACTTTTGTAGGGATTTAATCAGACTGAGGCATTTACATGCATCCTGGGTGTGGTAGATGCATTTTTTCCCCAAACAAACCACACCAGATTAGCCATCAGTATTTGATCAATGTTCACAGCAGTAAAATGAGGATTAATAGACATAATATTTTAACTTTCTACACCTACACTGAAAGGTTAGTGGAATGTCCCAGCATTGCTGCTTTTGAAATGTATTGTGCTATTCTTTAAGCGTGACACACCTATTCACAAGTGTGAGTTGCGGTTTTAATTAAAGACATCGCTCTCACAGTGTATGTTTCAGCATATGTTAATCAGAAATCTCAGCTCATTACTGTGTGTAAAAAAAAAAACTATATTCGATGTATAGCCGAAGTGGTTTGTGTGTTTATAAAGAGTAGAGTTGGAATTTAAATGCTTTCAGAGAGGGTTTGCCCTCCAAGTAAGACATTGTTCTGAAGCAACATGCTGCCAAAGGATGTTATGTTTTCAATAAAACCAGCAGCCTAACCACATTTCAACTCAACCAAAGTGTCTCCATCTTGTTTTTAGAAGAACGGTTTTGTGCCACCAGAAGCAGGGCTGTCCGTTTTGTCATTCAGCTGCACTCTTACCGTCGAGCAGGCAAATATTTATTCATGTGCTGCAGCATTTACGGACAACAGAGTTAGTGCCACTGACCCAGCGTCCTGTTTGCTCTGCGGATAACTAACTGTGCAGACTAGGTGGGCTTTTTTGGAGACCTGCACCTGAGGAAGAACATAATGGGGGAATGAACATCAATAGCCTCGTAAACATTACTATGTCAGTTTGAACAAATCCTCTCACATGATTGGCAATAAGAAAGGCCAACACCAACATTGTGCACATCTGGCCACATGTGAGTCATCAATGGGCTTTTTACGTCTCTGTGAACTATTCAAATCATTTGTTTCAGTATGCAAACCAGAGAAATGCAGTGTATCACTCCACAAACGTGTTCCACATTGAAAATGCATAAAAGTTAGAAGGACCTCAGAGGACCCTTGATACTAGTTCTATATGTATTTTGGAGAAGTTCCATATGTGTTCAGGACGACCAACAGTCGCCCTGTTTTCCGTGTCTTGTATTCTTACTTTGACAACCCCACGCGCTATGGAACAAACGGCCACGGTTTGCAGCGTGCGCGCGTGAGGAGCTGAACCCAGCTAGCTAAACCTTTCTAAACCACAAACTAAAAAACCCGCCGGACAGCCCGAGCAGAGCTGGATGCGGCAGACTGCCGAGGGTAGGGCTGTGTTGTGGGCAACTATTTCGGCGTTTCCACCGAGCCCCGCTTCGCTTTTTCTCAGCCGACCAAAGAAGACTGTGGAAACGAGACCGAGCCGAGTGTTAACCGCTTGTATTTTCCGATACCTCGAAGCGGTTTTTACGAGAAGTCGAGTTGAGAGGGGGAAAAAAAACTGTCTCGTCGCCCGCCTCGTTAACTCAGAGGACAGTCTGAAATGTTTAAAAAGAGTGACGGGGTTCTGGAAGAACTACCGCCTTATGTAACCGTTTAAACAGCATTTTGGTGCTTCACTTCTTCTGAGGTTTCTCGGACAACACAGTCCACGAACAACCACGGTTGCCCACTTCCGCTGTATAACTATTCAAATTAAGGGCCTGCATATTTAGACACTGAATTAGATGTTTGCTAGAGTGTTTTGTCTATAAAGGCAAATTGGTGACTTTTAATTGTTCACGAAGTTAGTGTATGAATGCGTGTGGCCCTGTGGTCTCTCCAGAATGTTCCACAGGGAGGCTGCTTTTTAAAATGTACCCTTGGCTCATAAAATGAATGATTGGAATTAAGTGTATAATACTGTAATGTTTGAATGAAGAGAAAGTGCACCCTACAAATATGATTATTTATGAGTTTATTATTTATATAATCCACAGTTAAATGCTGTCTGCTCTGGTCCCAACAACTAGCATAGAATAGTGTTACAATTCAGAAACTATATTGTAGTTTGAATTATTCAAGCCGTTCTTCGATTTATATAGAGTTGTAAGGGGGGTATTGATTGTGAGATAAATAAAAAATAAAGAGGACGACTCTGTCTCTTCAATGTAAAACGTTTTATCTATAAGGATTTTCTTTTGACAGTTTTATGGCTGACGTGTGCGATGCTCTTACTCTCAAAGCCTAAAATGTCACCATATCCGGTTTTGGCTTGCGCTAAGACACGGCGGCTTGACTCGACTTCGATAGGAGGGGACGACCCAGAACCATAGCGAGCTCATTTCTCCCGTCGTACGCGCAGCTGAGAGCGACCGTTGGCTGGTTCCGATGAAAGAAGTCAGGCACAACTCGGGCTACGCGGCATAACTCGGTCCTCCTCATCTCTCCCATGTGCTGACACACGTCTCCGGGTCCTACTCACATCCCGTCGGAGGGGAACTCTTACTGAACTGGTTCTAACACATTTGTGAATACATTTCGAGGACGCGCTGAGAAGGTGGGGGGAAGAGAAGATGTTAATGAAGGAATACAGGATATGCATGCCCCTCACTGTGGAGGAGGTAAGTTTTTTCCACTATTTTTTTCTCTCTCGGTGCTTTCTTTGACGACCTTGGGGCTGCAGGCTTTCGGGGCTTAATGGAAGTCTGAGACACACGCTATGGGATGAAGTTGGACCACTTGATGGGAGACGTATCCATTCTCTCACCTCTTTTTTTTTATCCTCCTCCTGGAGCCGTTCCTGCGAACTTAACGGTGCAAATCGGCGCGCGCGCGCGGGAGCGTTAACGGGGCAAAAGAGCACGAGAACTCCATCTTTGGGAAAACGGCCCCGTTGCAAACGTAAACAAAGGTTTGCGAGGATCGTGTCCGATCCGTTGCTCCGGGGCGCGCGCGTACGCACGCACGTGCAATTACGTGCAAATCGGTGCATATTCATTGCATGTGCGCTGCACGTGACGCCCCCACTGCAGATCACTTTCCCACCCCACACTTATCAGCGTTCTCCTACCTGTAATCACACCTGTGCAGCCCTGATTGACAGCTTTCCAGACTGAATGGTTCATTCATTGTTTTCGTAGCACCCTTTTTTTTTTTCTCAATTAAGTCTCACTACACACTGTGGGGATCTGCAGCAGCTCTCTCCTGCCCTGGTATGTATGCAATGCACGCCAGCAGCACATTTGTCCATTATCAACCTTCGCCATTGTATTTTTTTTTTTTTTTTTTCTGTTCATTTTCCATCTCCTGTGCTCTTGAGATGTGTGGGTGTGTGTTGCCTCTAGCCGGGAGCCAGCTCTTCACGTTGAATGATGGTGTACACTGCCATACCTTGTCTGCTCAGATCTTCAGCGAAGACATCTCTGAGAGGCAAAAAAAAGGCAGAAGATTGGAAAATGTATGTCTGTGAGGGTGTATTTATTTCTGTCTTATCGAGGTTTATTCAGCAAAGGAAGGAGAAACCTTTCAGTTAGATTTCCCTCTCTCTCTCTCTCTCTCTCTCTCCTTCTCTGTGATGAGATGATTGATCTCCACACTATCATCGGTAACCTTATAGATGATAGCATCTGGTTATACCCATTTTCAGTTTGCTTTAAAAGCCTTTACAGGATGTGAGGAAATGTGGGGGTGAAGGGGGGGGGTAGAAAGAGTCTCAAGAATTTTCTCTGAAGGTGCACAGCCACTTTGAAATAGAGAATTATGATGTGCCGTTCCATTTGAAATTGTGATGGGGTTCCACAATCCTACTGGTGCCATTTTTTTCGGCACTGTGGAAAAAAAAGAAAGAAAAGAAGTCACACCAGGAGTGTGATTCCAAACCCGAGGTCAAAGGAAGATAAGCCGGGCTTATGGAGGGGGAATGTGTTCACCTGTGTATATTATGCAGATCTGTGCGTTTGCAAATGCATTTTCCAGTGAACGGGCCAGGCCTTCCCTTTACCATGAATATATTTCAAGCCTAAGGGAGCAGCTCGGGCTTTATTGCCACACCGGTTGAACTTGTGAACAGATGGTTGTTCTGGAGACCAGGACTAGTGGAACTGAAGGTTTAGGACGTGATAACGTTTGACCATGAGGGTCATCCTGCCAGGAAAGTGAAAAAGGAAAAAAAATCCAGAGCTCAAAAGCCGTTAAATTTCACAATAGCGTTCCCATTTTTAGCTAATCCCCTCAGCAACTTGTGGACACACCTTGTATTCATGTCTAAAAACGAATAGATTCGTTTTTTTTTAACATCAGGGCCTGCTGTGTCTGCATCCGCTGCTGTAACTTCCTGTCTCTGCCAAGGAAAAAAAAAAAAAACACTTCCTTTGCAACAAAGCCTGAACTTAACCGTGCACGTGCAAACGCAGAATAAACAGCAGCTCTGAGCTTGAAACATCCCAGTTCAGCCTCTGATTTCTCTGCTTATTGCCAGGATTTGAAGCCATTGTGGGCATCAACAAAGCAAATAAAAACACCCCACTATGTCTATCAGATGACGCGACAGTGGTACATTTTTAAGAATGTGATCATGAGAGGATGGGGGCATTAAGCAAACAAGTACGTTAGTGCCTAGATAACCTCCATCTTTGAGTCTTTTGCTATGGATCAAGCCCAGTTTACACGGAACCCAGAGAGCAGAGCGTCGCCGCCTGTTTAGGGTCTTAACTCGGGCTGAAATCTCCTTAACTCTTCCGGGGAAATGTGCTTCGTTCAGAAGAGGCAGCGGCTGGCCGTGTGCGTGCTCTTATCGTGGCCCGACACACTGCCCCAGCGCCGGCCCTCCTCTCCTAAAAGTTGACTCGGAGTTTCCTGCTCGTCCCGAGAGGGCGGAAGGAGGCGCTGATGTAAGGGGGGGGGGGGGCGCACGGGGATGAGCTCTTTTGTGCCGGCTGCTGAGTGGAAGGTGAACAGGGAGGAAGAGGATGACGAAGGGAGACGTGGGAGGGGTGAGCGTCATCCCCAAAAAGCCTGGGAGAGCTGTTTTTTTTCTTTTTTTTTTTTCCTTTTTGCTTGTAAAACTTTTTATTCTTTTTTTTTACAAAGCTCCCCATAGGTCACATACCAAAGCTCTGTGTGTGTATGTGTGTGTGTGGATCTGGAGACATTCTGGGTTCTGTTCTCTTGTCGTGTCGTGTGTTTGGGAGCGGATTGCTGTCTGCTGCTTGGCCCGTGTTGCGTCATCACAGCCCAACTGTTCCAGATGTTGGACCGGCTCCCCGAGCTGTGTTTATACAACTCTAACAAACACCGTGTGTGCGCCACAGAAACCGTTCAGAAAAATCTCCAAAGCGCCCGGACCGCTCCGCCAACCTTTTTTTTTTATTCTTCCTTCTCTTAATCATCTCTTTCCTGTCTAGGGTGTGTGCTCGACGTCACACTGTTTCTTCCCCCCCCCCCACCCTCCATTCTCCACATTTTACTCATTCCTCCTTAGTGAAACCGGCCTGTGGATCTGGGCCGGGCACTGGGACCCTCTGTCCTGCGCGGGGCCCCCGGGGTTGGGCTTTTAAAGTGCCAAACCCTGCCTATAAATGGAAAAACATAGCTCACTCTGTTAGCTTTACGTGAACTCTGCCGCGGCAGTCAAAGTTTCCACTGGTGGAAGCTTTAACGTTAACCCACAACAAGAAGGTTTTGCTTTTGGGGGGAAAGTACAGGCCGCTCAGCTCTGGGGCTCCAGGCCCAGAATGCAGATTCCGCCTGTTGGATTAAGCTCCACGTCTTGATATTTAGACGGAACACTACCCACAGCCACCAGGCCGGAGAACTCATCATTTTTCCATCTGTCCCGTCCTGCTGGAGCAGAGCCAGTAAACAGGCCTGTTACCTGGGAAAGGACTGAGAGGTGATGCGTCACAGGTGCTGACTAACTCCTGTGAACGCCGCCCAGTCTTTGTCTAACGCCGGCTCACCTGGAAAAATGCAGACGGCGCCCCGACCTGTTGGCCGGCCTGAGTCACCTGACACGCCCGTGCTGTGCCGACGGCAGCCTCCGTCCTCCCACCTCTCCGCTTCATCACAGCCACAGGTTCACCCTCCGATGGCTTCATCTTGGCAGCGGAAGATGCTGGACTTGAACTTCCTGCTGGAAGGCGGTTGAAGGGGTTCTGGCAGTTTTAAAGGACAGATTCATTGGAATGAATGAAATGTTGGTCAATATGTTCTTCACAGACTTGGATCTGGAGTATTTCTGATTAAGACATTACTCCGTCACTTATGTCACAACATTGGGTTGTACAAAAAGATGAATCTCTCCCAAAACTTGAGCCTGGGAGAAAACTTCTGTCAGCAAAATGTTTGTTAAACCACACACTTAGATGATAACTTCTAAATACTTTAGAGTGTATCGTTGAACAGGTGGCATGTGGCTTTTATTTTTTCTCGGAAAAGGAAGGAACTTGTTAAAGTTTTATTTGTTGGTTGAGAAAATTGATGGTTGAAATGGAGGAGGGGTGTATGGTGCTTATTAGATGGGAGGAGGTGGAGCTGCCTGATTGAATGAATGGCACTTTGGAAGGGGCACTGGTCATCTTTTCTTTATATATATATAGATAGATAGATAGCTAGAGAGAGAGAATGTGCTGGTAATGCAACCCCTCCAGTTTTTCCAACTAGCTCTGCTGTGCTTTCATGCAGAAAGCACATCCTCTGAGTTTGTTTAGGAAATGGGGCCTGTTAGATGATGTTTGTTTCTTCGGTTTCATGGCAAGGTGCGAGGCCTTTTTGCCATCTGGTATACATGACAATGCTATGATTGAATCAACATCCCATTTACGGCCATTTACTCCTCTAGAGGAAACCATCATGAGTTGTGATGGACCATTATCCTCAGATGAGAACTATTCTCATTTCCTAGATGGCCGTGTGTTTTGTGTGTCGCCGAGCCCACGTATGTGTGTTGCATAATCAGAAATGATGTTTCATAACATGACCTAAATGAGATATTCACGCCTTGCTGGCTGTCAAACTTACAGAGAGGCTCTTTTGCTTACCTCTGTCATCTTTGGCCTGTGCCAAATTTCTCCCATCGGTACCTCCCACTGGTCTGTACAATTAAGCTGTCCCTTTTCTGAAGGCGACCAAAGGTGGACAGGCCATGGTTAAAGTTCTCTTGTGCCTCTTCAGTTACAATTTGTGTTGAACACGATTGGTACACCTTGCTGCCGGACACTGAAAGCAGCATTTTGTGCTTTTTCATGATGTCCAAGGCCTAGATAACCACGCTTCCAGACACCGTTTGAAAGCCGATGGCGATTACCTTTTGGAACTTTGTGTGTGTGTGTTTTTTTAATGTTACATTTAGCTATGGAGCCTCATGTGGAGCTTCTCTTCCGCTCTCTACCCGCCGCACGGACAAATCACAAGTGGGATGAAAGACGTTTTTTCTGCTGGGAGCCACAGTCAGAAGGCGGCTGCTGAATTGGTAAAATGTCTGCTGAAATGGAGACGAAGCGGATGATTTCTAACCACGTCCTCTTAGGCCAGTTCTTATCAAATACATTAAAGTGTTCTGTTTCCTGTGCGTCCTCCCCCAGTTCTACTAGGAAATGTTTTGAGAGTCAATCAAAAAGTTATTCACATGTTTTAGAGCTGATGTATGTTAATAGTGTCCCCTCCCTCTTTTATAGGTGTTTTTTACTACTATACTATACGTATATGTATTTTTTTTTTAGTTTTTACACATAATAAGGAAGTATTCATAAACTGGAGGCGTGAGATTACGGCTATCAGAAGTTCCACAGAAATCCGTTGTGGTCTTCAATGTGCGGCTAAGCCGTATCATTTTATCCGTTAATTTTGCAAATGTCAGCCAGATAATGCAACAAAAAAAAAACCTCAAACACTTTATGTGCATTTGGCTACATCATCTGCTGCAGAGTTTCCCAGAACCTCCATCTTTACGCTGTGAATTTACAGCTCTCCGTTTGCCTTGTTATTCCTGGCTAGCCTTTACCACTGGAGGGTATAGAGCATGTGGTGTCACCTGATCCAAACAAGGGTTCTGGAGGCCCTCTCTCACCTTCTGCGGTCTAACGGCGTCCATCTGCACGGGGCTGCTGTCCTTTTACACGACCTGTGCTCGGACAGCAGCTGGTGGACGCTACCCACACCCCAAAGAGCGACTCTCAGAGGGTGCACGTGCAATGCAACGAGGAAATGTGTCAGGAAATAAAAAACAAGAGTACTTCTTTCCCTGGAAGCAGGGGAAGATAAACCAAAAGGTTTTTAGTTGTGCAGATTCGCAGGAGGCAGATGGGGATTGCGAGCGGAGGTTCAGAGGCGCTCTCATGTTTTAAAACGTATGCAAATGGAAAGGAGAGGAGAGGACGGCGGTGGTGCAAAGTCTCCGCGGCCTCATGAAATATAAAGAAGTCGGAACCCGTTCACCAGTAAGTCGATGACGGTTTGACGCGGCTAATGGCGTCTGAGCCCACCACAGCCCTAACGCCACCTTACCAGTTGCCTCTGTTATTGCTTTAAAAGCTCTTAAGAGTCTAACTTTTTTTTTTCATTTTTATAGCTTTTCTTTTATAGCTTCTGAAATTATTTTACGGTCCACTCAATCAAGCCTTGTCAGACGTGGTGCGTCAGTCCTTATGTGCTGTGAGAACGTGTCGAAAGGTTTGCCTCGCTGTGTCACTTTGGATAAGAATACACTCACAGTGGTCATCACGCTGTTCCGCAGTGCCTTCAGCCCACACACAGGTGCACTGTGCCCCCCCCCGAAACATACACACACACTTATTTTTATTTGTATATCTATATATGTGTGTGTGTGTGGGTTTGTATATATTTACACACATGGACTTGCTATAGATACCTACACACTGCAACACTTCATTATCATCTCCCATTTCCATGGCAACCAGCGCCATCCTTGCCTATCATTACTCAACTAACAGAGAGGATTATAGTGATTTTAGTCTCAGACTGTCCCCTGGATAACTGTCAAATAACGAGGCAGCGGTGGAATGGCGAAGTTCCTCCAGGCCCCGGGGTTTAACGCCAGTCCTCCGTGCCTCAGTTCAGACACATTAATTACAGGATGAGAGGACTCGGCTAGTATTTGGTTTGAGGGGTGATGTGTTTGGGGGTGGGGGGTGGGGGCATGCTGCATAATCTTATAGTTCATCTGTTCCATCACAGCCCCTTCAGCGGACAATGAGGATTATTGTGGCTCCGTCTAGCCGTGAGTTAGTGTTTCACCCATGCAGGGACTGTGTATCTGCACCCGGCTCATCACCGGTAACCATATCGGTCTCGTTATTGCAAAAATGTAGGGCTGGACACTGTACGGCCTCTCCTCCGTTCAAAAGCGTTAGTTTATATTTTGAAGCAGAACATTTACCGACGCTCTCCTGTGAAAGAGGGCGCCTCCGATTTGGGATCAGAACAGCAGGAAGCATCATGTGTTTAAAGAGACAAAAGCCTCCTTTCTCCGGCGTGCAACTCCCATGCACTTTTATAAGATAAGGATATCTGTGGGATGATAAAGTTTGAGCAGGAGGCAGCGTGAGATGCGGCCCATGTCGGGACAGATGGACTGAGCTGCTCTGAATTCTGTCTGCAGCTGTTTGTTTTTTTTGTTTTTTTTTTAAAGATGGAAAGCCTCCTCACCCTGCTGACACCGGGATGGAATTTAGCTCCCTCTCACACCATGAGGGACGCCATTCACAAAGTTTATGGGCTTCATTTAAGGCTTGTTGCTCACAGGGAGTGTTTTTTTTACTTCGACCACTGAAGCTGAATGTGCTGCCCTAAACAAAATCACCTAATATTACATCAAACATTCCATTGGAGTAAAAGGCTGGGGGATAAAAAAATACTAAGTGAACTTTTACAATGGCACAGGTGTTTATTTTCCCTTATTTGAATCCCAGAATGCGGCGTTCTCTGCTTGTGCCGCAGGCACCAGTGATCCGATGCAAAGCGCAGCTCCCACAAACCCACAGAGCCGGCAAAGATGCAGGGTCAATATTTCTCGCGTTACTCTCGGATGAGGGAGTTCTGATGAAGGAACACAGAGATCATCGACTCCCTGAATGATGCTAGTAAACGCTCTCTTATCTTAATGGCTTCACAGTGGAGCTCAGTGGAGCTCGCTCTTCTTCTGGCTGGAGAGCGATTGGATGAAATAGAGAGAAAGAGACGATGTGTGTGAGTGTGTGTGTGTGTGTGTGTGTGCGTGTGTGCGGTTGTGAAGCAGAAAGGGTCCTGACAGAATTACTGTGAGTCACATGACATTCTCAACCCTGGATTTACTTGGCTCGCTGCTGCATGCGTCTGTTTCTTCCTTTTGTGTATGTGTGTGTCTGTGTGTTTGTGTGTGTTTGTGTGTCTTTTCACCCTTCTTTTTAGTGTCCTCTACAACTGAGTCAGCTGTGATCACGGCTGATTTGTGCTGTGATTTAGTGGATTAGGGAGCAAAAATGCCAGCTAAAATGTATTGACTGGAGAAAATGGGCAGTGTGTGTGTGTCTGTGTGTGTGCTTTCACACATGGAAGCGATCTGTTGGTCTGAGAAACGGAGGGAAGAGAGGAACAAAGTATCTAACTATCTTTAGTTAGATACTTGCCACAATCTCTCTGTCCCTCTGTGTGTTTTGCAGTTTTAAGCACTCCCCCCCAAAATCATCCCTGTCCAGATAAGAGTTGTGGCCTTTTCGTAATCACCTGGCCCGGGTCAGTCGGGACAATTCGTGAGAAGGACCGCACAACTGGAGCAGTCCCAAGAATTCCGTTTTCAATCACAGTTAATCCTTTAAGAGGGAATTAAAGAAGAATGGGAAGGAGAAGATCATAATGAGGAAAGGATCTCCCTCACTGGGCTCCAGGGCCATTTAGCCACAGCAGTCCAGTTTCCCTTTGATGAAACTTAATTCCTTTGTACGTCACGTTGACAAATTTAGATCTGCCTGCGGTTGATGATTATTCAATTGGATTAAAACCGATTCAATAATTGTTTGTATTAATCCCCAAAGGGAGATTATTTTTGAGCAGAATTTCATGATTAAAGACATGCTGTTGGTATAGATGGATGGTAAAACACAGATGAGCTTTCTCTCCACTTCGTTCCTGCTCTGCATCCACAACGTCTCCTCTTCCACCTCGATTTGATTTGAGGGGGCATTATTTTAGCTGTAAAAAAGCTCGGTTACCTGCCCTGACAACCCTCCCGCTACCACTGCCATGCATCCTAAAAGTTAGACACAATTCAGAGTGATGAGCAGGAGTGCAGATGCTCTGGAAATCAGCGTTTCTACAGAAAACAGCTGAGAAGATGCAAAAAAAGACGCCATATTTATTTTATTACTGTCTTATTACTACCGAGGACAGTGTGCATTACTAAATAAAAGGTTTTTAACTGGAAAAATAAATCTAAGAAGGAAGAACAACTTTCAAGAAGAAGAAATAGCACTTAAGCTCCCGGAAAGAGGAAAGAAATTCCATAATGCAGCTTTAATTGGCTTTCCCCGTATGCATAAGTGTCCATAACAACGGTGTAAAGCTTCTTCTCATGCGGACTGGTGAAAGGGGGCAGTCTGTCCAGAAGGTTTCATTCCTGTTGATTTTTTTTTTTAGGCTGCTGGTACAAAGTGCCTATGTGTGCATTTCATAAAAAAAAATCCGCCTTTCCTCCCCATCATCACAAGCACCACCCTCCCTTCTTTTTCCAGGTTTTACAGCTCCGGAAAGGCAAACAGGGGGCAGATGTGCCGGCTCTTCAAACAGAACCAAAGAGGCCCACAAGTGCTCATCACTAACACTGGTTGCAGTTATTACAAAAATCCCCAAATCTGAGTAATTTAGTCTTTGATTTTTCTTCTTTTTGTCTGCTGTCTGCCAAACATTCACAGAAACAAAAACAAGATGGACCTCAGTCACCGGTCAGCCAGGTATAAGGGCCGGCAGGATTTGGAGCAAGCCTTTGAAACCTTTGTCTATTTTTTGCACACCACTGCACCTGCAAACTGGCGATTGATGTTTCTGCGACCGGGGTTTCTGAGCTTTTTTTCTGAAGCCTCGGCGTGCCTCACGGGGTCACCGACACCGGGGGATGATTCATCCCGTATCGATCGGCGCTAATTTTTTGTTGCCTGTTGCTTTGTGTGACCCATAGCTGTGGTGTTGGGTTTTTTTGCGCTAACGCACCGCTGATCACTTCCCACACGTTTCTTTTTCTTGCCGCGGATATATTTGAGGGTGCGTGACTCACTCTCATCCCACGTCCTTCTTTTTTTTTTTTTTCGGTGAGGACCCTTTTTCAAAGTCCTCTGCCGCAATCCCAGAATTCACCCAGGGAGGGGAGGAAAGCAGAGGGTGCTGTTGAAGCTCTCTCCGGTGTGTGTGTGTGTGTGTGTGTATGTGTGTGTACAGTGACATTTTCATCTGTGAAGTGCTGCATAGAAAGCGCGCAAAACCGTATGAAGCCCCTCCCCCACACACACACACACACATACTCCAACACAGGTAGACTAAGTGCGCTACAGTTTCCATTCAAAGGGCAAAAGTGCTTAAATCTTCAGAAATTTCTCTGTCAATTAGTTGTTTCTTCCTAAAAACTTCAATTTTGAATTTAATCCCGCCTCCTGTGTGTGTGTTTGCGCCTTAATTTGCCAGCACCTGCCTATTTCGGTGATCGGGATCAACATCTGGACGCGGAAACGGCAAACATTTTTTAATTTTTTCCCCCTATCCCCCTGACTTCCTTCCCCTCCGCACCCCCCCCACAGTGATGTCATAGCACACAGCTCCTAACAACAACCTGAAGCCGCACATCACAGCACGTGGGCCAAAAGTGAAAAGTGTGTAAATCACAAGGAAAAAGTCGGGGGGGGGGGGGATTATCTTGCCTGGCGGGTTTAGAAAGAGGATGAATAGCTTGTTATGTGGGCTGATTTGTGCCTAATGTGGGCACAGTGGACCAGTGTGTGTGTGTGTGTGTATTTCTGAGTGCTGCTCTTGGGAGTGGAGTGCTCTCTTTGCATTCGCTCATTTCGAGGTCACAGTGAAGTTGATCAGCAACACATCTGAGCCCTGAACTTTAGTTTAAGTATCAAAGCTTATGTAGCACTTTATCCCCCCCCTCCCTTCTCTTGCACGCCTCAATAACTTTACATATGCAGATACAAACCCCCCCAAACAGCCACTGTTTCTACCCTGACTACATATGTTTCTGGGATGGCTGTAGCCAAACATGTGACGCAATCAAGCGTCCAGGGAGGTGGGATCTGCTCCAGAGGGGCTGAACTCTATCCGCCGGCTGAACGTCGAGTTCCCTTCAGTGTTTGTGTTTGCACTCAGGGGCTTCTTTACACAGTGTGGAGAAAAAAGGGGGGCAAAAGGATGGAAAAAGTTGGAATGAAATGAGATTCGGCCTTTCGAACTGAGTTGAGCAGGAATGGAATCTCCTCTCTTAAAATCTCGGTTAAATCTCGGCCGTGTAGTCTGTGGAAGCCTCCCAGATGTTGAATTTTTTGGGAAAACATCTCTGCATGTGACCCACAGTTATATGAACAGGGAAGCAAAAAGCTTTGATGTTAAGGGCAGTGATGTCACCGAGTAGCAGTGCTAAGGTTTAGCTTCGGACCCGCCCGAAAATTAGGGATTTTAATCATGTCCTCAGTTTTTTGTGATACGGAAGAGTCGATGAGACGTAAGCATTCGGCGGTAATTGATTGTGTGTGGTTGGCTGTTACCAGGCTGTGGTCAAAAAGCTCACAGCCCAAACACTGTGCACAAAGCCTCAATGTTCTTTACAAATTAATGATCAGATTTATGAAGCCGCAGACTGACCGGAGGTCACGGAGAGTAAGTTAGTTGCACTTATTGGCGGTGGACGTGTAGAGCTCGTGATGCTGGCCCCTGTCTCATGCAGTGCATGTTTTTTCATCTGTGTTTGGCATACTGACGGCTTATGATGGGCGCACGATTAAGAATTAGGAACATTTACAAAAAGTGGCACCGGTGGACGATTGTAGATCTGATTAAAAGACTATAAATAGAAAGTGTGTGTGTGTGTGCTGTTTTTGTGACGTTGTAAAGTCACGTTATAATGGTCTGTTATCGTAAGGTCTCGCAATAACAGAAAATGTATCTGTATTTAACAGGAATTGTATGGATTGGGTTTGGTCTGACTAACACGATGATTTATTTCTTCCAGTGCTCGGGGAATTGAATTCAGTGCAATAACCAAGTAAAAGTGGCTGTGCCGGCTTGGAAATGCAATTGACCTGCGCAGGTTTTATCTGTACGCTCGAATTTAAGTCACTCATTCTTTTTAAACGCCGACTAAACTAATGCGGCCGTCTCTTTCCTTTGTGCTCGTGTGTGTGTGTGTGTGTGTCTGACCTTGGATCGATGGCTCACGCTGGCAGCACTGTTTTGGAAACACGGTTGGTTTTCCTTCAATCGACAGAAACGCGGATAGACGGAAGGTCAAGGGTAGCCAGGCAGAAGGCTTTTAAGCCAGTCACAGCGACACAGCGGCAGCTGCTGAGTCATGTGCTCCGCTTTTGCTTGTTGACCAAACCAAGACAAGCGGGCGCACCATCCCAGGACAAGGGGCCCGATGCGGGCAGGTTAAACTAGCTCTTTGTTTAGGAAACAGAAAAAGAGCGTGCCGTCGCATCTTTATCTTTACAGAACCCTCAACCCCAGAGCCAGAGGCCACTGACTCTACTGGTCTTCATTGCTCCATCTGTTGGCTTTCTCACTAACAAATGAGTCACCGTGGCGAAATTCCTGACCCCGAAAAGTCTCGTAAAGCTTTAATGGAGATCTGCCGGGTCTCAGAAGCCTATTTCAGTGTTTTTTTTATTGATTAAATTCACGTTAAATGGACTCTGTACAGTGGGGGGAATAAGTATTTGACCCCTTGCTGATTTTGCAGGTTTGCCCACTTACAAAGAATGCAACCATCCATCCATCCATCCATTATCAATACCGCTTATTCCCTCATGGGGTCGCGGGGGGGAACTGGAGCCTATCCCAGTGGTCAACGGGCGAGAGGCAGGGTACACCCTGGACAGTCCGCCAGTCCATCGCAGGGCCACACACAGGACATACAAGGACAAACAACCACTCACACTCACATTCACTCCTAAGGGCAATTTCCCCAATCTCCAATCAGCCTAACATGCAGGTTTTTGGACTGTGGGAGGAAGCCGGAGAACCCGGAGAGAACCCACGCAGACACAGGGAGAACATGCAAACTCCACCCAGAAAGGTCCTGGTTCCCCCGGGATTCGAACCCAGAACCCTCTTGCTGGGAGGCGACAGTGCTAACCACCACACCACTGTGCCGCCCTATAGAATGCAACCATCTATAACTTTAATCATATGTACATTCTAACAGCGAAAGACAGAATCCCTAAGAAAATTCCAGAAAATCACATCATATGATTTAATAAAAATTGATAACCATCTGATGAGGAAAAATAGGCATTCTTTGTAAGTGGGGCAAACCTGCAAAATCAGCAAGGGGTCAAATAATTATTTCCCCCACTGTACATACAAAATGACTATAAAGTTGTCTAAGTATAAGTCAAAGTCTAAGTGTTCTACTGTGGGTGTGTTGGGGGGCCCCTCTCTGTCCGTCGGCCCCGTGGTTGGGGGGGGTGGGGGGGGGGGGTATAACCTCGCGGCGGGGCTGTCGGCACTTTGCACCCTCAGTGTGTGAAATGTCACTCTTTGTGGAGGGTTACGCTTCAGACGACCTTTGCCACTGAAGGGGAAGTTCAGAGTTGTCAGCACTAATTGATTTTGGTCGACGGGGGGTTGGGGGGGGAGGGGGGGGGGCAGCAGCAAAATGTCAACACAAGTTGTCAGATGCACTTCATGCATGTAAATGCTAACGACAAACATTAATTCCTGCTCTTATTCAGCAGATATGGACAACGTTGACATTTGCTTGAAATGCTAAAACAGCCCTGGTTTTCTGTCATCCCTCCTCATTTGAATGACTTTTTGCCATTAGCGGTGTGTTTTCTGTAGCCCGTGGGCTGATTTCTGTTTGAGATTTTTGACACTCCGAAGTGCATTCGGTGTAGAAGTTACATTAATTCAGCGCAGGATGACTTTTACAGCGTTAATGCCAATAATGAACGTGAAGTTTAGCGTCATGTTTCAGATTTTCTCTGCATTTCAGCTCGTTTGTGAATGACAGCATTTGTTTAGACTGAACAATTTATGGTACCTGCGCCCCAATCTACCATGTGACCAGTTAACGGGCTGCCGTAGGATGATTAAAACCGAAGCGGCAGACACGCCGAGTAAAACCTCTGTCATAATCCAAAAATATGCCCCTTTCAGCGGAAGAATCAAAGCAATTTGCCAATCATTTTAATCAACGTTTATTACAAAAAGTCACGTGGCTAAGCCACTTTCCTCTGCGTCTGAAGAAAAATGGGGGGAAAAAAAAGGGCCAGGCACAGTGTCGGTGGATAATCCACCCCGAATCACAGGAGGGGAGCCGGTCAACTTGACCCCCCCCCGTCATTCAGCAGTAAATTAGGGGAGCACTCATCCGTGCGCGCAGACGGCCATCTCCCCTCGGGGAGCCGCCGCAGTGGACACTCAATAAGGGGATCTATTGATCCGCCTGCAGGTGGGGAGGTAAGAGCTCCTATTACTGCTCTGATAACTCTGTCTGTGTCAGCGTGCCATACGCACTCTGCAGCAATAGTTCTGCTCCGTCATTTGGCCGGCGTGCTGCACACACACACACACACACACACACACACACCGCCGCCAGTGACTTTGACAGTCTTTTTTTATGACGGTTCACCGGCACATTTGGCATCGTCTGCTGGTAGTGTAGCTCAGCTTTGATGTATTATAGCTTTCTGTCCGTCTCATCTGGGTTTTGAACTGGTCTGAAACACCCTAAAATCTAAAAATGAATATTTGATTTAGTTGAAACCTTTGGATCTGGACCTAAGCTCCTTGTCTTTGTACGTTTTAACCATTTTTGGTTGATTATTGCTCAGCGTGCACTATTGGGGCTGCTTTCTTTTACTCCGCGTCCACAGTTTGATTTCAGATGTTTTACGGTACCTTTCCCCGAACCCCTGACCTTTTCCCCATCGCTATTACCATGGCAATTGGCATAGACCTCCAATTAGCCGCTCCGGGAAAATGAAGTCATTCTTTTCTTCCTGGAAAAGATCCGTGGTGTTCCGAAAAAAACAACAAAAAGAAAGAGGGGCAATTTAGAAAAGCTTTGGTTCCCTTGTTGACAAAGTGCCAGTTGAGGGCTCATTTCTATGCGCCCACTGTTCCGGGCTTCCCTGGCCTTGTTTTACCTCATTCTTTGGTTGATTTGTTTGTGCTGCCTGGTTTTGTGGCCGTGTTACCAAGGCAGTTCCTGTCATGGTTCAGGAGTTTTTGAATGACTCTGCTTGGCGGCTTGTGAAAGAGATGCTCTGTGAAAGACTGCCCTTTTTCCATTTCTTTTTTTTAAAGCCAAGCTTTTTTTCTGCCTCTTTTCTGCTGGTTTCTCTCTGTTAGCCATGATATGGAGAAAGTATCAAAAGTGAGAGATTCTTGTAAGTTTGTCTAAACTGATTTGGATTTAATCAGGACTGTTACTCTCAGAAATTCTCATAATGTCACATTAAACTAAATAATCCGGTTGGGCCTCCATGGTAGTGTGTCCTGGACTCTGTGATGGAACATTTCACTAGATTTTTGTTGTAAGACAGTTGAAATCTGTCAGCTATGAGTTTGCTTCATCCTCTTCACATGTAGGCTTCATTCTTTCATCGTTCCGATTGGAGGGGGAAAATAGAAGAAAATAAAATAAGTTGCAGGTCTATTTTCAACTGAACCAACAGCAGTGCTGGGATCGGGGACACTTTGTGTTACAGCGTCGATATTTAGAAGGCAAATGATTTGTGTGGCTTTTTGTCAGGTGTAATTAACTCTCATAATTTTTTGTACTTCACACTGACTCCTTTAATTTCTTATTCAAACTACACATCTGCACCCCACCTGGCAGCTGCTCGGCTGCAATCCTGTGATGAGTCTGTCAGGCTGGGGTCCAATTTAAGCAGGATTAAACTCACACTGGCAGGCTCAGTAATTATAATTATTAGCAGTCCAGCCACAGGCGTAATCCACCATGCATCTGCTGTGTCAAATCTAGTGCAAACGTCCCTCCGCTACCATTTAACTCGGAATTCAGGTGATCACAGCGTTTTAGACGTGTTTTGGTTTTATTTTTGGAAGCACTTTAAGCCCAAAACTTATGAAATGCAGACTGAGTTTTCAGACTGATACAGAAAACGGTACTTGATGAGTCAAAGTCAGATGTTTAAATAATGGCTGGGTTTGACAGCCGGTTTATGGACAGGTAAGAAGCTGATGAACGACTACACCTACTCTGTTTGTGAGGAAATCGTAGCTGTCCAAGGTTCTGAAGAGAATTTACAGCCTACAGATGTGGGTCTCTGTGAAGTGCCAAAGACACACCCACCCACACACACACACACACACACACACACACACACACACACACACACACACACACACACACACTTCCCTCTTTGTTAGAAATGCTGACATTTGCATTGGGCCGCCAACCAAGTGTGTAACGTGAAGCACGCCATCACTTAAAAAAAATCTTTTATCGGTTCCAAGCCATTTCTGTTTGAAGATTCACGTGTGTGCGTGTCAGATCCTCTCACATTACTAACCCATGGCATTGCAAACCTTTTATTCTATTTAGATGAGAGAATGTTGTAGCCTCCGTATGAAAAAGAGGCGTAGTGGAGACCCACACTGACAGGGGAAGTGTGTAGAGCTTCAGTACCATGTTGATCTCATTGATGATCAGTGGGGTCTGTCCCCCCATAATGCAGATGTTAAGCATCCAGTGCACTCCCAATGTTTCTGAGCTGCTGTCAAAAGGGGATTTATTGTTTTGGTTCATCAGTCTGCATGAAGAAGTTGCACGTTTTATATCGTCAGCAAAAAAATCTTCACAGAAATGCAGTTTGGCCTTTTTCTCATGCAGAGAATGCTGACCTATGATTATACTTATCAGGCTTTGCTCAAATCTCTACCTGTCAGGAGAAGACACAGCTTCTGTTTTTTTTTATTTCTGATTTACTTGTATATGTCTGAACATGAGTGATTACTAAAGGATAGCTAGACAGGTTAGTATGTAAGTATAACAAATGGTAATGTGCACAATAGTGTTACTATTGCCTTTACAACATTAGACCTGCACTCGCTCCTTTTTCTAAGAGCAACTACTCCCTTCTCGCTTTGCTGTCTTCCCCACCTCTCTTGCTTTATTTGAGTAGAACCGTCTGGACTGTCTGACTTCACTTAAGACTGTGAGAGGTGTTTTTCGGGGTTAAAATGGAGACCCTCATATGGAGTGATGAAAGCTGAATTTTGGCTCATCAAAGACCTAAGAATAATTTCTCCTTTAATTAGATTCACAGAACACCTTCAATGCTCTCGAGTGGAATGTACTATTATTCACTAGTGATAAAAGTTGGTTTTAAAGTGACATTTTGGTGTACAGGACAAATAACTTTTGAATAATTTTTTTATTCATCATTCATTACCATGTGATAAGTCAAAATTATTGTGTAGCCGGTTATCAGGTAGATCTGCTTGTGGTAAACAGGTTTTTAAGCAAAAAATTGTAACATTACAATATGGAAAAAGGTCCCAGATGCAAAACATTTCTGAAACCGTAAGTGTCAAATATGATACATGTGGAATATTACAGTTAATCTTCACTTCAACACATCTGGTTGCGTCTTTGTGTGGGACACGTACAGCAAATGGACTATTTGATCTCGATTATAAATGAGACATTATTTAACTGCATTCATACATCACAAAAAGAGCAGACAATTAATTATTTTGGTCATCAAAACTAAAACAACAACATACGGCTTACTCTCTCCTAACAGAGTCATCACTCTCTCCGACGCCCCCCTCCACGCACCTTTTTGATCAGATCCAACATCTGTGTTCATTCTGACCGCCGTACGAGCTCCACTTGCATCAAACCAACACGGAAGCAGGAGTTTGTAGCCAGGAGTGTTCAGCCATAACTATAATTAGCCCCTGCGTTTTGGTTGCCGTGGTAACGGCACAAAGTCTTTGTGGCTGTGTGTGCACGCGCGCGAGTGAATTCGCCTTAAAGCAGCGCGCCCTGCCACGGACTGCAGAGCGGAGACGCACTTGGGGCCAGGTCAACTAAGGCCTCCTGGACCAGCACATGACCCCCCCCTCCCTCACCCCGTTTCAGTTGCTCCGGTGCGAGGACACTTTGCGTCTTCCACAGGAACCACTGTGCATTCATAAAGAACATTAGAAGAAGCCTAATCCGGTCCACAAAGCACAGCTTTATGGGCCTTAGGAGACCTGTGGAAGCGGCCAGACATTCCTCCAGCTTCATCAGCGCACACAAATAAGGGCAAACTGCTCTCTATTCCCTGGTTTTCCTCTCCTGCAATTAACATGCGATAAAAAATGACGGAGCACGGACGGCGCAGGTCACCGTTCGCTTTAAGTAGACCGCAACCGGGAGGCAGATCTGTTTAGATTTCTCTGCTCGGAAAAGCCAGCATCGTTAACCCTAATTTCTTCTCTATAAATTTGCCTCTCCTAAACGTGTGACAGTATTTACAAATGCTGGCTTATACGAACCGCACTTTGTGACAGTGGAATGATGCTGGCCCTTCGTTGTTTACTGAAATGTGGGTCAAACAGAGTTGAATGTGAATCGCGAGGTGGCAAACGTTTACACGGGGCGTTAGAGAATAGCAAAGCTTGCCAGACGAATGTGTGTTTTTGCCCTACCTTCCCTTGTCTTTTCATTTATTCATTTCCTTTGACGGGGGAAAAACGGCGGTCGTACCAACGTATTGAAAGGAACCAGGCCAAGCACAAGGAATTATTTAGCTCATGGAGTGTACCTTAAGTGGTACACAACTTAAATGTGCTTACACCACTGAGACAGTTTGAAATACGTTTTCACAAGAACCGACTTTAAAAAAACGTGCTTCCTTTTGTGAGCATGTTCTGTTGCTTTGTTTGGAGGCATAGCTGGTGAGAAATCGACCTGGGCCGCCATCCGATGCTGTCACGCTTCATCGGGAACCATTAGTGCGTGCAAAACGACACCGCCGCGAAACAGCGGAACGATCTGAACCGTCATTATGCGGGAGCCTATGCATGTCACCTACGAGGGCCCAGCTTCAGTAATGCATCGGCTGCGAGAGGGCGATGCCGATGTTAATGGATGATGGAAGTAGCAGACGAAAGTGGAAGGTGCGAACGGAACACAAATGCACATGTAGTAGCCGGAATATCGGTGTTCACATCTCGTTGAATCTAAGGGGGGGGTTGAAAAGGTCAGGGGAGATGGGGCAGGGAGGTGATCCACACCTCGTTGTTAATGAGACTCCATTATATGAAAACCCTGTTTCTGTTTGGCGGGGTCTGTAAACAACAAGTGTAGCTTGATGATTAAAAATGGGTGTTTTATTTTCCACAAAACCGCAATGAAAAATCTTTTATTTGTATTTATTTATTTGTATTTTTAATTTTTTAATTAATTAATTTTTTTAATTTCCATTTAAAAAAAAAAAAAAATTTTTTTATTTTCTTTTAAAAAATTATTTATTTATTTTTTTACTTTTATTGAGCACACAATGACAAATCTGACATCAGAGCTTTGGATGAAATCCTTGAATAGACAGGTTCCTGGTTTTAATCTGGGGGGGTGGTGGCTGTGCTGGTACTTAGGCTGTTAGATTAATAGGTGCAAAGGACAGTTAAATCTGCCCGTCTCAGACTGCTGTCCACCGTCTGCTCATGGAGAATTTCAACATGTTTGTGGTTTTACAGAATTCACAAGCAGCTTCACCAGCAGTGGGATGGTTCTTAAGCTTCAAATAACTGAAATATTGATGGATAACATGATCAGACCGGTTGTTCTGTCAACAGTAATCTTCCCTTTTTGACTTTGTCATCTGCTTCAGATTGTGTTATCAGGTCTACTGGGATATATCAAAACTGGATAATCATCAAATAATGGCCTTAAGTATCCCTGTTGTGCAAAATGGACTTGAGAGGGACTGAGTGGGGATGATTGTTTAGCCCTCCATCATTATCCTCTACCAGCATTTCTTGTTTGAAACATAAAGGTAAAAAATGAAGGGGTAACAGAGGATGGAGATGAAGGGGATAGGAAAGTGCAGAGAGACTGAAAATGATTCGTCCTCAGTGCTCTTTGGTGAGGAGAAACTTCGGCGAACCGGGCTAAAAATAGCCCAGTAAGTGGCCCTGCTGTTATCACACACACACTCGCATATTCACACACAAAAACAGCAGGTAGGGATTCCCATCAAAGCAGCTTTCACCCGTCCTGACCTTTTCGTTCGCGTCCACCCCCCCCCACCCCCCCCATTCAAAGCCCCCACGTGCAGCACAAAGCGCTCACCTGAGCCGTCTCATTCATAGACACTAATGGCTCCACAGATCCCGTCCCATACCACACGCATTATACAAATGAAGCACGAACCCGGTGACTTCTTTTAAGAGTTGGCTCCCAGATTTATTCAAATGTATTATAATGCAACAAAAAAAAAAGGGGGGGGGGGGGGGGCATGTGAGGAACATGAGCATGCAGCATATCCTTTAATATGCTGCCAAAGAAAAGGCTGAGAAAAATGAAGGCATAAAAGGCTTTGTTGACGTTTTAGTTCATAAGCTCTTCTTCTGTCTGGTTATAACGGGAAGCCAAACAAAATACACACTTTGAAGTAATGAGGATTTAGAAGCGCTGCATTTTCCCCCCGACATGTTCAAAGGTCCTGGACGAAGCTAATGCAGCTCCTATGATTTAGCCACCCCGGTGATTTCCATTCTATTACTGTAATCGGTCTGCTGTTTGCCCAGTTGTGTCGGAGGTGCAGAGCGAGGTTCAAGCACTTTAACAGTAACTATTAATAATTTATCAGTCAGTAAAGAGGTCTTATCAGGATAACCTTAAAGGACATGCAGTTTGTAATTGAACATCTTGTGTGTGTTAAGCCCGATAGGGAGCCACTGTGTGCTGCAAAGTGCTTTTCCCATTCACAGCCCATGAATCATAACGATGGTGAATATATATATATATTTATATTCAGAGGCCTTTAAGATGCAGTGCAGTGCACAATGCGTCGATATTTGAAATGCTCTGGCTAGTGGTCGCATTCACTTGGAAAGCATGATTGCAGAGAGGATTAATGACTTCATTTTATACACAATGATCTCATCTCTTCAGAAAGACTGAATCTCAGCAGTCTGTCCATTTAAAGATGACGGCGTTGTTTAAAAACGTGCTCTTTTGCTCACTAGGAGGCGATCAGAGATGTTTCCAGCTATTTTCCAACTAGCCATTATGTGACATTATCTTGCATTTATGTCATGCAATTTTCTTATTATTTGCAAATATGATATCCTCTTGTATATAATACCCCTCTCATTTGATCATGCTGCTTAGATCCGTTTGTGTCCGCCCTTGTGTATAGCGGACATTGGTACAGTCAAATTTCTCACCATTTACTTATTTCTTTGTTGCTGTTCATCAGTTGTTGAATGTTGGTCTGTGTGGTGCTCTCAAAGCTTTCACACAGAGACAACCCTTTACGGAAATCCAGCAAAAAAAAAAGGGCCACGTTACCAACTCTGGACGCCATACAGATGTTTTTTTCCCCCTCCTGTTTTCAAAACATCCCTGTATGATGAGTTAACAAGGTACCCTAAATCCCTAAATCAACACATACGGTTGTATCTCCATCCAGCTTTGAATTGGGCCTTTAAAATGGAAAGGATGTGATGGTAGAAGTGTGCAAAGTCATGGGTTCCTCTTTTTTTTCTGACTCTTTGTACAAGATTTCTCATACAAACGCTGACAGTCATATGAAGGTTTTTGTGCTGAGTGAAGACCCAAAATCGCCTTGACGTATTCCCGTTTGTTACATTTTTTTTGTTCCAAAAAACGGGACCATCTGCAGACAGCAGAGACAGCAGATTCACAGACGTGTGACAATGGAAGACAGATTGAGACTCCGAACTGGAGAAGGCGACAGTAAAGGGATATAACAAAGGTGTTAATAAAGTAACAGCAGATAGATCACACAATGTTTCAGTCTCTCTCTCTCACACACACACACACACACACACACACACGCACACTCGGCTGTTTGCTGGTGTGAAAGGGCATCATGGACCTGAGTGCTTGAATGAACCAGGGGTTGTCACCTCCTTCACTCCTCATCAGTTTTGGTCTCATTTACAGCTCTTAAATTCAATTCGGTGTGCATTCAGAGCCACTGTAACGGCCTCAGTGTAAATCACAGCTTTTGGAGCTGCATCTGTGGGCTGAAGGCAATTTCCCTTTTAGCACATAAGGCTGTTTTCTGCACATTTATTCATTTATTTATTTATTTCCCCGGGATGGCAGTCCACAGCAGCATCGTTCTGGCGCTCAGACGTGTGAGGAGTTGGAGGCTGTAGAAATACAACACAGGGATGTTCGCCTCCCACGAGGGCCTCTTTTTGCAGTTCCTTTTCATTTGTGTCTGTCTTTTTAGTTTTTTCCTGGGTTAACCACGTTGCTGGTTATCAGGCTGCATTTCCAACCTTCACTGTCACCTATCTGTTTCTCCTTTTACTTATTCAGCCTTTGGCTCCGGCAGTATCTCTCTCATCCACCCATTTTTGCCTGATTGATATCGTTGAAAAGTTGACTCTTTATTTGTTCGTTCAGCTTGGTCATTATGACATCGAGACCTCCATAACTTTCTCCAGTAAATGAGCTTGAGGGAGCTCCTCGGTCTACACCCACCCACCGTCCCCAGAGCTGTTTGGTCTGAAAGTGATTATTGATTGAGGTGAATTCTCAGCCTTCTCTTCTCAACAGAATCCCTGAAACGTGGTTTTAAATGAAATCCATTCACTGCTACATGATAAACTGACGTCAAAATGAGAAAACATGTCAAACCCAGGATAGATTTGTTTAATCGGAAACTCAGTTTGTCGAATGTCCAAAGGTTTAACATCTAATACGGCTTCAAGCATTCACCTTTGTGTTGTGTTGTCAGTGTGTAATTTATACTCACCGTACAACTAACGGCTCACTGGAATCCTGGGGTATTCTTAGAAAGCTGTTTTATGTCAGCCAAAGGAAAAACCATCAAGTCTGGGCTCTTTGCCCCCCTGGGTTAAACGTGACTTGAAGAAAAGGACGTCCCAGGTGGAAAACAGGACAAATGAAATGTTCCTTTCAGCAGGGAGTCATGATTTGTGTGCGCACACTTCTGTGATGGATGGGTATACTGTGTGTCCTGGGCGGATGGCCCACTGCTTTTCAGGATAAATCGTGAGTCCTTTACTCCAGAGGCTGCCGAACATCGGATGGTTTTATAATGTTCATCTGCCCAGGCCTAATGTGCTCTGTTCGGTATATTTATTAGAAAAGAAAGCTGTGAATGGGCGCTTTGTTGGAGTGACCAAACCGGTGCTTCGGTTATGTGGTTTTTCCACAAGGTGAACATTTCTGCACATTTATACTTCACTGTGCATACGTGTCAGTGTGTACTGCAGTTTGTGTGTGTGTGTGTGTGTGTGTGTGTGTGTGTGTGTGTGTGTGTGTGTGTTCACTTTGCCTCAGTGGAACAGGTTAACGGTCTGTTTACATCCTATCAAGTTTCGGGGGGGATTTACAGTCCCTGTGTTGGCCAAAGAGAACAGGAAGGGAGGAACAGCCCTCTTCTTTCGAGC
Source organism: Menidia menidia (assembly GCA_907169785.1). Classification (NCBI taxonomy): domain Eukaryota; kingdom Metazoa; phylum Chordata; class Actinopteri; order Atheriniformes; family Atherinopsidae; genus Menidia; species Menidia menidia. The sequence continues at coordinate 7,571,681 of CAJRST010013335.1, forward strand.
CCTATTCCTCTGTCTTGGTCTGGTCTCTCTCCTTCAAACCCCCTCTCCACTCACACTTTCCAGTCTTTTTTGTTCCTTATCTTTAGCTCAACATTCACAGTTCCATATTTTTTCTCTTCTGTGCTCCTCCTTTTATAATCCATATCTTCTATGTTTATGCATATAGCCGAACCGTGCAGGACATTAAGCTCGTGTCCCAGCACAGCCACGTGCAATTTTTTTATTTTTTTTTTAACTTGAGACATCCTCTGCTGCAGTTGTCCGTGCCAATTTGCACTTCATGGCAGACTTAGACGACCTTCGCCTCAGCGCCAACAGTTTCTGCAGAACAATGGTCCTCCTTTTATTTGCCCCTACCAAACATTTCTCTGTTCAGTGAGTCTTATTTCACCCCCCCCCCAAAAAATCTCAGTGTGAACAAAGTATTGAGGAAACATCTGCAAAATGTTTGCTCCCGTGTCCAGGAAGCATTTACCAATTGGATCCACATTCCAATTTACTGTAATGATGGTGGATATGATTTTATCAGTGGGCAGCACAGGAAAGCTTTAAACCTAGTCCCTTTCCTTCTAACCAGTTAATCTGACATTATGTTCACGTTGCTTTTTGCTTCCAAATCACCTAATGAGTCAGCAGAAAGCAATTTTCAGGCCCTCTAACTTGTTCAACAACTGCTATTAAATGGATGTTAATGTGAAACATTTCATTTAAACAGTTTTACTGTGCGTGTGTGTGTAGACGTTAGCTCATTTTAGGTTTCCTTTGCTGGAAAAAAATAACCGAACCTTAATCTTTATGTGTGAACAATTCAACATTGGTTCATCCGACACGTTAACGCTCATCGATGAGCTACTCCGTCACAGGGAAACAGTCATCTGTTCACGGGCTGTAACTCGATTTGACGGTACAAATGTTACCGCGCATCATCTGTTCGTGCAAAGGCCTCTTTGTGCGCGCGTGTAATGATATGACGAATGCTAATAGGTCGCGTTCTGTCCGAGGAGGGGACGCGCGCCCCAGCTGGCCCACACTTTATCCCACATTAACAGCAACTTTAAGCTGACATGTGTCAGATTAAGTTGCAGATGGACACGTCTGTGAAATTTGTTTCACTTGAAAAGGTCAAGGTTTCAGCCATCATAGTCGGCACCCGAGGACCAAAATAGGTTCTGAAAATCGAATTGCCATGTAGATGTGATATATCAGTGGTTGATAGTGTTATAGTAAGAGAGCCACGTCCTGAAATCTTGGCTCTGGCTTTTTCCATCTGCTCTGTTTTGGTTTCTTGCATTACAGCCACCTTACAGAAAAAAAACGGAATTGTTTCTGTGAACAGGACTCAAACCAGAGTTGTCTTTGTGGATGTTCATGTGTTATAAACCGTCCTGCAGATAATTTTCATCAGTTTTTCTGCCGCAGATATCAGGAAAGCTTTGTTTCAGAACATAACCCAAGCACTTAGATTTACAGACTTGTTCTAAATGAGCATGCCTGTAAAACAAATGGCCCTTTTTTAATAACAAACGCACACTGCGCGCAGACCTTTGTCTGTACCCACACATTGATTTTGCCCAGACTCGCAGAAAACTTTTTCCTCCCTCTTTCGCCCGCCGACCAGCTTTACCGCCTTTATTTGCTCATTTGACCCGTTTCTCCGTCCCCCTTCACGCAGACGTACTCTAATTACACCTGGGGTCCACCTATCGACTGTCAGGCCCACGGCTAAAAGATAATCTTATCTGGAGAGAGCAGCCACGCGCACTGCCACCCAATTGATTAACTGTGAGCAGAGCAGGGCAAGAAGATTGCATGGGTCGCTGGCTCAGTTTGTCTGTCTGTGTTTGTTTGTATTGGCCATGAAAGGTAATAAAATTGCAGAGATGGAGCCATATCTGTTTCACCAGTATGGATTGTATGCATTGTGTGTATTACAGATGGATTGGGGGCCGTTTAGAAGCCCCCTTCTTCCTGTCTTTTTAGCATGTTATCTGTGTATGATCACTCCAATAGTTTGATAGTTACAGAGTTTGATTTAGCAAATATCTGAATGCTTTTGTGTTCCCATCTTTTTGCTTCTTTTACTAATATTATTTTCTGTTCAGGTTTTTCCTGTTGAACTCGAGACTTCAGCTGGAATTACGGGTCACACTCTCTAATAAAGTTAACATTAGGTTTCCAAACCATGCACCTTAAAATAATCCCCTCTAGATCCCCTTTTCCCTCAGAAAAAAAGGAAGCTGGTTCAGCATTTAAATGCTTGTTTTACTCGCTCAGGAACCCCAGGAAGGTGCAGCGAGTTTATCCCTGCTATTTCACACTTTAAGGTTGGAAATGCAGCTGTTGAAATCTAAAAAGGTTTCTTTTTTTTTTAAGTCGCTCAAAGACAGTTGTCGGCGTTTGAGAACCTGCTGAGGACAAAAGATTCAGTTTTGGCTGCCATGGTGCTTCCCAAAGGGCATTAATGTGGCTCTCTTTAAGTGAAACACAGTGATTATCAGAGCTATTAAGGTAATTATTACCCCACATTGACATTTAAATAGAGAGGTGTGCTGAAGTGGCTGCCAGGGAGCAGCGCTGATGGACTGTGGGTCAGCTGCATCCTCTCCAAAAAAAAAAAAAAAAGAAAAACTCCCCCCCAAAAAAAGAATCCCACACACAAAAGGATGCATTACAGGTACAATGGTTGATCGTTTTGATACCTGTTGAGCAGGAATATTATTTTGTGGTAAAGGTTTTGTCTTGTCAAGTAAAAATCAACTCTTTTCGGCCGAAGATTTCCGACGGAGTCAGAATTTGGTCCGTGTTCCCTTCTATTTTTGTTAAACCTCTAACCCTAAAAGGTTTAGGGCAAATTCTTACCAGAATGCCAGCTATGCGTAGAGTGTGTCAGCAAGTTAGGAGTCTGCATTCCTCTTGAATTCAGATTCATTTTATGCTACTTGTATGGAATTTAATTTGGGATTGAAGCAGAGCAGAATGAGTTTTGTCAGAGCAGAAAAGCTGATTTCCTTAAATGAGTTTGGACTCCATTTCATGGCAAACAAAGTGCTCTCATCCCTTTTTTTATTTTTATGTTGCTCATTTGATTTTTCTTTTTTCTTCGTCCGAGAGTCGCATCCTCCTCTCCATGAATAATTTAAACTGAAAAACTTGTCTCGGCTTGTTTGCCTGAAGGTGCCAATGAAGGCGGAGCGTTTTAGGCCTCCGTTTGATTCACCAGTGTTCAGAAAGAAGGCGCATTATTTTCCCACGAGGAGGAAATGGTTCATCAACCAACCCCCCCCCACCCCTCCTAACCCCACGCCAGCAACACCCCTCTCCCCTCGTTTGGGCTCTCCTCCTCTCATTTATTGTCCGATCCCCCCCCCACCCCCGACAACACGACCAGACAAAGAAGATGCCATCCCTACTTTGGGCGACCACATTCCTGCCCCACTTTCTGGAGGATGATGCAGTAACATTATCAACCCCAGAGAAAGGCGGAGGACTCTCAAATGCACGTATTGATCGACTGGGCTTAATGCAGCTCTTTGGTTCTCCGGGATGGTCAGCGAAGCTGTACTTCTTGCTCACCGACAGCTAGATTAGCCCTCTTAAAAGTTGACAGTGTTTGTCGATGTCGGATTGAACCGTTGTCGGATGTTTTAGCAGCATTCTACAAAAAAGGAGAACAGATTCGGGTGATTATAGCGGGTAATGTTTCCAAGGGTGAGCCGTGACATTATTCAGTGGATTCGGATGGATATATCCTCTGGTACATTCCTTTATTGGGCCATCTGTTTTGTTAAGCATTCACAGTCACGTGAGGTTTGGTTAGTCCTTGCTGGGTCATTCACAGGATGTTGTACAACAAATATTGTGTCGTATTCGTGAAAGGGGAACATGTGCACAGGGCCGGGTGATGGATCAGATCATTTAAGTGGTGAAAAATAACACGTCTGCGGCAACTTTTAAGGGAAAGAAAAAAAAAGGAAAAAAAGCTGACCTATTGAAAAAAACTGCTGACTGTGTGGAAGCGGGATTAGATCGAATGCCAAACGACTGCCTTTAATGAGTGAATTCGCTGCCGATGTGTTCTTGAGGTATGCGGGGTAAGACCTCGGTCTTGGTTCTGTCAGATGAAACGAAGATCCTTTCATGATGTCATTTGAAGCTGTTGGGCGTCTGTTTTGTGTCAAAGGTCATTTTCAGCCATCCAGGATTGAAGTATTAGAGGAATTGGCTGTCTTTCCAACTAATGAACTGAACTGCCTTGCTGAAAATCTGTTTATATGTGCCCTTGTGTGGTGCACCAAGGTCTAAGAATTGAGTTAAAAATAGAAAATGATACGTTCTAAGACAGCCCGGTAAGTGATTCTAAATCTATATTAAGTTCATCCTTCTGATTTTGTCCTGAAGTTCAATTACCTTGACCAGAAATCTGTCACCACAGGCGACGGTGACAGCACATTTGGTTTATTTACTCTAATTAACGGCCGGCCCAAACCAGAGTTCCTCGTCATCAAACAAATCAAATGAAGGCAGGGCTACTCCTGATCTCGTATAACTGCATCACATCCCCGCATGATCGATCATCATGGGAACCTTCCAGACAAGAGGGGACCGATTTCCTGTTTTGATTCGACGTGGCCAAATAACTGACGGCCATTCAATCGCCGACCACAACGGAGCGCCTTTTTTTGTGCGTTATGGAGCTGCCTGGTTTTGTCTGGCCATGGTTGGGATGACTTTCACTCTGCCCTCCCAAGATTTTAAATGACCACAGACGTCGTCATAAGGAGCGTGGATAATGTATGCCAGTGCCTCATATTTTTAGTAGATGATGACCGCTACAGCTCATCGTCAACAAAACGAATGGAGAAGGGCATCTCTTGTCTAAAGGGACATGGGGGGGAGGCTGACGTCATACTTTACTGCCTCTGTAACCCCGTGTTCCAAGCCTTTTTTAATTTTATTTTTTCTCGTCCTGCCTGTACATCACATCACATTAATTTTCTGTCACTTTGCCCCCACAAACCACCCCCCCCCCCCCCCGTCTCTTCATGTGTGGCATGAAGGGAAGGATGGAGTGCATGTGCATTATTTACAGTAGCTCTCAACCCTACGGTCCCTGCATCCCTCGGCTGTTTTTAGAATTACTCGAGTTTCTTTCGAGACTTCATAGAAAAAAACAAAAGATTTTGGTTACCCAAAAAAAAGCACAAAAAAAATGCTGTTTTGGAGTGGAAAAAAAAACATGTGATGCAGGAAATAAGAGAGGGGGATGTAAAAGCTTAAGTTCATAACTCAAATCATTCCCTGCTGGCTATGTGCGCCATTAATAAATTAACACAGAAATGGATGGTGTGTATTTTTTTGCATTATAAAGGCTGAGACCCAACAACTCATCCAAAGCTTTTGAAATACTGCCTTTTAGTTGAATTGGGCTCGCCTTTTATCAGTATTAAATAACCCGTCAAGATCAATCATCCGTCTCAGGGCCGCACACGGCCTCACACAGTGCTCGGGCCATTCCAGGACGGGGGCTGCAGATCCTCCAAATGTCTGGAAGGTATGCTGCGGGGGCTGAAAACCCCCCCCTTCTGCTTGATGAAATTCATAACCCTCCGACTTGACAAGCCTCTGCAGTGTTGCACTTCCTGAACTGCCACTGAACTTTTTAGTGCTTCCTTCTGCTTCACTTGCAGCTCAAGTTGCTTTAAGAAAGCCGAGGCTCACGTTGCTGTTAGGAAGACAGTAAGTAAAAAAAAAAAAAAAAAAGGTTTTGGATGACTGAGACAATGGGGTGGCCGAGTCCTTGGGGAGTTATTTTCACGCTCTCCGTCCCGTCTCTTGTTGGTTTGCTATATTTTTCCTTTGGGAAAAAGAGTTTTCCAGGCACCAAACAGCAGCGTTATCACCGGAGTTGTATCAGCACTTGTTCAGCTGGCATTTTTTAATGCACTTTAAGTAAATCGAGCTGTTCGGTGCTCACTTTGTCTATCCAAACTAAAAAAAGTTTGAGTTTACCCTCTGCATTTATGCAATCTGCACAGTGTAAGTAAACAAATATTCAACTAATTTGGCATGTCAACAAGAAACTCTATAGTTCTGAATCCATTTAGTTTCCATCTGGGTAAAATTACTTTTTTTTTTTAAATACTAGACTGTGAAAGAGTGTGGGACCTCATGTTCCCAACATTTTTTACCTTTTTACTTCTCACAGAGGAAGCTAGATTCAGTAGGATGGCCCAGCTGGTGTGGCCCACAGTTCTCCAGCCAGCATCTAAATGGGAAGAATTGAGAAAATGTTTTTCATTTCATTTCTGCTCCTGATTCCTTTTTTTTTTCTTGTTGTTTGGCAACCAGAAATGTGTCAACGGTGGCGCTAATTTTATTATAACGCCGTAGATTCCCGGCGGTGGATGATCCGTTGGTGGTGGGTAAACGGTGCCTCTTGTGTATTGGGCTTCACTTCACAGCTCCCACCATGTCATGTCCCACCTGATGCTCAAAATTCCCTGTAAAGTTTCTCTCTGTTTTCTGCTTTTCTCTTTTTCTTTTACACAGTCAAACGTATCTACATTTCTGGCTGAAAATGACCACGTAGGGACTCTATAACAAACTCCTGGTCCCTCCCAAGAACTCTAGTCTCTGATAACATACATAATTTGTTTGCCGGCGCGTCATCTGGAAAACACGCACACATCCACACGACATAAACATCTGTGCAATGGCTGGGGTCTATATTTACACGCACTGTGATGTCCAGGAGAGAAAGTTAGAGGTGACAAAATGTCTCCAATGTTTTCTAAGACAGTTCACAGCCTCCTATTACGCGCAACAAGCACGAGGAGGCAGCTCGCAGGGGCAGCTGTGTGAGGCCGGAGAGGAGTTTTTCACCGTCTGAGTGGGGGGAAAAAAAGGAATTCGCTGTGTGACGGGGTGCGAGAAGCGCGGTGCGTTTCAGATTTAGGAGACCCACGGGTATGGAATTGTAAATGTTGTCACACCGTGCACGTTTGCTAGCACCAGCAGGCACCGATTTAAAAGGAACTGGTGAGCTGAGAGGAATTCTGATGCTCAAGTGGAAGCAATTCTCCGTGGTCATCCTTCGTGGGCAGGTGGCCCAAGGGAGGCCAGAGAGTCGCCGCCAAGTTCGGCTTCAGTTGTTAAACGCACTTTTAAAACCGCGCAGTCCTTTCCAAATGTTCAAACCCAGCGATTTGGACCAAATCAGATCATTAAATGACATTTTTAAATGCAATCTGTTTGACTGGCAAAACTTTGCAAAGAGAACAAAAATCCACAAAACAAGGTAGAGGAAGGGCAAAACTCCATAGGCTCCTGGCCTGGAGCAGCTTAACACTAACCGTGTGTTCTCCATCTCAACTGCTACTGTTGGAGGTTTTGTTTTTGGAGAAACTTTTTTCACGGGTTTTTCAAGGGTTAGGCTTTGAATCTCTTCAAAACCAGAACAACTTGTGTAAATGCTGACCTATGTTATAGCTGCTGTGTGCACAGCTGGTGACACCAGTTTTATTTAATTCTCTCTCACACACACACTCGCACACACACAGGAGACCTGCAGCTTTCATTAGTATCACGATCACGCACATCTCTCTAAACTGAAGTTGAGTCAGAGGCACGCCCATTTAGCACTTAAATAATTACCTCTGTCATCTCAGAGCGAAGACATCTCCATCATCACATTAGCCAGTTTTATTTTCGTCTGAAGACTTTCCAGATGTTTTTAATTTTTAGAAAGCTGCGATCGTTTGCTTGTTTTTTTTTGTCTCTGTTCATTTAAAGTTCGATCACGTCAACCCACAGAGGAAATGACTGGATATACAGAGTGTTTATCATGCAAAAGGTTTTTATTTGATCTCAGTCCTACTATATACATAATCAGAGTTCATCAACATTTATTTAAATTCGACACCCGAGTCCCCCAGTGTGATAAAGCCTCTTTCTTTAGATGGAAATGACTGTTTCTCAGATAATTACACTTTTGTGTCTGGGGTAGAACTGGCTGCTCACACGCCATTACAGAACAAAGACCTGTCAGGTTCAGGGAATAAATGGGGTTTTTAAGCCAGACAGACACAAAAAAAGAAACACTTTTCTAATAGGTAATCATTGACGATGTTGTCCTCCATTACTTCTCCTGCGGACCGTTTTTCATTCACCTGTGTGTTGGATTTGATCCCGCTAAATGTCACGAGACCTCACACATTGTTATTCAGGTGAACAAATGCAGGGTTGTGGACGCCGCAGATGTCCGGACAAATCCCGCCTGATGGTGTGCCATGACTTCCTGGTTTTGCATATTTCCACTACGTGTGAATTAATGACTTTGGGGGGTATTTTTGCATAATCGTTTCATTTATTCTGCCGCATGCCGGCAAAAGGGTTTATCCACCAGAGATTTTTAGCACGTCAGAACCCGCCCCCCCCTGGGAGGGCTGGTGGGTTAACCCTCTGACAGCATTTCATAGCTGGGACAGGTAAAGGCCAAGGACGGGGCAGATGTATGATTCAGGGCGGCTCACGGTTGATTGAACCCTCCTTCATTACAGCGGCCGCAGCTCTCACTCTGAGGACTATTTTCAATCTGAAGCTGGTGAAAAAAGGAGTACAGGCTGAAGAGAAAGCAGAAAATGGCTTCAGAGACTTCAGCGGATCAAAGCAAAAACAATGTTGATGCTCCGGTAATCTGCCCCATTCTCCCTCTAATTCCCACTCATTAACATTTCCCTTCCTTTGATGCTCTTCAGCTTCATGGTCTGTTTGCTTATTTTCTCCCTCTGGTTGATTCTTTCATTTCCATACCTTTTATTTCTCTCTCTGTGTTTTTTGTCGCTGCCTGAGTTCGGGATTTACCGACCAGAAGCGGGCAGGTTCTGTTTTTAGTCAGTTCTCAGTGCATCGATTAAAGCTCAGCGAGCTGCTGTTTCACAGCCGCGTGCGTTGGCCAGCTGAGCGTGATCGGGCGTGTCGTATATCACAACAGAAGCAGCTCCACAACAAAAACCGCAAGGTCTGACCCTGAAGACCCCACGGTTACACCAGGCCTGTGAAAGGAACTGAAATGAATGCAGTAGAAGTAAATATTGTCAGCAATTACTGAGGAAGCTTAAATGAAAACGTTTTTTTTTTTGTGTGTGTGTGTATGTATTAAGTTAGTTTGATAACCATTTTGGTGAAATGAAATAAGAGATTTATTTTTCATTTAAATGTTATTTTTAATCCTCTCTTACAGTCGAATAGGAAAATCAGTCTAAATTCTATGGCAGACGCATTGTGAGGCAAAGAGACAAAATCTGTGTTGTTAGTCTCAAATTTCCAAGAAATTCAGGGGAAAAGTTGATCCCTAAAACAATTGATTAGAAATATGCCACAGTACGAACGCAGTGGTTACATTCTGACATTTTGGTTGTCAGTTCAAACGGTTGTATTTTAATGTCATGTGCCAACTACCTGTTACACTTCCAGGTTTGTGCTGTAGTGTGTTCACCGAACAGATCTTTATTTCTCAAAGTGAGCAAAGCACGATGGGTCTATTAAAAATAGGAAAAAAAAGAAAAAAAGGTGGAGTTTCGATTCTCAAACTGTGCTGTCTGTCTGTGTCTGTTTCTCCAGTATCGGATCGGGCAGCTGTACATGATCAGTAAACACAGCCACGAGCAAAGCGACCGCGGGGAAGGCGTGGAGGTGGTCCAGAACGAACCCTTCGAGGATCCCACTCATGGCCAAGGACAGTTCACAGAGAAGCGAGTCTACCTCAACAGGTCAGTTTTTTATGACTGTGCCATAAACCTAAATGTTTGAACAGCTAAAGATGAGAGGGTTCTTCACAGGAACAATTTTAAATGAAAACGGTCACAAAACAAATGGCCAGACTGGTTTAAGAATCTGGTCAGCAGATATGAAGCCCAGAAAAAGTTGGCTTTCCTAAAAAAAAAAAAGAAAGAAATGGCCAAATGTTTGTTTGGCTCATAGTTGTTTGGCTCGCTCGCCACCTGTTTTTTTGTCTCCACTTTTTAGAAAGGCTCATAGCTAGTTAGACTTTTACCAAATGCCTCTTTTTATTTTTCTGCACACTGCAAGTAGTTGTATAAAAAAAAAAAAAACATTGAAGAAATACATCAGTTTAGACTTTATACACAGGGAATCAGATCATCCTTTTCCTATTAAAAAACACTGTTTTTTTCTAAGCTCGGTCTGTGTCCCTCACTGGTGCATTGCAGTGTATGCCATTAGCCTGCCAGTCTTGTTGCAGGGACTTTAACTCAAATCACAGGTGGACGAGGAGAAAATTCACAGAAAGAAAAGAAGGGAAAATTGTCAGAGACAAAGTAAGAGCAAACCAGCGACGAGTGCGAGAGGGTTGGAGATGCTGCTGGCCATTTGTCGGGGCACAAATACTCGTGTCAGCGTTCACTTTGCTGGGGGAGCCAATTATGTCGAGTCAGCACACCTCTGCTCTGCAGAGGGGAGGAATAAAGCAAAGACAGGGCTGTACGCAGAGAAACGTTGGCTTAAAACGGGAGGAACATAAATCTTTTCTTCAGTTCTTAAAACTCATGAAAATGAACAATAAACCGGCTGCCTTCTGTGGAAGGATGGTAATATGACAATGATACCGATGATAAATCCAGTATGTGAAATAAAAATGATACAGTTTTGTAGATTTGTTCTCCACTGTTACTTCCCACAGTGATTATCTATCTGTTTCTTTGTGCAAAAACTGAACATTTAGCTTTGATTCAGCAGCAGGGAGCTCAATCTGGGCTTGTTCTGTCACACTTCAACTACCTCATTACCACCCTCAAAACCTGCTTCGTACACCACTCCAGTTGCTTCAGAAAATCTTAACCTAATACAGTTTTCCATTAAAACATGTCCCCTTTTTTTAAAACTGGATGTATATATTCCCCCCCTCCCAATTGGAAACGCTGGCTTGTGAATAATTACGTGCTTGGCCACTGTGAGCTGTCTCTTAGCTGATACTACCCATAATCTTTTGAAGGAACAAGGAGAAAATGGGCTGGAGGTGTAGCAAGGGTGTCAGTCTCTTTTTATGTTTGGCTGGAATGAAAGGGAATATGCCAGAAAGAAAAAAAAGAAAAGAATTCACTGCTGAAAACTCATTTTATTCACAGCTGTCGTGAGCTTCTTTTTTTCCCTCCTGTTTTTAATGCGGTCTGGAGATGAAGCCAGTCTTATATGATTCTGTGTTATATTATATCACAGGTCTCAGAAATGTCACTGGAGCCCCATAGCAATGGGAAAATGCTCCTTACGCATTTGAGCATTTTGCTGAGACTTTGTGAAACGTGTCTGAGGAAACCACAGCCGTTTGACCCCCACCATGTTCCACATCTGTTCTAAGAATCCAACATTGCTCTATTGTACACATACTGTAGGCTTTATTGCATAGAAGGAGTACTTCAGGTTTTTCCTTTTTCTTTATACATTTTGTCCAACAATTGGAAGAAATGAGTGTAAAATCCTATGTAAAAATAACACATTACAAAATAAAATCTATCAGTTGCTCAAAAGTAACTCTTTTGTCTTAACTTTGATTATTTTCATAACTGGTTAGTTACTTATCCTGTAAATAAGTACGACAATCTTTGATTTAATACAATAATAGCGTTTATAAACTGCCTTGAGATTTTATTCTCAAAAGCTATGATTGTTATGCCATTTTCATTTGTTTTTCTTTGTTTTTGGTCTATTTGGTTTTAAAAAGCTTATTTTAAGGGAGATAGGAAAAGAAAAATTCATGTCAAGAGACACTTAGTTTCTACTCTTGTTAATTTGTCGAAACGCACCATCTGGCCAGCTGTCATATCAAATCCTACGTATTACCACATCGCCAACTGTTCCCTAAAATGGGCCTCATTCCCTTAATCAAAGCTTTTTTGGAGCGTTCATTTAGCATATTTCCTTACACTTTGTTTTTCGTGTTTTTTTTACACTTTGTGTTTTCTACTGAGAGCACTCAGCATTTTTTTTTTATTGATTGGAGTGATGAAGAAAGCAACGCCACCCCACACCCCCCCCTCCCCTCCCACACACACACACACACACACACACAACACACACACACACTCACTAACTCACTCACTCACAAACACTGTTTATGCTCACAGTCTCTCTCCTCTGTTTTTCCCATTTCTCCCTGCAGTAAATTGCCCAGCTGGGCTCGTGCAGTGGTTCCAAAAATCTTCTATGTCACAGAGAAAGCATGGAACTACTACCCTTACACCATAACAGGTGAGTGCACCGAGCAAATGTGTTTAGCAGACGTCGCCGTACCGCCCAGAGATGCTCTGTAACACTCCACCGCTCCAGCCTTTGCCAGGAGTGGAAACAGAGTAGCTTTACACTGTTTCCAAAGGTCACCTTCTCAGTTATTTTTCATGACTTTTTGTTTAGTTTTTTGGCCACGACACGTTTTTATAAAGCACCTCGCCACTTTACTGGAGAGTTGCAGTTGTGTAAAAGAACAAGAACAAAATCACAAGCTCAGTCTGCTGATCGCCACTGCGCATTTTTTTTTATAAGTTTCAGGAAAAACGTAAATTGAAATGGCTTCTGGAACAAATTGCCAGTGAAACTCCAGGCAAGTGTTGTGTTTTTTCCAGGGGATCTAGAGTACAGTTTTTAACTGCTCTGCTCTATGTCGTTTTTAAGGCACATGTGGGGGCGTCTGCTATGAGATGATTTTTTTTGGGTAAAATGCGGGTCACAGCTCTGTCTGGATCGATTTAGAAACAAAATATCAACTGAACGGCCTAAAAATGTTCTGCTAGTAAGTAAAGAACACTTTCCCTGAATCATGACCCCGACACAAGGGAAAACAAAGAGTGTTTAAAGTATAGTAAGCAAAATGCTAATCAAAGGTAAAAGGTCAGTGAGTGTTGTGGCTAAAAGTAGAAGTGGAATCTGAACATTGATCGCAGTTGATCAATAAAGCATAATCTAAAACAGTAAATAAGATGCAAGGTGTTTGGTTAAAAAAGAAACAAAGAACAAAATGACAAAACAAAAAAACAGTAGACTTTTTAAGGTCTGAGAGAGGCATTGTCAATCAAAAGGAATCTCTTTAATGAGAGCAAATTACCGAGGAGCAGAGGTTTCTAGATATGAGATGTATATGATATGATATGATGTATTTTTTATGTCATACAATTTATGCTTTGTCTCCGTGTGTTTTTATTTTGACATTTGATTAAAGTGGCCTAACTGTGTCTTTGTTTCTTTGACCGCTCCGACCCGATGTCTCCTCGCCCTTTGGTTTGAAGAATACACTGTAAGTATCTCCACTTTTCAGCGACCCCAACAGTTCTTAAATAAAAAAAGGAAGCCCTGTGATTATTGATGCGTTTGGTTTGTGGGCAAATATTGCAAAACACGACAACAAATGGCTTTCATTGAAATAAAAGCCAACTCTTTTATTATTGCTCTAGATTTGTGTTCAGTAATGAATGTGTCTGGAAATATTGGCCTGGGGGAGCATAAGACATGGCAACTGGCAGGGCATTTTTTTAATGTCTTTTTACAGCAGGGATTCCTGCGGTGCATTGCTCTTCAAAGTGTATGCCCGGTCATTTTTTTTATTCTAAAAGGTTTTGGGAAAGAATTATGCTGAACCTGGATGCTCTTTTTTTTTATTTTATTTTTTTTATTTTATTTTTTATTTTTTATTTTTTGCAATTATCAGGCCAACACGTGCAGACCCACCATGTTTTCTGCTGAATGACCCATTATTAACCCTCAAATCACAGGTAAATTTGTCTGATTCATTCACACCATGAGAGTCCTCTATAGGTCCTCTCTGGTGCAGAGAGAAATATGGACAGCATGAGTCACGGCGCTTTAAAGTGCGGAAATTAGGGGGGGAAAGAGGATGACGTGACAGATGCAAAACGCTGGATATTGCGTGTTCTGTCTAGGAGCGTTTCATGTTCGCATATGAGTCAATGTTCAGTACATACAACAATCCAGGAGAGTTTTTAGACGAGCGACAAAAAAAAAAAATCCTTGCAATTGTTGGTTGTCGCTTGACAGCTTAATTTTTTTTTTTTTTGTCATAAATTACATAGCGAAGTTTTCCAGCCCCAGCCGTGACAGTTAGTGGTGACGAAGACTATGGTGAGAGATGTAAGAACAAAGCAGGTAGCAGCGACTTGCTTTTGTAGAGTTGTGTTGCCCAAACGAAATTTAGTCTGAGCTCTCACCAAGCCCGACCTGTGTTCTCACAATGGCTTTCATAGTTTATGGCCAAATAGATTTTTCTCCATTAAGTTTTCCCCCCCTTTAAAAGCTTTGAAATTCAGATGACTAGCAAAGACCTGGTTGGTGATATGATGTCTTTTTTTTTTCTCACTGGTCCTGTGACATTCTCTTTCACCCACAGTGCTCATTCCTGCCCAAGTTCTCCATTCACATAGAGACAAAATACGAAGACAACAAAGGATCGAATGACAATGTAAGTACAGCCTGTATCACACAGTGTGACACATGTAAACACATATGATGCGCTCCTCATGCACTGAAAGGCTTCTTCCTGAGAAACTCTCCCACAATTTTACGTATTTTAAAATTTTGGACTTGGGGTTAGGTTTAAGAGAAATGCTTTTGCCACTGACATTCAACAGCTGTTATACTTCTGTATCTTTCATTGAAGACTTGGAACAGCAAACTTCTCGTTACGTCACCGTGATCCTAACGCACCACTTCTCCGGTGCCTCATTCCTCTGCGGACTCTACCTCCCACGCTTATGATGTTAGTCTGAAGATCCAGTCAGTTAATTAAACCCGCTCCAGTCCCTCACCTTTGTATAGCACTGCACGCTGTCTCTTTCCTTTCCAATACAGAAAAATAATCCTAAATAAGATGGCGCGAATTGACATCTGAGCTAAAACTGCTTCATTTGTTAGCCTTCTTGTTTGATTATTTGGCTTTTGGACTACACTTTCACATTGCTCCCGTTCCGGCAGTGGAGGGAGACAAATGTAAGTTATAAAATGTATCTATAACTTAAATAGAATATCTCCCAGCGTCTCAGGTGTCGTCCTGATCTGTCGGACTGCTTGTGAGAGCTGGTAGACAAAAAGGGACAGACTGTCAGAACGCATTAAACGCGCAGCGACGCTTCAGACGGACGCCCCTTTTTTTTTTTTTTGCTTTGACAAGGCGACAGATCAAGGCCTGTTGGATTTAGATTTTAAGAACAGAAACTCCCTTCAGCAAACTCTCGTCATGGATGAAAACTGAGCCCCTGTGTGCGATTACCTTCGGATGCCAGACATATCAAGATGCCTCCGGATGCCGGTTGAGTCGCAAGAGTGTGTGTTGTCTGCGCTCATCCAGACACACTCACTCAGCTATTCAACAATAATAACACAGCTGCACTGCTGTGTGGGAAATCTTTAGGCCAAATGAACAAGAGGCTTTTCATGTTTCCACTCTGAAAAACCTCTTCATGACTATGAGATTCGGATTTGCTTTAAATGCTGCGCTTTATTGAGAATTCAGCTGAGTGACACTTTGTTTTTAGATGTCATACAAGAGCAGACGGTAAACAACACGGAAGCAAGGCATTTTTGCCTTTTTTCTCCTTTATGACGCAATCAAAAAATGTGATCTTATGATGAATAGTAACACTATATTCTCATACTGGAGCAGAAGGAACATATCAGCTGTAAATGAGCACAATGGAACATTTTTGCTAGCATGTTTACTGTTTTTTGCCTTCGTCCCTCATTTTTCAGACCTCTTTCTTACACCCAAGTGTCTTTTGTATTATTAATACTGAAAAGGCCGCTTCAGAAATTTCTTCACACGGTTATTTGATGTAAAACTACAAAGAAACCAATGAGCACACACCCATATTTCCTTTGTCTTTTCTGACTGTGTCCACTTATTTCTGTTTAGCAGCGTGAGAGGCACTCGCCGCAGATCTGTCTCTTCTTATACTGCGTTTCTCTCTCACTCCTTGTTTTTTCTATTGACATTTTCCTTAGGATATATTAAAAATGTGAACTTAGAAATTACTTAATTTGCTCAATGCTCAGCACCTCATATATATATGACCAAATGCGTCAGACTTGCTTTTCTAACATCGTGAGAGCTGAGTTTCCCCTTAAGTTTTAGGCCCATCTCATACAAGAAAGAATAATTTATATTTTGTAGATATAAAAGCTATCAGATAAATGGTTGCTTTATAATATTTACAGTTGTATGTTGATAAATGGATTAAAAATCATATCACACATCCAGCGAAGAAATTGCCTATTGCCATAAAAATCTCAACAACATAGGCAATAAAGATCAACAATTAAATATTAAAGCTAAGAAGGAGGCATGGAGGCTGCACTCGCTTTTTTGTAAAGTCAGCTGACTGAACTTATGACCCAGTAATTGCAGTCAGCAGCTATTCCGTTCAGCTCAGAGAGAAGATGTGAGTGAAGAGCAGCCCCTACTGGCGGGGAAGCCAATGTGCTCCAATGAAATGACTGCGGAGGAACAGTAACTGTGTTCTAACTGTGTTATTCAGGTATTGAGTCCACCAGTGAGCGCTTTTCAGAGTCGTGCCATCAGGCTCCTCTTAGTGGTAAATAGATTGGTATTTTTTTTTAGTGAGCACTTGAAAAGGAATGCGTGCTGTTTACAGATCTTTGACACTGAGCTGAAGGACCAGGAGAGGGAGGTGTGCTTTGTTGACATCGCCTACGACGAAATCCCAGAACGCTACTATAAAGACTCTGAGGTAAGCTTGTGTAGGTGTGTGCGTGCTTTGTGTGCACACTCGTGGGTCAACACTGCTGGATTAAATTGGGATGTAGACTAAAACATTGTGATTAATACAAAACAAAAAGATGCTGTTGAGTGTTCTGGATCAGCCTGGAAGTATCAAGCACACACAGTCGCTCTTTCTCCGACCGATGCAGGACTTGAGATATTTCAAGTCGGAGAAGACCTCACGGGGAGTTCTGCAGGAAGGCTGGAGGGACACGCAGGAGCCCATCATGTGCTCCTATAAACTGGTCACAGTGAAGTTTGAGGTGTGGGGTCTGCAGACACGAGTGGAGCAGTTTGTTCACAAGGTAAGTGTTCAGTCATGGGGGGAGCTAACCGTTTGGAAATGGGAGCTTGTGTTGTTGGCTTTATTGTCAGCATATCCACACAAGCACTGCGTTAAAAATCCTTATTTGTAACTACTTTGAGCTTTTTCAAAAAGGCCCTGGTATCACCATGGTTGCGACGTGTCAGGAGGGTGATTATCCCCAACAGACATTTTCACCCCCCAGTAACCAGGACTGCGTTGGAAAAGCAGTCCGGCCATCTCTTTCTTATGCGCCAGGCAGAAATGTCTCGACAAATAAAAAAAAAATCCTATTTTTAGAGGCATAGCTCCCAGATGCAACATGCTGCCGGTGAGCATTTTTGCTCTTTTGAACCGGTTTCTCACAAAGGGCTCTGCTGAAGCCATGCCATCTCGTTCCTACCAGGAAAAAAAAATGCTCCAACTTATAATGATCATTTTCACTAATAAATGAAAAGAAATGATGTTGGACCGTTGTTTGCCTTGTGTTGCAGGTGGTTCGGGATGTGCTGCTGCTGGGACACAGACAGGCCTTCGCCTGGGTGGATGAATGGATCGGTAGGTCTGCAAGAAAATTTTGAAGACGCAGCAGTATTTGCACATAAACATAAAGTTAGATGCAGCCCAAAGAGGGCAGTATTTACTTTTTGTTGCCACCCATCGATAAAGTTGTAATGCCACAACTTTACTATTTGTTTACACTGTTAGCATGTTAGCTGTATGCATTGTATTGGCTGCCTTGGTGTCATTACTGTTGGAGCATGAACAATCCCCCCCGCCTGCATTCATCCTGGTTCTTCACCACTAACCCGCTAATGACCAACACTGTAAAAACTCTCCAAGCATGCTCAGCCTCCCTTCTATCCACTTTCCTTTTTGTTCCGTGACAGAGACTGGTGCATACGAAATGTTATTAAGTCAAAATTATTCTCAATATCTGTGAAATCCGGGACAGATATGAACTGTGTTTCAAACGTAAATCTAAACAAACAAAAATGATCATCCGTGCTCACCAGGCCTATTTGTTTGGCTACAGAGCTTCGAGACCAGTTGGCTGAAATTACGCGAAGGGATTTTCGGAAATTGAGAAGAATGTTGGAGTCGTGGAAAGCATGACTGCTGCCTCTGTTTATCTGGCTGCACACGAGGAAGCACTGTTCACTCAAAAGTGTCTGCAGCACATTTCCTCACTCGCAGCTGCTCAGTCTTTTCCACAGCTGTACAGCATATAGATAGTCGGCCCATTATCTTTGCCATGAAACATATGCCAGTCCCCTCCTTTCCATAACCGCTAATTCCAGCTCCCTCAAACCTGGAAAGTTCTCGATTGCTCTCAAGACCTTTTCCCAGACGGAATGACCCTTGTCTGTGGGATAAGGAAATCTTTTGGCATTTCTTTCATGTGCTCTCAATGTTCCGGCCGCTTTATCCTTTTCCTTAAGCTTGGAGCATCCTTGACTTCACCCACCTTTCCCTTCCTAATTGGCTGGGATTTGCTGCACTGATCTCCTCTGAACCTTTCGGGTCCTGGGAAGCTCACGCTTTAACCTCTGAATAATTACCTCACCAAAGCTGACCTTTGAATCCCTCCCAACTTTTCCTCTTTCTAATTCGGAGTGCGTTACAGAGGAGTTACCAACATGTCAACCCCTCATTCCCCCTGCCCCCCCTCCCCTCTTTCAGATATGACTTTGGATGACGTTCGGGATTACGAGAGACAAATGCATGAGAAAACCAACATTAAAGTTTGCCATGAGCAGCAAGAGCACTCTGCAACAAAACCATCTTCACTGGATGACATAGAGATCCATGACCGAGCAAGTGTATGTGTTTCTCATTGTTTTGCTCCATTTCCCCCTCCTCTGTGTCCTATCTGTACAGTTGCTGAGTTACCGTACATCATTACAGCAGCATATAACCCTCACCATACACCCACTCTCTATTTTTTTTTACATTGTGTTCATGAGGATGAAGGTGAGATTTTATCTGCTGGAGAAGGGTCGGTTTCAACATTGGGGAAAACAAACGACTTTTTTCTAAGCTTCTGAATTTGTGCTTGTTTCATCCCTTAACTGGTCAGATTGTGGGTTGGGAAATGATCTCCAAAAAATTACACCACTGTGCCGTCGATTAAAAAGAGGATTCAAAGTTTCAACCTTTAAATTACATTTTTTTTCTTTTCGTTAACAGATTATGAGATCCAATTGCAATCTGTTTACATTTTGAGGCTGAACTAATCTATTTCTATGTCTTCAAGGATTCTATTCTGATTTTCAAATCTGAGATGTGCCATTGCGGTGTGCAGATCAGATATTTACCTGATTAGACCAATGCAGCAAAAGCGAGAATTCTATTATTAGATTCCGTTCAGCTTTTGTCATACATGAAGGGTATTCATTACAGAAGCAGATGCATGTTTTTCATATTCTACTGTTAAATGCCAGGCACTCAAATTTGTAATTCAAATACATGGTAGTTGCTGTGGTTATCCATACTACTCATCAAGGTTAACAGTAGTGAATGAGAACTTTATGTGTCTGGTCATGTGAACCTATCCTTCTATGAATTCTGAATTTATAGCTTGATGTGCTTATGGGCACAAACACGAGGAGGGAAAAAACCACACCGATTTTATCTTTAATATACTTGCATTTTTGTACTTTTGATGGGTCACTAAAATTCTGTTAATGGGTTTGTTGAGCCTAGAAACAATTTTTTTTCACTTATATAGTCACACCTTTATTAACAGAAAAGTAAAAAAAAAAATATGATGAAAAGAGGAGATCTGTGGTTAGAGTTGAGTTGACAGTTAAAAAGTCTTATCCAATCATTTACCCTTCCAGTTCTTCTCACCCGTCTTACTCTCTTTTCAATCCAGACATGACAATGGATGAGGTGAGAGAGTTTGAGCGCACCATCCAGGAGGCCACCAATCAGAAGATTGGGATGTTTCCCCCGTCAATCTCCATAAGCGAGACAACCCTTTCCTCCTGTGCACTCACCGGCCCCGCCAGCGCCCCCTCCACTCCCATGTGCACTGATGCTCCCGAGTCCCTCTCCGTTCCCAAGGACCGACCCCGCAAAAAGTCCGCTCCGGAAACCCTGACCCTTCCCGACCCCACTGCAAGTGAAGCTCCCCAGGGCTCTCCCTCAAACCCAACACCCACATCGAACCACCTCCCAACATCCACACCGCCTTCCAACTCTGATCTCGCTGAAATTGGCGAGCAGTAGGACAGTGGAATGTCTTCCCCCTCGTTCTCCCCCTATACCCCCCTTTACCTGTTGTCTTATGAGCCCAATGTTGGTCTAACGTAGGCTCCAAATACCAGTGCCCTGACATTCAACTTCTTCAGCCATATCCAATGATTTACCATAACTCTTGACCACCACAATCACTTTAGAAGTATTCCACCACGGCAGCTGCTAGCTCAGCCACTTTGCTGACCGTGAGCCTGGCCAGCCACAGGTCACGCCCTTTTTACTCAGAAGTGCATGCTGTTTATTAAAAGCTACCATCATTTTCTTCGAGTGTCAGTTCTTTATGTGAATAAGTGGGATTCTCATTGCTTCCATAAGTTGTCCTTTCTCCAATCAGATGAGCTGGCCATGAACTAATGGATTGCGATGTAGTTGCCTTGACACCTAAAAGCCAAGATATTGTTAATTTCTCATCTGAAAACTGGCTCTTTGTGTTAGCTTAGACATTAGCTCAATGAGGCAGACTGGATCAGCTCAGTAGAAGTAACATGTTAGAAATGATAGGCATTGGCAAACGATCATAAACAAGTCCACTTAACCATTTCCCGAGCCAACCAAACTGGCCTGTGGATCAGAATGTTTCCACCTTTTCATCCCAAACTCAAACTGAGAGATGCAAGATTAGTACAATCATTGCTAGAATACACCTCAGGTTTCCCTGACACTTTACTGGCTCACACTCCAAAGGCAGGGAGGTTACTGTACCATTTTCTGCCTGCTAATTGCCAAACATAGGAATTTTCTACTTCCACGGGCAGAGTAAAACCACAACTGTTGTATGTCTGCTTATACTAATCTACTTAACCCTGGGAATGTTTACACATCATTTACACATTTCTGAGTTTAGCTGTCATTGCATCTGCGTTTGCAGATCTAACAGGATAGTTAGATAACAGCGACAAATCTCACTGAAGCTGACTGAGGTCCGAGCAACAAATGTTCTCCTTGATAACAAAGTCGAAAGTTGCCTAAAATGTATGCTGGACATGCATATGATATAAATGTGATCCATTGAGCAAATCAGCATATCACTTTTATGTCATATGTAGGAAAATGGCCATTTTGGGGCAGATTTTAGTTACCGATTGATCTGTGGGCACAGTGGAGCTATTGAAAAGTGTTACACTCAAAGAGAACAGCACATGTGTCAAGCTGACTTGAGTATGTGCTTTTTTGAAGGGGGGGGTGGGGTGCATCTCCAGAAGTGCTTAAACTTCTTACTTGCCAGAACTGGTTGGTAATGCAAAACCAGTGTTTCCTCGAGAGCGGTGACATGAATACGTTACTAGCTCTTATCAAAATCCTGAAAGGGTATCAAACAAATTCAGAAGACAAGGAGCTTACTCTTAGCCGGAGACCCCTCATTTTCCATACAATATTATTCAAAGAAAGGGTTTTTATATGCTGCATGGAATATTCACAACATATATATGTACTATATGAAGTATATATGGCATACTGTAAATGGATGGATTGACACAGTATGGTTTGTAATGCAACTGTATGGAGAGAAAAAAAGAATGCTTCCATTGGAAGTCTGACCTAACTTTGTATAGTGGAAAAAGCCGATTTGGAGTGAATCGTCAGCATGTCTGGAGATTATACTGTAGGCCTATAAACTCTGAACTTTGTGCCTCTGCATGCTACAATGATATCATTAGTTACCTGTGTAAACCAAAACCTCTGCAGTTTAGCTACTGAAGTTTGGAAATTCACCTTTTCTGACTTTTTTAATTTATTTTCAAAATCACCTTGTAATAGATGAAAATGTCTTAAACCCCACATAGAGTACACAAGTCGTACTACAATGAGACCATATCAATAATCGGGTACCTCTGCATCCCCACTGTGGCATAACAGGAGATTTTGATGTCTAGTTACCTGATGATGTTTGCTGGTTGATTACCTGCTTGTGTTGCCAGAGTTTTTGATGTTAATAATTTGGTTTGCATTGTATCCCCGACTTCAGAAAGTTGACCATAATACTCGTTGGTAGAGAGGTGCTAGTAAATATGGACCTCTGTCTTATCAAATCTTTTCTTTTCAAATGAGCTCCCATTCATGACCGGATATAAGGCCTCAGTTTTCCTTTTGGTTTGAAAAAAAATAGGTTAATCTCGTTAAAGTTTTGAGGACACAGCACAAACACTACCATGCTAGCCTCACCGGCTTTATCTGCATCTGGAATCTCGCTGTAAGAGCAGTGGAGATGCAGAGGGAGGTGGAAAAAGTACATATCAATCAACATCTTCAGACTCTCTAGTTACAGGGCTAACTGTTTGTTTTCTTCTTTTTTTTAAATGATTATTTTTGCTCCCGTTCTGTACCAAGTAAATTCATTTACAGCTCAGATGTATTTTTTTCCCATTTCCGTTCCTTGACACCTTAAATGGCGGAATGCGTTGTTAGTTTTGTAGGACCAAAGTCCCATAATACAGCAAAGTCGCTTGGAAGAGAGAAGCTTAAAGTGAAGGTCTTCGGTCGTCTTGCCATAAAATGCTGTTAAAACTTTGTACAGTTTCTCACTTGCATTTGATTTAAAAAACAAAACAAAACAAAACAAAAACAACTGTAGCTATTTATCCGTAACTGTAGCTTTTGTCTTTTGCCTTTTAAGGGTAAAAATGCTATATACCAGTCTTTGGCCCTCTGTGTAGGTCTATTATGTATAGATTATACATGCTTACTAGTCTGGTATTGACCACAATTGTCAGGAACACAGCGATCCAGGGACATGTTTGATCTACCACGGGCTATTGAAATAATGCGGAATATATGTTGTACTGTACATTAATCTCTGCTCTGTTTAAAAGAGTAATAATAGCTATTGTAAATACTGCTGGTAATGATTCATATTGTAGATTTCTTACATTGAACATGTTCCAAGTTTATTAAACAGACGTGACATGAATGTGATCAAAGATTTAGAGTAGAAGAAAAGAAGGATAATTCTTTCGTGTTTGTTTGATGAGGATGGCTTTTTCATGAATGAAAGGTGGAGTTTAATTCTGCAAGCAGGCTGAATATGTTGGCATCTATGAAGCGATGCTTATTGAGCATAATGAATTCAGTTCGAGTTTATTCTCATTGAAGTATCGAGACTTCTCATTGTAGTGGTGCACTTTTTGCTCTCCAGTTGCTTCTGATGACCCCGTGGGGTAACAATTATTTTTGAAGTTGTGAAGGCGAATTTACACTTTGCGTTTCAGTGTTGTGGCTGATTTGATGTTCACTTGCCATGTTAATTGAGAAGTGATTGGCTTTTTTTCTGTTTTCTCTTCATTAAATAGGAAACCTGCTGTTCTTTGATTTTGTGATTGCTGTCTTAAAATCTTTCTTTGTATAAAAGGACCAAGTAACCCACTTCCCTCCTTTTCAGGCGGCCGTTTGCATTCGGCCAGTTTGTTGTACTCCTGATTTCTGGGCTCTGTCTCACAAACCTTAATCGGGGATGTTGGGGATGTGTCACTGACTCAAACCGCAGCCCACTGTACTGTTCATGAAGGTGAGGTTCTGGTTCCTGTTTTGTGAAACAAACCCCAGAGGTGTCATTCATGTTTAGCTGCTGGAAACTGCTCTTTGTTCTTCCACTTTAACTATTGTTCTTGTTATATTTTTACTGCCTTTTTGGGCTTTATTTGGTTCTTTGTTGTAATTATTGTTTACCTTTTTTTTCTGAAATGGATAAATAAACTTTATTAGCTATTGTGACAGTGTTACTTCTCATTTTGTTTCCGATGCATGTTTCCCACAGACTCCCTTCACCATGGTAACGATGTTGCTGCAGAGATTCTATGAAAACCTGATCTTCGCTCTATTTACCAGCGGAAACTTGCTTTCATTTTCCCAAATTTCCCAGGAATTTTTAGCCTACTGTGTTCCTTTGTAATTGTTCTGTATCTCAGAACTGCTGCACATATCACCGCTGCCCTCTTATAGTCTGTCTTCAACCAAAATATCTTTGATTAATCATCACCAGTTTATCAGTTTGAATCTGAGATTTCCAAGGGATTTTGGTTCTCTCCACCCCATTTAGAGATGTCTAAAACTTGAGAACTTCCAGCCTATAATCTGCACACATGTTCATATACACTATTTCTACCACACTTCTACCATCGGGTTATGGCCTGCATCTCAGACCCCTGTTGGATGTATTGGACTGTACCAGTGACCTCTTTGCACAGCCCTCACCCAGATTCCTGTTTTTTAACACCAGACAGATGCATATAAAATGAGAATGCTTCAGTAAGTACAAGTTTTTGCATCAAAATGCTTGTATCACTGGCTGACATTCTGATATTATTGTATTACAACCAAAATGTTTTCTCAATTTGCATTTGAAAACCCTCTTTGTTGCAAAGTTGCAAGACAAATGTAATGACCATTTATCACACACTCATAGGTCCAATCTGTACTTGAAAGAAGGGTTAAGCAGTCAATTAGCTTATAATGAAGTGTTATTAGAGTTGAGTTAATTTTTTCTCATGGAGAAAATGTTGGCAGACTTCAGTCTGACTCAACATTTTGGTCTGTGATATGGAGGTGTTACAGTATTACTAAGAGATTTCTGTTTTTTGCAGCTTTGGTTCCTCCACCAAATTATGTAGTGACGAGGATGAGCAGAATCGTAAAAATGAGGGATATTCCCTCACCTTGTTTAAACTGAACAACGTTTTTGAGCATTTTTTCAAGTTAATAGCAGAAAGTTTTCTTTTAAAAAAGAATGGACCTGGTAAAGTAAAAGGGAAAACTATCTGTTTCCTAAATGACTGTTACTACTTAGCACATAGATTGTGGATTGACCAGAAACATCTATGGAGGACATGTTTAGAAGAGGTTTTACCGGGTTGAAATCCTACAACTGACTGTAACAAAATGATAGTTATTTTTGCAAAAGAGGGACTTGTGTAGTTCACACATAAACACTACAACGATTTTGACAGAATATAGGAAAGTCCCTCCATAGATGACTTGTGAGGTGCCATTTCCAGAGGGCAGACACCACAACACTGATCATAACAGTGCGAATTATGGCCAAAGCGTGCCCTCTGCTGGATATTGAGTCGAAGGCTGTTGTAGTGGTAGGTGTAGCGGGATCTGTAGGGACAGGATTAGCTGTGATGGATTGTCTCACTTGCTCCACATTTGGTGAGCAGCAGGAGGCACTGGTGACCACTGTAATGTTTTTGCCTCCTACTCCGACCACTGTGCTGTTACTCAGAGTTCTGTTTTCCTTGCGAATGGTAAGGATCTCTACACCAGCTCCATTGATGTTATCAGTGACATTGGCAACAAATTCGCATTTGGATGAAACACAAAGAGGAAGAACATTTTGACAGTGTGCTGACCTCCTGCCACATGGGAGGAGTCACATCTGTCACCTGGAGATAGAAATAGGGAGAATGGGAAGGTTGTGGGTGCACATTAGTATTTAAGTTATAAAACAGGAACGAAGTGTCTTCAAAAACCTATAAAAAGTAAGCATTTATGTCAACATAATTATTTGTGATCATATAAAAACTAAGTAACAAAATTGAGCCACCAAAGCAACAACAAGATGGATTAATTTTAATTCAGTCTGTATGGAAATGAATCAATAATCATAGATCCATATTTAAATCTCAGAAATGAAAGAGTGCTGTTTGAGTAAGCCAATGGCCATTTGCCACAATCCTGTTTGATTTTCTGGGGTGAGTTTTAAATAGTGTAAGTTTCCAGCTGTAGTGGAGGAGTACGAGGGACCGCTGGACTGGCTGGAGCTCTGAGTTACACCTGGAGAACAGGTAAACTTCAAATGTCTATGAGCCCAAAACTGTGTAAAAACATTCTGTGGTGTTAGAGAAGGATATAAAAACCTGTTGGACTGCAGAGATTGAAGGTAAGAGAAGAACCTCTCGTGGTGTGCACAGTTACATCAGACTTGGCAGTTTCTTTTTATTGTGCCAAAAAAAATAAATCAATCAACAACTGCCAGATTTATAAGAGGTTGATCTGATTTGACCCGAGAACTGAATGTTTCCCAGCTCTACCCAGTTGGTGTGGCTGTACAAATCCTAAAAAAAAGGTAAAAACAGATGTAGTGTTTTCTTTTTTGCATTATATAGACCTATGAACTATAATGTAATTAAACTAAAACATCTGAAAATGGATCATTAGACTCACCTGTAGAGTGTGGCAGACTCATCCTCGAGTCAACCTTCAACAACACAATTCTCCCGCTTCACACTGGCCTTTACACCTAAGAAGCACAACATTTCTGCATTTTCTTCCTGAAGCTTGATATAATCAATGTTCTAAATCTAAAAACAACTTAACATCTATTATTAGATTAAAGTTATTATCATTATCATGTCGGGCTTTAGGATAGAAACATACTATATAACACACTCTACTCCAGCTGCCATTGGCCGTAAGGCAGGGCAAACTCTGGACTGATCAAAAGGGATTAACAGAATCAGCGGACACAGAAAAACAAAGCACGCCTAAACTCATTCCTAGGTAACCCAAATAACCCCGTAATTACATTTTTGACAGTGTGGGGAAGCTGAAGTACTTCGCACATAAAGGGTGGCACCATAAAGTTTTTACAGGGACAAGCCTAAAACAACAGTGAATGTTGCCAGCATGAATAGCTGTGAAGTAGCTGGCAAACAGCCATCAGCTATGAGCTGTTCACCAGCAATGCCAGCCGCCCTTCAGCTGTTGATTGATGGTAGGAAATGTTTAACTATTTCCTTATGAGCGTTCTGTATCAGATGAATACCTTTTTTCAAAGCCCTAGGAGGAAATAACTTACAAGGGTTAAACCCGCCGAATGAATATTTCCCTCCCTGGAATACTTTTGTTATCTGCAGTCATGCTTTGACAATGTAAGAAAGTAAGATTACCATCGTCTTTTTCACTCTTTACCTGCTGCAATGACATCCCTTCCTCCCTGGATGGTCTCATCATCAAAATGGTCATTCGTGTATAGTGCAAGAGCCACATCTACCTTTACATTGCTGAAGTATATCTTAGCAAATTAAATTTGGAACGTAACTGTGGAGAGGAGGTAGGAGGTACCTCCAGAAGAACAAGCCCTTTGCACTGTATCAGCTCACAAACTACCAAAAATAGAACACGTTTAAAAGATATTTAGTATTTTCCCCAGTTTTATTCAGTTATACATTTTAACCCAATAAAAAAACGATTGAAAATTTGGACTTTTGTTTAGTGTCCAAAAGAGACGTTCATAGAATCTTGATTTGAATCCATCTCTATCTGATGTTTGAGTGAATCTTTAACTCACGTTAAGGCAGAATTTTCTAACGTCAGATGCACAAATTGCTCTGCAGACCTGTCTAAAAGGTGGACTGCCCGAAGAGTAATGTCACGGTGAGTGGAGGTGTTTCCAGCAAATGAGAACAATGGCTGGAAGCTGCTAGCAGCACCACCAAGAGCTTTAACTCCTGTCTAGCAGTCACGATGAAGACAAAAGAAACAAGAAGAAATCTTGGAGCTTCAAAACCTCTTTAAGGGTTAGTTAAACAATCATTCCACCTGTTGAAGTTCTGTTGTCCCCTTTTCTTTTGTGTCTATCTCACCTGCTATGAATTCTGAACTATACTTAAGAAGCCAAAAGTAGGAAATAATCTCCTTGCTTCCTACTTTCAGAGGGTACTTGCTCCAATAAGGATGTAACCAGGGAACAAGAAGCAACACCCAAGAAAGTGGAAGAAAGCTAAATGAACACAACATGCAAAGACAGAAGAAATTTTGAAAATGAAACTGTTTAATCACATCTATCTTAAATTATGAAAATGTACCAAATTTACAATGTCCGAGCTTAGCTTTTGATGTTTATGTATATGCTTTTAGCAGATGCTTTTGTCCAAAGTTACTTAGAATGTAGAATATTTGCAAAGTAAAATATATACATTTGATATTTTGACCTGACATTATGAGACAGGGTAAGGTTCCCCTGACAGGCCAAATTATCAGGACACATTCTAGATGTTAACAGGTTCTCCCATTTGGCTGCAAAAAAGGATTAATTGTATGTTTTGAAGTCTGAATTGTCTAAATGTTCTTACTTTTCATTTTTAAAATAGAAAGATATAGATAAAAAGCAACCTATTTTCTAGTTGAAAACTAATATATCTTTAATGGATCGAAACAAGGTATCTTCGAACATAAACATATATAGACAAGGAACCATCTTAGTTCAAAAGTTGTTTAAATAGTTTGCATGTTTTATAAGACTCTGACCAATTAAATGTATATGAATTTAACACTATTAATTCTTCAAATATATAATCTAAATCTAATGATATGAGAAGGATTGCAGTAGTAATCCTATTTGCTAACTGTTGCCCATACAGAAGAAAAGGACCTGCTCTTTAGCAGAAAATTACACTTCTTAAGACACATTGCCTGTCTTTAGTTCACTCCCAGGTTGATTTCAAATGTGTTTTTCACGGGGAAACTTGGCAAATGTTTTAGTTGTTGCCAATCTTGAGTAATCAGAATGATGAATTTTGCCGATGATGTCAGGTTGGGGGGTCTTGAAGGAGGGCTCAGTTGCGGAGATGAGGGGAAACAAGGTTTATTGTACAAAAAACCAGAGTCCAGACAAAGTACAAATCAAAGCTGTGGAAAACTGTGAGCAAAGTAACAAAACAATAAGCAAACAAGACTGAGGCAAAACTATGACAAAGTAACAAAATAAAGAATGACAAAACTGTGGCAAAACTGTGACTATGGCTGTGGCAGAACTATGACGAAAACAAACCTGGCGTGGGGGTGACGAAGGTCAGGACGGACAAGAGACGAAAACGCACAGACAAGGGGAAACAGGACTATTTAAACACATGATTTAAACACATGAGGGAAGGGAATCCCAGGTGTACACAATAGGTAATCAAGACGAGACGAGACACCAGACGTGACAGATGAAACCATTCCCCGAATAACATGGAATTCCTGTATGTAAGTTGGGTCAGGACATTATACATACGATCTGAAAATGTCATACTCTCTGGGTTTTACTGAATTAGTTTTATATTAAATGTACTCTTTTTTTTTCTCCTGTTTTTTTTTGTCTCCTGTCTCCTTTTATTTGAACATTTTCTAATTGAAAACACTGGCTTTTATTTTTTAAATTGTACTACTTCCTATGTTACATCTGGATACTGTTGCTGATTGGCTTTCATTCATTGCCTAGTAATTCAGTATAACAATAATCTGACTTATTTATTAGCTATGACTTTTTTTTTTTTGTTATATTCTCATATGTATAAGTCCTGCTCCAGCAGGATGTTCAGTTTGTATATATGAGACTGATTAGAAACAGAAACACTGACTATACTTACGCTTCAAAGAATCCATTGCACCACTTCCTGGACATAGGCACTCATTTTCCTGATCAAATATTTCTGTGATAATTTTACCCCCTGAACCTGTATTTTACATCAGTACAGGAAAGGAATTGAAAGGATACCGATAAGTCATTTCACAATGTATTTTAATTGACAATGATGGGTCTAACCATCGATGTGTATACATATTGAGAGTGCAAAGTTTACACAAAAAGAGAAGGCAAACATTTTTTGATTTTTAAGAAAAACAAGTATACATGAAAACTAAATGTTTTTAAATGCAATATCTAATTATTCACCCGTAGCTTGTCGAGAGTCATGAACATATACAAACATTTTCAAATTTCCAGCATTATTCTCCACAGGCCATAGTGGGCCTCTCAGATTTAGGAAATTTTCTCTGTTCTTTTGATCAAATACTGAATGTACGTGCTGTAGTTTTCCCTTTTAGTGCATTTTTACTTACATTTCATACAACATTTTAATATCATATACATATTTTCCTGATTTCTTTCTAATCCTGCTCAATGTACATAGTAGAATCCTGCCTTTAAGTATTGTTATCGTAATCATCTTAGAATAAATGTTTATTATTGTAGAAACAAGAAATGACTTATATGATGACTTGTACTGACATGCATTATGCACTAAAGCACTAAAGATTTACAAAAGGAGTAAGAAAGTGCTAGTGATGGCAACAGTGAGAATGACTGAAGTTTTGCTTGTGCCAGCCTGGCTCAGAAGCACAAACACCACTTCCCTTTCAGAATATTGACTAATTTCGTTTTGGATGTTTGTCATTACACCAGACAAAAGTTTAAGCTGTGACACCGTTTCACAAGTGGACACGTCCAGCAGTTTTATTTCCAGGGATTTAAACAAAAGCTCCTCACAGCTCACCCTCCTTGAGACAGCTATAGATATATTGGCTACTATTTTCCCTTGGCTGACTATAAACACTACTGTACTACCTGTCTGGCAATGCGTCTGGCAGCCATCGTTGATAGTCATACTTATCTCCTCTGGGCTGAGGAATGTTTGCAAGCAATGCACATCACAGTTGTTGAACTTCCCGAATATGATCTCAGTTATATTATTGTGTATATTTTCTGTACAATTCTGCAGGCAGTCATTCGTGGACTCGGTACTTTCTGATGGGACAACTGTCGTGACGGGGGTTGTAGTTGAGACAGGATTTGTCATTGAGACAGGGGTTGTCATAGAGACAGGGGTTACAGTTAAGCCAGGGGTTGCCGTTGAGCCAGGGGTTGTTGTAGAGACAGGGGTT